>CM072517.1:60834459-60854459 GCA_036898135.1 Oncomelania hupensis
AAGTTTAATTCACCCCTTGGGGTCATGAGCAATCTTGCCACTGTAGATTGTTCTAACCTATAAAGGGAAAAGCGAAAGCCCCAGTTGAAAACCTGTCTTGACTTTGTCTTGACCAATTCACTGCGGCAACAGTACCCCCGTTGGGGTGCCGGGGGTTTCAGTATAAATAGTATCCCCACTTTCTGGAAATTTAGTGCTTTAAATTCCCACTGTCGCTGTCTTCCTCATTTACTCTTTCCCATTCCTGCTCTGTCTTATCACTCTGCTAAACTATCTTCTTCTTCGCTAGATCAATGACCTACCTTTTTTCTTGAAAACTCTTCCTGGACAAGACTCTTTGTTTGTGTATGAGGTCTGTTGGATCAGCTTGGGAGTGTTGGACGCTTTCTGCCGGGTGGGTCACTAGGGCTTCCTTGATGTTATTATTTAGCAATATAGGCATTTTATATACATATGTTTTGTTGATATTTATAATGATATTTGTATTCTATTTTATTTTTGTAACCGGGGGTTCGAGTAGTTGGGGTAAAGCCTCAGCCGTCCCCTGCGTGGGATGTCTTTATTGTAAAGTGACTGGCCAGTGGAGGGCATTCAATTTTCCCACTAGGGTTGTTTCAGCAGATCTTTTATGCGGATCGGGGGTTGTCCGGTCCTGATTTGGCTCAGAAGAGTCCGCTGGACCTAAAGCAACAATCAATCAATCAATCAATGAATCAATCAAAGTTTCATTACATTCCAACTTCCTTCTTCAAGACGCAAGGTACAATAGGAATAGACTGCCCGTATATCCTCCCAGCCTAAAATCACTACGACGATAGGCAAATCTGGGCACATTTTCTATGTTGTAAAAATGCTACTTGGCGCAACAAAACAAACTTAAACAAAGCAACGCAGCACTTGTCCTTATAGTCACTACGTAATGAACCGAGTTTTAAATAAGAAATTTAATGGATGTATTATGTTATGGCTTTGGAATTGTTTTGCACAAAACACTTGTTGTCAGTCAAGTAATATACAGGATGGTGATTTGAACATGGCTTCTTCAACACTACAATATTAGAACGACGTTGCGAAATCGATCATACTGATGACTACGCAGACAGTCTGTTCATTACCCGATTTCCTTGAACATTTCGAGTGATGATAAACAATACCAAAATATTTGCCGGTTATTGAATTTAAAAAAAAAACGAGTACCATTTGCATGATCTTGCATGTTTGTTTTGTGCAAGCTGCATGTTCTTTCCGTTTCCTCTTCCTGCGACGCATGAGCAGAGGGACGAGCATGATGAGCAAATCTGAAATTTCTGACCTGTTGGTCTCAACGTTTGCATCAGAGGAGATTGAAAAGACAACGTCAACGAGAGTCCTGCCGTCATAGAGAGCAGTAGGTCATCTAACGCGTCATCATTTAATCGCTTTGATAGTCGCACATAATTTAATTCTATAATCATTTATATCACGTTGTGTGTGCATGTGTGTGTGTTTGTGTGTGTAGATGTATGTGTGTGAGTTTAAGTGTGTGCGTGTGTATGGGTGTGTTGAAGTCGGGTTTGCATGCCATCGGTTCATTTAAGGTGAGCAATCTTGTATTTGACCTCGTAATCATCTGATGACCGTTTATTAGTCGGTGACGGTAATATTGTAACGAGCTATTACAATAATAATAATAATAATAATAATAATAATAATAATAATAATAATAATAATAATAATAATAATAATAATAATAATAAATCTTATACAGCGCTTTTCCAGCTCAACAGCTGCTCCAGTCGCTGGTCGATACAGGATCTAACTCAGGCCGCCTGGGGCGTCCACCTGCCACCTTAGGGCGCATAGTCTGACGCCCAGACGACTACATTACATTACATTATTATTGCTTTAGGTCCAGCGGACTCTTCCGAGCCAAATCAGGACCGGACAACCCCCGATCCGCATAAAAGATCTGCTGAAACAACCCTAGTGGTGAAACCGAAAGCTCTCCACCAGCCAGTCACTTTACAATAAAGACATCCCACGCAGGGGACGGCTGAGTCTTCACTCCAACTTATCGAACCCCCGTTTACAAAACCAAAATAGAATACAAACATCATTATAAATTATCAACAAAACACATACATATAAAATGCCTACATTGCTAAATAATAACATCATAGGAAGCCCTAGTGACCACCTGGCAGAAAGCGTCCAATATTCCCAAGCTGATCCAACAGACCTCATACACAAACAAGGAGTCTTGTCCCGGAAGAGTTTTCAAGAAAAAAGGTAGGAGACTGGGCTAGCGAAGAAGACGATAGTATAGCAGATTGATAGAACAGAGCACGAATGAGAAAGAGCAAATGAGAAAGACAGCGACAGTGGGAATTTAAAGCACTAAATTTCCAGAAAGTGGGGATACTATTTATACTGAAACCCCCGGCACCCCAACGGGGGTGCCCAGACGACTGAGCACAATTCTCGGCATTTAGCCTAATGGTTTGAGCACTCACTAGAGATGTTTGGTGAAGCAACGTCGACGGCGGCTAGTACTTGGATTGGTGACCCAATACCCCCTACCTTTATGTAATATGCGCATTGTACTCTCATCTAAAGGCATTTTAATTTTGTCTGCTAGTCAAGGAGATAGCTAACCAAAATCTGACTGTGCTGCAAACTTATCTTTTGTAATTGCTGTCGTTACTACCGTCTTGTGGCGGTGGTAGTATCATCATCATCATCATCATGATCATGATCATGATCATGATCATCATCATCATCATCATCATCATCATCATCATCATCATCATCATCATCATCATCATCATCATCATCATCATCATCATCGTCATCGTCATCATCATCATAATGCATCATCAACATCATCATCATCATCATCATCATCATCATCATCATCATCATCATCATCATCATCATCATCATAATTAACGTTGCTGGTGTTGTCTGCCTGTGTTTTAATAGATTATACTAAATCATTAACCGATTTAAAGAGCAAATTATTTGTTCAAGTCTGATGTTGCTTTTTACAAGAACATTTGTAAGTGTGTGTGTGTGTATGTGTGAATGTAGAGTTTTAATAGTATATTTTATTTGTATTTATAGTGTTTTGAATTTTTATCTGCTTCTTGGAATGAAAACTAGGCAATGAGTTATAGTGAAACTTTCTTTTTGAAATTTGAAGTTTGTTCTTTAACAGTTTGGAGTGTGATTTTAAAAGAAAACCCTTGGATTTTTTTGTTTTTTACATTTTGTTTTGCCTTTTAACCTTGACTGATTTTATTTCTTTATTTCCAATTTCAATTTTGATCCTGCTTGCTCTCAAAATCGTGTGTGCTCGCCTCCCTTTTTCCTGGTGTGCTGCCTGCTGTGGTCTGTAGAGCCTCGGCTTCTCTGAACGGGGGCGAGGATGATCTTGAACGCAGGCGCCGCGAACGCCGAGAGGCCCGACTAAGGTAGTGAGCATGCCAGGAATACAGATTCTTTCTTTCTTTCACAGCTGGGATTTTGTAACTTGAAAGAAAATAACCTACAAATGGGGAAAGAAACACAATGCACGCAATAAGAAGGTATAGCTGGTAAATTAACTGTATATAATTGTGGTGTGTGTGTGTGTGTGTGTGTGTGTGCGTGTGTGTGTGTGTGTGTGTGTTTTAATAGAGCAGTGATGTTTTGATCAGTGACCCTTGAGGGAGGGACAGTATATTTTATTGAAGCGTTCTCTTGACATGAAATCTTACCAACAAATGACGAAGGGAATTAAGAGTGCGAGGGAGGGCTGAGTTGTAGGGAAGTTGGGGTGGCGACAACACTAAAATTAGCGAGATAATAATTAGTTTATTATAGAAACTTTGTTCGTCCACATGTGTTGATAAAATCAGATGACATTTTGAGAGGGATAACCCACACAATTTCTTATGATTCTATTATTTTAACCTGCATGTATGTTGGAGCTGAAGGTAGTTTTAAAGTGCTTCAGTTGTTTTGCAGTGATTCTGACACAAAAAAACCTTTGAGTTTCAGTGTGTGCATTCTTAAGCCTTAAGATTTAGTTTAAAATAGAAACAGGCTTGTTAGTCTTGGTAGATTGCAGAATAACCTGCATCGAAATATTGTGGCATTGTTTGCTTGAAAATAGGTGAGGACTCAGTTTGCTTACATTTGTTTGAAATCACTACCCAAAAAATAAGTTAGGGTTTAATGCTTCAGTCAATCTTTCTTCGTTGCCAGTTTTGTTTCAGAAGAACACTGCAAAGGCCCTTGAAAACAGGAACTTCCACGTAGTGCCTATTTTGAATAAATCTTCATATATTTGCATATTTGTTTTTGCAGGGGTGACGCGGCGCCAGCAGCGGAGGAAGATACCAGCTCACGCAGAAGTCGCCGCAGGGGAGGTGACGACGAGGCGCCTGCCGAGGTACAGAGTTCTTTCCCTTTGCCGTTACCTCCCCCCCCCCCACACACACACACACAAAATCTACTTTCGATTTTAACATTGCATTCACGAGTGCTTTTTTTTTTTCCCCTCCCATGGAAATCTTGATTCGTTTAGTCATTGACTTAACTCTGCCTCTCGCCTCTCTTTTAGAATGGGATTGGGAGGGTAAGGGATGGAGAATAAAGATTTGAGGGAAGACGAGTTCTGCTTGTGAAAGTTATTGGCATTATTCTTTAATTTTGAATAATTTTGTACTTTATTTAAAAAAAAAAGGTTGATTTATTTTAATGTTTGTTTGGCACTAGAATGCAAAATAACGAGTTTGAGAGTGATGTGGATTTGAAGTGAGGTTTCTAATGTACATTT
Source organism: Oncomelania hupensis (assembly GCA_036898135.1). NCBI lineage: Eukaryota > Metazoa > Mollusca > Gastropoda > Littorinimorpha > Pomatiopsidae > Oncomelania > Oncomelania hupensis. The sequence goes on from CM072517.1 coordinate 60,839,261, forward strand.
TTGTTTCGCTTCTTTAATTTGAAACATTTTATTTTGCGTTTATTTGTGTTGATCTTTATTTTGAAAAAAAAAATATACATATCAGTTGAATAGCCTCTCGAGGTTAGTACCATTCCAAAACTACATTTGGATCAAATTAATGAACACCTGCGTGAATAGAGTATATCTCACGGCGTGGTTTTGAAGCTCAGTTTATTTAATGATACAGTTCGTAGGAACGTTCCTGAGGCTGTTCATCGGATATGACCTGTTTGAGGGGAGGGGAGGGTAGGGGAAGGGAGGGGGGATAGGCACAAGACGTCATCAAAACGTAAAGCATTGCGATCTCACGGGATGAATTTGACGATCACATGACGTTGCCATAAACAGTCGTGGTTATGTCTTGTTTCAATTTTGGCGTTCATAATTATGAAAAAACAAACCAAACAACCAAAAGTCTGAGAAGTGGGGAGGGAGAGCAGGGGCTGGGAGAAGGGAAGAGGGTAATAGTGGTGGAAGGAAATGCGTATCCTACATTATCATGTGTGAGTGGCTCGTGATCACTTGTGAGTGGCTCATGATCATTTGTGAGTGACTCGGTTGCATACTGGTCAGGTAGATATTCGGCAGTCACTCGTCACTAACGTCCCACCTTCACTTTTGTGAGTGCTAATCGTAATTTGAAAGTTTTGTCTTCACGCTCAGCTGGTGGAGCAGCCTTGAGGACTGCCCTGTCAGAACCCTATTACACCGATGAGTAGGATCCACCATGGAAACAGAATAAACGAAACATTTAATTTATTTCTTCTATTAAATATTCCGTAACCATTCAAAATATAGAAAACGTATTTTGGCAAGACATCACAACACAAAACCAAGACTATGTCGTATAGGCAACACGTTATCAACTAAGTCTCTGCTGAAACGTCCATTACTGTAATGAGCAGTATGTCCCTAAGCCATCCACAAAACGTTTTGGGGTATATTTTGAACTAAGGGAGGACTTGCATTGTCTGAGTGTGCAATCATCATTTTCCTATGTTCTTGGCTGCGCGTGATTTTTCAGACCCCCGAAGAAGACGCCAGTTCTCGTCGTTCGCGAAGAAGGAGGGGAGGAGATGAAGAGGTATCACTGCTTGACCAGTCAAAAGCTGTGTTTGTGTAACACTGGACCAATCAAAAGCATTGGTTGTGTTGTGTATATTACTTCCTGTAATCTATAGCCTACCAATCATTTCATTGCCTACTCTTTCCCGTGAGCCATCATTATCTGTGTGCCTTTTACCATGTATTATTAAGCACTTACTGTAATCTGTTAGCTTCCAGTCATGTAGCTATTCATAGCCTTCTCATTTATGTAATCTAATACTACCTATGTGCCCTGTATTATGTATTATTAAGCTCCTAACCGTGCTTTAGTGTAAAAACCGCGCAGCTGTAAAAATAGATCCATGCCGCATGCACGATAATTGTATTCATTAAAACAAGCACTCTGATTTGATCAACGGCCTTGACTGTCTGTAGCATTTACACGCTGTGATCTATAATAGTTCACTACGGGTCCTGTACTATAGTTAGGCATCGCTTTTATATAGAAAAACTGCAACTTTTCTTTTCTTGTAGCTAGCTCACAGTTGACACCCATTCTCTCACGACTATAATGTTGCAGCAGTTTATAGAAATGCTGTTAATAACTATAGTAATACGCAACGCTACTAACAATGTCCAACAACTCATTTCTTCAAGTTTAATGCTGAAGGGAGTGTCTGATTATTAAAAAGCTTTCGATGCTCATTTTTTTCTGTGCGCCGCGCCATGTAGAAGTACGCAACCCGACGGCTTTCATGCGATAGTTTACTAATGTTTTAGTCAGTTATTCATACAAATCCTAGCAGTATTGAGACATGAAGAAGCACTATTTGCACGTATATCTTATTCTGTTTCATTATTTATATTGCATTATTGTAATTATCACTTATTTAACGTTACAGACATCTAGGGTATAAGATCGTTGTTGCCTAAGTTATGTCACCGTTGAATTTGTTGTAATTTCCTACTCCACTTTCCCACCCTGACTTTGTAGTTAATAGTTAAACTACATTTGTATCCCCGTTTCCCTAAGAGAAGTGTACGTAGTATAGATTGTTGTAGAGTGTTGTCCTTTCCATTGGGGGTACGAAACTCCATTTGAGTCAAATACCTACTCATGCCCCTGTTCTCAGCATTGTAAAGTTGTATCGTTGATGTCTTTCCCTGTCTCCCTGAATATTGTCGGCAACAATACGGTGTTTTATCCGGTTGATGCGAGTTTCCCCAAGGTGTAGTGATTTTCCCAAGGTGTAGTTATTTCCCCTTTGACTTTTGTTCCCCTGTGATTTTGATATCTACTTTTTGGGGGTTATATGTTTAGTAAAATAGTATTTGTTGTATTGATAATAAAAGTTCATTTATAGAAGACAATAGAAAAGATGCGTAAATTATACTAAAATGTGTACAGAATTTTTAATTATCTCTTTAATCCAAACTCTGTTGGAATCGATAAATATTTAATACGTTTAGGAAAGCTTCGACCTTGTGTCGGGATTTTATTATTAGTACTTTTTTTAAATTTCGTTGTTTCACATACATTATTATTATTATTGTTATTATTATTACTATTATTATTATTATTATTATTATTATTATTATTATTATTATTATTATTATTATTATTATTATTATTATTATTAATATACGAGCCTTTGATAGCATTGTTTCGTATTGATGTTGTTGGTAATCATACGTGTTCCTTGATGTTCTCTGATCAGATGAGTAGTTGTTTTTTTTCCCATTATCATGAAATGAGACAGTAACATCATTTGTAAAGCTTCGCATATTATAAGCTCGCATATTATTGTTAATAATTATGCTGATATACATGCTTCTTCGTTGTCTGTGGTCTAAATGAGTTCTTTGGAAATAATCACTAAACATTAACACAACGTGGATGCCATTTCATAATCAGGAACCCGCTCCAGAACCGGCCGCGGCTGTTGAAGAAAAGACAGAGGTTTGTGGTAACAGCATCGCCATGTTGTCATGCTGTAACATTGGCGCAGCTATTTTTGCGTGAAGCCTTATGTGTATTTGTTACAGTTTGATCAATTTGATGCACATATGTTTGAATGATGTTTGTGCACTTGTATATCACGCTGTTGTTTGTACCCGTTGTTATACCCTAGAGCGCTCACGTTACGGTATTCTAATTATGTGATGTCTTAGTTTAGCTAGCTAGTATTTTCCCATAGGATGTTCACAAGTGCTTGGTCTTAAAGACATCCCATGTTAAATACTATAGAAATTGTTAGATAGACCATAATCTTCAACCATTTGGTGTCTTTACTTGGGCCCCTAGTCTATTCGAATTTTAACACCAATGAATAGACTGACCAGACAGGGATGCATTGTTAATCTTTGTGTTTAGATTAAAAGCGTAACATATTAGTTAATCAAATCGTTTCAGTGCCCTCGTTATGGCTGATTTTTATGTTTTCATTAACACCATAAGGTCAGATCCATCTAATCCGCATTTATATAATGAGTTTAGATTTAGATGCAACGTTGTTTGTATTATCTACTTTGTCTCTCCCTCTGCATTAATTAGAAATTGCCGTGCGTTTCATCGGTGTAATTTAGAAAATGGTAGGCGCATTTAAATCGTGTATCGCATAGAAGATCGACGCAGACGTATTAGATACGTGTATAGTTTAGCAGTCGATGCAGAACGCATTTGCAAGTTTTTGAAATGTTGTACCTAAGCCATACTTGATGTTGTTTCTGTTGGTTTTCAGATTACATTTATTTTCTTATTGATCTGTTAGGTACTGCATAATCATTCGTTTGTTGCGCATTGAAACGTGTTTTTTTAAAATACATTTAATTTAAGTAAACAAAAGTTCAAACTTTTTGCATTGCAAAATGGAGGCATGGCCTTTAAATTGTAAGCCTTATGTTTTTGTTTGCAGTTATTTATTTAAATCTTTTTATTTTATGTTATTTTCATTTATGCTTTATTTTATTTATGTTTTATTTTATTTTATTTCATTTTATTTTATTTGCTTTTCCATACAATTTGACTTGTTTGCGCTTTAGATCATTGTCTTGTTTACATTTTAAAAAAAAAATCATGGTTGCTTTTCATACTGCTGTTTGTTTGCACCTGATTATATTATTTTTCATTTTATTTTATTTTTTAATCATGCAATTTATTTTCTTATTTAAACAAAAAATTGGAGTGGTTTGATTTTTTTGTTTGTTTGAACGGAACTTTGGCTTGTTCAGAATGTTCGGTTATGTTTTTCATTCCTTTTGTTCTTGCATGCTGTTATTTTGGAGTTGCTTATTTGTTATTATTTTTTCAACAATAACATTTGTTAAGTTTAAAGAAGAAAATTTTGTTAAACAAATTGTATTTATTTGTTTATTTATTTTATTTTTAGAATTTATTTTATTTATGAATTTGTCCTCTTTGGTTCACGTAGTTTGATACCTGTCACTATGTTTGGTAGAAGTTTTCTTTGTTCTTTATAATTTTTGTTGTAATTTGCTGTACTTCAGTTTTGAGAATTTCAAGCCTTTTGTTTTGCGATTCTGTTAGAACATGCAAATAATTTGTATTAATTTTCAAAGTTCACAAACAATTATCATTAACACATTTTAGAGGATTTAGAATCAGTTGCGCCTTTAGGTAATTAATTTTTTTGGGACTTTTTATTTACTTAATTACATATTATATTATTATATTTAATTTAAAAAAAAATTAAAGATCGACAACGCAGGTTCTGCTTTGGCATCAAGAAAGAAGAAAAACCACTGTGTTTGAACGGGACTAATTACCTCCCTTCTTTCAGGACGCACCTGCTCCCGCGGCGGAGGATGACTCTGGCGCACGAGAGGCAGAGGAGGCGGAACGCAGACGCCAAGAGGAGGAACAGGAGGAGCGCCGTAGACAGCAGGAGGAGGTTGGTAGATGATGATGATGATAGTGATAGAGTGTATTTTCGCATTGTCCGCATGTTATTTCTTAAAAGAAAAGAGGATGGAAAAGGACACCCACTCGATCTTTGCCTTATCAAAGCCACATCCCTCACCCCCATCCAACCCACCCATCACACCCCAATTCCAAGCAGAGCAGAACCAAGTAGGCCTATGTGATCAGAAAGTCTTTCTATCCTACCATCTCTTTCTCGGTCCGAGTATCCATTTTAGTGATGTTTAATGTCACTAAGAAAAAAGAACCGATTTTAATATTTGTTTTAAATTAGACTAGAGGAATCAAACAGACAGACAGACAAATATTATGTAGGTAAACACTTGCAAATCGGACATCGAATCCAAAATGATGGAACTCTGAATACGATTGCTCCCTAACATTGTACATTGGTGCACAGTGAGCATCTTTGAAGATGAATTTTGCAGTCCGCTTTCTACATCGCTTTGAAGTTTTTATATATATTGACTCCTTCGTTTATCCACTCAAACATCCACCCACCCTCCAACCATCCATACATTCATTGAATTCGTTTTTCGTTGTATTGTACAGGAGAGACGCCGTCAGGAAGAGCAGCGCAAACAGGCAGAGCAGCGCCGCAAACAACAGGAAGAAGAGGAACGCGCGAAAAAGGTACTTCACTCATAACGCATGTTGTTGTTGTAGTAGTTTAAAAATTTTTTTTTTTAAGGTTACCTCACTCAGGACGTATGTTTTACACTTTAGATGCGAGTCAACATTCGAGTCGCTTTCATGGCAGCTGCAGCGGAGCGGCACCGAGGACAAATTGCAAAGGATCCTCCGTCCCCCTCCCTATTCCAGTCTACACGGAATCCCACTCAGTATGTCCTGGTTAAGATGGCCAGTGATCACAGCCTATTTAAACTTAATTTGTGGTGTAAAGCAAGTAGGGTTACAAACTGCGACCTCTGAAGCACGAGCCTGGCGCTGTGCACGTCGGTAGAGCTCGAAGCTCGCGTTCTAGGAGTGGCAGGTTTGATTCAGGTTGCTCAGAGCAATACATTTAAGCAATGATCGCCGACTTTTTTTCTCTCCCGTTTTCAATATTGTTGTGGTGGTAGGCAGCCTCCAGAGATAACTCCAGTCTCAACGACAACCACAGGCTGAAGAGCAGGGTGGAAAAAGACGACCACGCCAAGCAGGTCACAGCTACACCACCCAACAATGCGCAGATCAACCTGGCATCATCGCTGTACAGAAGCCAGAGCGAGCCTCTCGTGGCTGCCATGTCTACTGACAACTTGTCGCAGTCACCCAGGGTTCCACAATTCACGATGACCCTGAGATGGTGCCTTACGAAAGACTGCATGAAGAAAGCGAGGAGAACGAGCAAGATGAAAACGAGGACAACATGGAAGAAGAGATAGTGGAAGAAATAGAAGAGGGAGGAGAATACTGAGATAGAGGAAACCGTAAATGACGATACGGAGGAAGAGGAATCGATAGAGGAGCTTGTAGTGGAGGAATCTTACATGGTGGCCTAATGGTAGAGCTTTGGCTTGCGGATCTGAAGGTCCCGGGTTCGAGCCCAGCCGGGGCATTGTGTTGTGTCCTTGGGAAAGACACTTTCCTCCCGTTTCCTACTCCTTCGGATGAGAGTATAAACCGAGGTCTAGTCTGTGTCGCATACATTCCATCATAACGGACTTTGAAGATCCTGACGCTCATGTCCTAGACGGGTGAGTGCTGGTGACAAGAACACACCCAGCATGCACCTAGGTCCTTCTCCCCCATCCCTGGCGGCCCAGGATTGTGCTCAGTTGTCTGGAGCGTTATTACAATGCGCCCAAAGGCTGCAAGTTGGCGCCTCGGGCGGCCTGAGTTAGATCTGTATCGGCCAGCACCTTGAGCAGGAAAAGCGCTAAATAAGAACGATTAAATAAATAAATAAATAAATAAATAAATAAATAATAATAATAATAATAATAATAATAATAATAATAATAATAATAATAATAATAATAATAATAATAATAATACAACATCGCAGTGGCAGATCACGAGAGCATCTGCCTGGAAGAATGCATTGTTGCTGCTGGAATAGACCCTGATGAGTTACGCACGCAGTTCTTGCTTTTAGTTCTTAAGTAACGTTAGAGCAATTTACATCATCAAAGGACACGGAGTATTGTCTGTTGTTGGGATTGAGGTAAAACGCCAGCTTTTCATATAAGAAAGATTTTTGTTTAATTTAAACTTGAATGGAAATTTATATAGTATTAGTATTTATTTATAGGATAGGATAGTATTTATTAATAGCTTACGGTGAGTCTTCGTGTTTTGCTATATCGAGCATTGCTCATGCCTGCATGGCTTGTTGCGTGAAATATCTTTTCTTGTTTGTCCCTTTAAAATGCTGCTCAACCCTCAGGTTTTGCTATAGCGGGCCTCGTTCTTCTCAGCACTGAGGAAGGCCCTGACGAGATTAAGGAAGAACTCAGATTGAATGTGGATTTCTTGAACGACCCCGTGGAAAACGTGGACAGCGTGGAAAAGAAAGAGAACGTGGATCGCCAACAACAGAAAGAAGAACGATGGAGAGAGGCCGCGAGGGCGAAAAAGCTGGTGTACATTGGCGAGCACGGGCAGTTCGTGTTACTTCAACTACGACATTTCACCTCATTCAGAAGCGGACGAGTACGCCGCCGAGGACGAGGCTTCCTATGATCAGGGTGTATCTGCATACTTTTCTGAAGACAGCTTTTCTCAGGCGTACGTTCCTCCGTTTTGTAGCGCGCGGCACAGAGACAGGGCGGCGGTTTCCATGCCAGATCTCAGCAAAGAGAACGTGCCCCTTTGAAGAGCTTACTGCAGGACGCCAGGTTCCTCCCGCCGTCACCGGCTCTCTTACCTCCCCTACTGTCTCCAACCCGCTCTGTGAAACCACCATCTCCTTAGGTCCTCGCAGCTTTGCTCCACTTGCATGCCTCCAGTCACTTCTCCACCACCTTTCTCTCGCCACCCTTCAGTCATTCTTCCACTGCCTGTGTCGCCTCCTCCCTCTATGTAGCTGGAGCTGTCTGAGAGCGTGGATAGGGAAATGACCTCATTCGGCGGAAGCAAGAAAGGTCAAAAGCCTAAGGAGAACGGTTAAACGTTATTTTATTTATTTATTTAATCACTTTTTATATAGCGCTTTACCAACTCAAGAGCCGCTCAAAGCGCTGGCTGATACAGGATCTAACTCAAACCGCCCGAGACGCCCTCCCGCAGCCTTTGGGCGCATGGTCTGACGTCCGGACAAATGAGCACAATCCCTGGCAGCCAGGGATGGGGGAGAAGGACCAAGTGCATGCTGGGTGTGTTTTTGTTACCGGCACTCACCCGTCTAGGACATGAGCGTCAGGATCTTTAAAGTCCGTTATGATGAAATGTATGCGACACACAGACTAGACCTCGGTTAATACTCTCATTTCAGCTAGACTTCTTCAGAGACCGAATTCTCCGGTCTGAGAACTCTGGTCACAACACTGCGACACGTGCTCGAGACTGTGATATGAATGCCGGACTTCACGCGGTGAATGGTGTAGATGTCAACAAAGAAAGTCGGTCAGCGAAAGCGCCGCTGTCTCCTACCAAAGCCAAACCCATGTATATCGCCGAGAGGATCGGCTTACTCACTAAGACTCAAAGCCCCAATTCCTCCACGTCGTCTGCTCCAGACATCAAGGCGGGATCCATCGTGGAGAGAGAAGGGCCTGATAGACGCCGCGACACAAGGTTCTCCATTGACGTAGCAAGTCGGCGTCTACCATTGAGCAAAAGAGAGTTGCCCTTCTACTACAAACCCGGCTGATCAACGTCATCGCTGAAGAATATATCGAGGCCTCCAAAAAGAAAGACAAAACCAAGAAGGCGGCAGCTCACAGAGTGAAAACAATTCACCTCGGCCATGGAAATTGCCCGTAGCAAGGCTTTGGCCGCTGGTTCCAAGAAGCTCATTACACACGAACAGCCAACGTGGAGTCCCAGAGTCGTCCACCCCAGCATTTCACTCCAAACCGCCCCCAGACGCCTTACTGTTAAGTCACAAGTCTGCATCTGTCATGGACATGGCTAAAGAGTTCGATCACTCGTCCCACTCCGCTCCAGGCGTCTTTTAACGGGCATGGTTCGTCAAGGAGATGAGTAATATGTTTTAAATCCCGGAGTCCAAGTCCAGCAGGTCAGCTTTCCCTAAGGCTACAGGGATGTCGTTGTCCAGCAGAATGTCGGAGTTGTTTGAGACGTCCATCGCTGAGAACAGGCCAGTGGTGGAGAAGGACATGGTTCTGCTTAGTAGAACGGGCTTCAGGAATTCCATGCTGGGCATCGTCAACAAGGTGGAGACTGTCATCAAGGAAGATGCTCCTGCCCCTCCTCCATCCCGCAAGTACAGCGACTGCGACTACGACTACCACCGTCACTACAGGACGTCGTCCGCGTCGTCTTCAGGAAGACCGTCAGTGTCTGTAGTCAGAGTAGGAGCCGTTGTGACAGACGCGGACAGCGGGGACCCAGTGCGTATGTCAGGCAAGATGGTACACTACGGGAGTGAAGTTCGAGGAGCTTTAATGCAGGTTATAAAACCCTGAGTCTTTCAGAAAAATCAACCAGAGCCGCGCCATGAACACCATCTACGCCTCGTGCAGGGACATCACTCGCTAGTACGACACGTTCGCTAAAAGCCCTCGTTGTGCCGCACTTTCCATGGAGAATCTGTCGCCAAGGCCAGGTTGGAGGCGTCTTCCCACAAATTGCTGGACATCAGCCGAGACTCTATCTTGGACCAGACCTTGGTCAGATCAAAGTCTTACGGTGCTGATCTGGACTCTCCCAAATACCCGCTCACTCCGAACTGTTCTGCCACAAACCTCAGAGACATTCAGAGCCCCAGTTGGTCCGCGTTCAGCAGAATCTCCTCCGTGCATTCGCCCTTTGTGAAGGCTGGGGAGACGGACCTGCTATCTACATCGTTCTCTGTGCGTTCATCCGTTCACAGGTCTTCAAATGGGGGATGAGGTGGGGAGGAAAGTGTAACACCAATCTGGTCAAAAACTATTTCCCCAATAATTTCGCCTGACATCATCCGCTATTACTGGCCAGTGTTTCGCATGCAATTGTTTTGAAGTAAAGGATCGGATGTTTACCAACTTTGTTCTTTGGAATGGTAGATTTAGCATGCTTGGTGAGTTCAAAATCAGATTGCATGTCTTTGTTGCACGGAAGTAAAATTTTATTTCACGAGTTAAACGTGAGGCAGTAATGCCAACATATTCTTTTGGATGTATTTGAGCACGCTGACTTTATTTTTGGATGGGGTGTTTAGTTATTTGCCGAGTCGCAATGAGCTTTGTGAATTCTCCATTGTGGGTAATAAAGTTACTTGTTGACTTGACAAAGGGTTGACTTTTATTTATTGGTTTTGATTTTTATTGCACGCTGACTTATTTTTTTGGATGGGGTGTTTAGTTATTTGCCGAGTCGCAATGAGCTGTGTGAATTCTCCATTGTGGGTTATAAAGTTATTTGTTGACTTGACGAAGGGTTGACTTTTATTTATTGGTTCTGTTTATTACAGGAGGAAGAAGAGCGAAGAGCAGCTGAGAGAGCAGAGCAAGAGAGAAAGGAGAGAGAAGAGGTGAGTTTTCTACAATGTCATTGTGGCCGATTGTTTCGAAACTGTTGTTGGCGATGTTGGTGCATGGGGTGGTTGTGCGGCTGGTAGTGGTCTTCTTCTTCCTCTTTATCTTCGTGATAGTAAAGATGGTGATGGTGAACCTCAGCCGGGTGTGGTGGTGGTGATGGTGGTGGTGGTGTTGGCTGAACGAAGAGAAAAAAGAAACCGTGTAGACACTTGTTTGGTTGTACATTCTGTTGATGATCTTGTTGTTGCTGATGTGGAAATGTTTCCTAGTGCTGGTGTTGTAACTGTTGTTTTTGTTGTTGTTGTTCGTCATCATCATCATAATCATCATCATCTTCTTCTTCTTCTTCTTCTTCTTCTTCTTCTTCTTCTTCTTCTTCTTCTTCTTCTTCTTCTTCTTCTTCTTCATCATCATCGTCATCATCATCATCATCATCATCATCATCATCATCATCATCATCATCATCATCATCATCATCATCATCACCACCTTCTACTTCTTCTACTTCTTCTTCTTCTTCTTCTTCTTCTTCTTCTTCTTCTTCTTCTTCTTCTTGGTCTTCGCCTTCGTCTTCAACGATGAAGCCTATTATTTATTCTTGACAGTGAAGTGTGGGTTTCATGTTTTATGTTTTTTTTAATTTAAAGCTTTCTTTGTTATGTTTTTATAATGTATTAGTGTTCTCTATCTTTTTACTTTCTATGCTGCTTTTACAGTTTCGGAAGTAGAAGACTTGCTTACAAGAGACATTTCTTACGACTAGATGTACTTCAAAAATAAGACATAATATATACAAAATGTATTTGTCCAGGAGGGGACGTTGTAACAAGTTTTAAGATAGGGGGAAATTTACAAAGCTAAAGGTAGCAATGTAGAACAATTGAGGCTTATATCATTTTAATTATGGCAACTTCCTTTTGATTTTGTCTTCAGAATGTGACTAAACTGAAACGTCCTGCTCTACTATAGACTGCTTCCTATTGATTGCTTTCTCACTGGGGCTATTCACAACTTTCCGGCACCTCTCATAAAAAACTCGTGGGTATCGCCATTATAAATTAAAACGAGGTTAGCATGAAACCAAGTTTCGGTCTAGCTTGTTTTGCTTTTATCAAAGCTTGATGCGTGACTTTTAAATATGGCAAATTGCCGAAAACGACGATTGTTAGAGCCAGAAAACGAGTGGGATAAGTATAAAAACGGTGGAGGAAGTACATGCTCAGTGAAAGGATGCAAAAAACAATCGTAGAGGCCTGTATTTGTGGCGACTTCGGAGGTGCGTCGATCATCGACAGAAAGTGAAACAGGACCTGAAGACTCTTGTAGTTTTCCATAGCTTTTGCCGTCGCAACCTTCACAAAACACGAAGTAACTGACAATGTTAGGCGAGCGTTGTGGCCAAGTGGGCTAAGGCGGGACTAACTTGCCTTGTTCACAAGCCAGAAACCAATGGCGCCTGACAGGTGTGGGTTCGAGCCAGCATCTGGGCGTTATGTTTTTCCGAATATTTTTCAAAAATTCACAAATAATGTTAGGTAGGTAGGGTTTAGGCGCGCCACTGGCGATAGAAAGGGATAATAAACTGCAGCAAAAAAAAATAAAAATATGTGAGGGTACGATACAGGTGGCCAGTGACACATGTTATTATTCTTGAATATTTGGAAATAACTCACTAAAACACGCGGAGAAAAAAAACCGGAAGTATGTTTCATTGAGGGGATTCCCGTTGGTGCATAGGATAGCAGAAAAGTGTGAATAGGAAAGCGGGGATCAGAATGGTCAATAATGTAGATGTCGCACACAGATGTAATAGATGCCGCCATGGTTCCAAGCTCGACCGTGACCAACTCTCTCTCTCTCTCTCTCTCTCTCTCTCTCTCTCTCTGTCTCTCTCTCTCTGTCTCTCTCTGTCTCTCTCTCTGTCTGTCTGTCTCTCTCTCTCTCTCTCTCTCTCTCTCTCTCTCTCTCGGCATGAAAAATACAGCAAGTTTTTTTTTTCTCTCTTTAATTAGAGAAAATTTGACTTTTGTGATCGTTCAACTGTCTTAGGCGTTAGACCGTGCGATGAGCATCAGTTAGCAAGTTGGCACCTTGAGCAGCTCTTTGACTGTTAAAGCGCTGTGTTTGAACCATTCAACAATGCGACCTGTTCTGTTGTGGCATTACTCATTCCTCTCATTGTTTACTTCTTATGTTTTTCTCCCACGGAAAGGTGTAGTTGTGACTGCAGCAACATTTAAAGTTTTAACGTTTACACCCACCATTCGCGACACGGCAGACAGGGACTGGTTAGGAGCTACATGTACATTCAAACATTGAACCGCCAGCGCTCAGAAGGACAGTGAAAAAGGGTATCGAACCTGGGTTATCGGTGTGGCAGGCGATCGTTCTACTACTGAGGTGCTGAGTGGGTCAGGTGGAGTTAAAAGGATACTTTATATAAAGGGGTGTACATGTGTGCAGGTAGCATAGGGGAGATTTTGCTAGTATAGTGGAAGAACTACACACACGTTTGCAGCTTAGGCCGATGTTGACTTGGCTCTGTAGCCATCTTTTTTTTTTGCTACATACATGCCATACACGCAGTCTACCGGGGGTCTGCTGGCACCCAACGGAGAGATTTTTGATACTCAGTTCATGAAGAGCAGCTGAGGGTGATCTCCTTCTCTCCACTCCCCCCACCCCCTCCTCCCTCACCATTCCACGCCTGCCCATATCTTGTGCCTTGTCTATTCTCTTTAAGGGAGGCACTGTGATCTAATGGTAGTGCTTCGGCTTGCGGATCTGAAGGTCCCGGGTTCGAGCCCTGGCCGGGCCATTTGTGTTGTGTCCCTGGGAAAGACACTTTACTCCTGTTTTCCTACTCCTTCGGATGAGAGTATAAACCGAGGTCTAGTCTGTGTGTCGCATACATTCCATCATAACGGACTTTAAAGATCCTGACGCTCATGTCCTAGACGGGTGAGTGCCGGTAACAAGAACACACCCAGCATGCACTTGGTCCTTCTCCCCCATCCCTGGCTGCCCAGGATTGTGCTCAGTTGTCCGGGCGTCAGACCATGCGCCCAAAGGCTACAGGGCGGTTTGAGCTAGATCCTGTATCGGCCAGCGCCTTGATCCTTAGGCTAAGGCGCCTTACAAATGACGAACATTATTATTATTATGATAATGCCAAAGCTGTGCTTGCGCACTGGTTAGCTGAGACTTGCAGAATACCCAATCTTGGTTATCTCTTGATATTCATCCCAGCATGCCACATTTCTCAATCTGTTGTCGAATGCCATGCCAGATGCTATTAATTCTACGAATTCTAACATGATTGTTTAATTATGCATGATTTGGACACTGCACAGAAGTTAAAACCAGTAGATGCTTTCGACTTCTGCGTGTGCATTTAGACTTGATATTATTAGTCCAAGATATGAGCCAGCTTCACAAGTAATTCATTCATTCCTCTGTCTGTCTGTCTGGCTCTCTCTCTCTCTTTCTCTTTCTTCTCTCTCTCACTCACTCACTCACAAACACATACACACACGCGCATACAAACACACAATCTCTCTCTCTGTCTCTGTCTGTCTGTTTCTCCCTCTCTCTCTTTCTTTCCCTCCCCCTCTCTCTTTCTTTCCCTCCCCCTCTCTCTCCTACTAAAGAAAACATTACTTTTCCAGATGTAAACTCTTAACCTGCAACTATTCGCGAGCAGTACCTATAACACGGTTCTCCGGAGAGTCGTTCTTGCACGTAACTAGCAATCTTTCCGTTTCCAAGATTGATGCGTCCGGAAAACCTCGGATGCCTTCCAGCAGTCAGTCGCTGCCTGAAAATATTTGTATCCTAGCGTTTGCCAAGACCGAATCGCACTCGGCAGCTGTTAACTGAACGCGGAGGTTTTTACTTCCATGGCAGTAACCAAGGCTAACACCAAAGCTTACCATTCAGTACACTATAAAACAATATGACTTTATTTTACGCTCAAACTCTATCACACCTACACACACACGCACGCACACATACATACACGTACGCACACACACATTCGCCGAACACCCATTCAAAGCCCTGTTCCTACTGTTTCAGTTGCTACCTCCACCCCTCTCCTCACCCACTCTCCTAACCGCTCTACCTCCTATCCCCCCCACCCCCCATCTTATTTCTTTATTCATTTGTGTATTTCAAATGAGTCTGACGCCATTTTAATTTTAAACAAAAACCACTCTTGATAGTATGATCATAGAAGAGCTTAATAATCCACACTATTGAGGGGAAAGCACGCAAAAAAGCGTGTAAACCCAGTCGCTTGCCATCACTCTTCCAAAATAAGATAACCTTCAGGAGTGTGAAAATTACCGCACCATCAGCCTCATCAGCCATCACAGCAAGGCCCTACTGAAAATAATACGCAACAGGTTGAAACCCCAAGCTGAACAAATCATCGCTGATGAACAAGCAGGATTAAGGGCAGGGCGAAGTACCACTGAACAGATTTTCAACCTCACAATAATCATCTGAGAGAAATACTTTCAGCACCAACAACATCTACATC
>CM072517.1:60859459-60864459 GCA_036898135.1 Oncomelania hupensis
TTTTATGTCTGAATGTGCTGATATGGTTGATGAAAGAGCAGTGTTCCCTCCACACACAAAAAATGAGAGTCCTTGGGACTCCCAGGTATAAAATTTTAAGAGTCCTTGTGCAAATTTTGAGAGTCCCCAATTCAGAAAAAAAAATGTAAAAACAAGTCCAAGCCTCTTTTTTTTTTTTTTTGTTTTGTTTACTCTGTTAAAGCGTCACATTAGTTATCATAATCATATAAAACCAAAAAATTAAAACATGTATTAAATGTTTATTTAAGCCTGAGACGCTTGGTTGCTGCAAACTCCTTCAGAGCACCCTGCACAACAGCTTCTGGATCTGTACTTGATGTTGCTGTGGATGAACGGGTTTTGGGCCCAGTCAACCAAGTCAGAAGTGAAATGATCGTATATGATAGAATCAAAGAATGGATTCACGAAGATTTCTTCTGTTCTTCTGTTCTGTGAATGGATTGCTTGGAGGAAGTTTACAATGCGCGCGCATGCGATTTTTAAGAACAACTCCCGACACAATCTTTAATCGTCTGCAATGGCAGTCTCAGTTGGATTCTGATTATGCCGTGAATTAGATCGCCACTCGTTGGTCGTATTTTTGACTTCAGCTTTTCGAAAAAAATGTGTGCGTCCACAGGACGCACATATGCAAATTTTTCTGCGTCATTTTTCATATTTTGTGCGTAATTGACGCACTACTGTGCGTAATCGGGAACACTGAAGAGATAAATATTTTGGTTCGATACCTTTTAATGAGATTTTTAAAGTTTGCAATAGTAAAGACGTGTTCAATTTTTACATGATGTTGGTTTGTTTTTTTCGCATATAGGTCATGTCGTCTTGTTTATATTCTTGGTTAAATTTTTATTAGTAAGACAGGTTTTATTTATATCTTTTATCATATTTAAATGTTAGCAGTTTAGTCTGATTTTGCTTAGTTTCGTATGGTCCTGCTGATTCGGCTCTTGGCAGTCCGCTAAACCTTATAAATATTGAGTATCTAATCTAATCCGGCCCGACACATACAGCAGCTGGGCTTGGCCCCTTTTTTTTCTCCACCAGCTCCTACTACATGTAACCCTTCTCTTAAAATTATTAGTACAATTGAATTAAAATCAAATCAACAAATCTGTATTAGACTCAACTTCTTACAAGGAACCATGACAGGCTTCAAACTCTGCTCAATAAAGAAATGAACTAAGAAGAACATTGAGGTTTAACGTCTACACCCACCATTAGCGATATGGCAGACGTCGATAACCATCCCAGGGAAAGAGGGGTAGGGACCTGAATCAACACTGAACCACCAAAGCAATCATACTGCTAAAATGGACAGTAAAAATGGCCACATTTTATATCGCACACCACGGGATTCAAACCTGGGTCATCGGTGTGCCAGGCGAACGCTCTACCTTTTGAACTACGGTGGTGGGACAGCGATAGCGCCCGACAGCCGGTTCCACGTAGGTAGTGGCTCGCTTAATACCGCGCAGTTGTCTGACCGAGGGAGTCATTCTGTATGAACACTGGGAATCCAGCGACATAATTTATTCTTATTTATTATTTTAGGATGCTGAAAATTTTACGAGCTTGTCATTTGAATGACTAATTAAAGATCGCTGCCCCTAACGGTGCCTTATTTCTGGCAGATCTATTTTAAAAGATACGAGTTTATAATTTGTGGAGCTAATTTAGGTTACGCAATATTTTATTATTGGGAGATGATAGTTGTCTCATGTATAAACTCCCTGTATGATGATATGATATTAATCAACAAAAGTGATTTTTACCTTTTTTGTTGGGGGTCTGGCTCGCATTATCGCGCGTTGTATAAATATAAGTCATTGGTTGTTTTGTTTTTTTTGTTTTTTGTTGTTGTTGTAGCCGAATACTCGGTGAATTTAATAAGATCAAGGTCCTTTTCCTTAGATCACTGCAGTGTAGGGCGTTTTGTTTTGCCTTATAGTTATGACAGAGTTTTTAAAACATTTTATAGGAATTATCCCTTTTTTATCGTGGTCCTGAAGGATTTTTATTATTCCAAAGAAATTTTCTCTTTTATTGAATTCTTAATACACAATTAAACTCTTAACCTACAGTCAGTCTCCCATATGCTATGTGTCAGGGACTTTAAATTTATTGACTGACAGAGCACAGTGTATGGTCTAACAGTGGTTGAATTTATGCAATTTCTGTATGGGTTATTTTTGCGTGCGGTTTTTTTTTGTAAAGAAATGTTATTTCTTAAAACAGTCTCTGTACCAATGCATGGCCACAACAATTTGTATTTTTTTTCTGAAATAAAAACGTGTTGAATTATATGCCATTTGTTTTAGTGTTATGGTTGCGCGCGCTTTTCGTTTTGTTGTTGCTGTCGACTTGGGTCGTAGTTTGGTCTAACTTTAGAAATGCCTACGTTCAGCTGCTTAGAGTTTTTTTTAAGAAAACACGTTGAGCCAAAAGATGAACTCGGATAACGGTACTCGCGCGTAGTGAAAATGGAGAATATGCTTATAACTTTAAAAAAAATGGTGTTATCTTTTCTGCTGAGCCGGAAATTTTAGTCATTAGTCTATTACTGGAACTGCATAGTTATCAAGTCAGTATCTCAACCATTCACACACATCCATGCATACATACACGTCTTCTTTTTCCATGGCACTGCAGCTTTCAGCATCTTAAAGATTCTGCAACAGTCTCCAGATACTTTTTTTTTAAAATTTGTGTTTAAAGTCATCCATACTTGTTATAGGTTATTCATATTATTGTGGTCTGAAATATGATGTTGCTGTTCTGACGTTAGGATCTATATTATTGTATTTTTATTTTAAATTAAGTTGAATGGACTTGATTTGAATTGAATGAAATTTAAATTGAATCTCCTGGTCATTGTCCATTCTCAACCTCAGTGCTTTGGCCAGCTATCCCTCGTATTATTTTTAACGCTTGCTTCCTAATATCTTGCACTCATTGACTCCCTCCCCCCACTCTACCCCTCCCACCAACCCTCTTCCGCTCTTCTCCCTCCCCCCTCCCCTCCTCAACTTGAAGTGTTGTTCTTGTTGTCTTCTTTGAAGTTCAACTTCTTTTGTTGCGACAGCTGTTTTTCTTCACGCCATCCTCTGGTAACTCAAAGGCTATAAAGACGATTAGTTTCACGCGTCTTGCAAAACTGTCAGCGCTACAGTTGGTGGTGAGTAGCACCTTACATACTGGGTGTTGTAAGTACAGAGAGGTTTGCTGTTCTTTGCTTCTCTCCTCTCTTAGTTCTCCCTTTCTACCTCCATCCTCTCATCCAGTGTTTAAAAAAAAAAAGAAATATAAGCTGTCCTTATAGCGCGCGTACTAGCTGAAGGAACCACTCAAGGCGCGAAGACAAGACCGAACTGAAGACTTTAGTGCTTTGTGCAAGCTGCGCCCTTTCCATGGAGCCGCTGTGTCTCTTCCTTCAAACAATTTTCGTGCCTGCCTCCCGTAGTTTGACAACCTATGAGCCATCCCGGTTTCTTGAACTGCTTTTATCCAAACTAGAACGTAGAGTAAAAGAGCTTGCGATGATGACGCTGCCACAGCTCATGAAGTTACTGCAAAGGCGACACTGTGGGAAGTTAAAAGTCGACTCCTGTGGGACAGGCTATACATCAGTCCCCTATTCGCTATTGTGACGTGGGACTTTAATTTATCTAAACGAAACGAAACAGGCTATACTAAGTCCCCTATACGCATCTGTGTCCGGGGACGGTAATCTACCCAACGAACAGGCTATACCAATCATGAGTAGTAGTACTATGAAAAAACAACACTCCCGTGAAACAGAATATATTATCCAGTACTATAAGTAGAGGTAATACTATAAAAGAAATAACACGCCTGTGAAACAGAATATAGAATTCAGTACTATGAATGTGTGAGGGTGGGGGTTCTTCTAGTCCATCTGCGCTGGAGTTTCGAAACTTACCTCCCGTGACTTGAAGATGGCTGACTACTGACCATCTGCATTGTGATCTTTGTAGATAAATATTGCAAGTCCTTGTGGAAGGTAAACTGGCCTAGAAGAAGCCCAGTAGGTGCTGATGCCTCGCCACCCTAAGTGTTGCAGACTCCTCCCCTTCACTTGTCGTTCACTCCTACTCTCCATTAATATTGGGTCTCGCTATCGACAGCATCATCATCGTCGTTGTGTATTCTTGGCTCCGCTTCACGTTGTGGTTCAACAACCAGCAGTTCTGCCCCTGCTATAGGTGATGGCTACAATACTGACACCGCTATGTGGAAGGAAAGAGGGGGAGAAATGAGAAACAAGGAAAGAAAGAAAGAGAAAATGAGGGGTGTGAGAGGGGTGGTGGTGGAGAGGGAGGAATGAAAACATGTTTGTCACTTTGTGCCAACACATGCACAAAAGCTCTTCCATCTTTACTCGCACATTCCACGTACTCAGATGCCGTGTTAACGGCTGTGACGTCTTTGCAAGGTTGTCTCCCTTGGAGTATCCATCCCACACGTCCTTCCCAACCCCAACTGCTCCCCCCCCCCCCTCCTCCTAGAAGTCATCAGCAACAATAGAAGTCATCAGCAACATAAACCCCCACCCACTCCCCCCCTCTCTCTCTTCATCTCCACCCTCCCGCCTCCCAACATCCTCTCTCCCTTGCACTGTCGGTTGAACTTTTAGACTTCTGTCATCCTCTAGGTCTATGTTTCTATTCTCCCCCAACTCCCAATCCCCTCCGACCCCCCCTTCCCTCACACACACAAAACCTCCTTTATCCACTCCCACCTCACCCTTCCCCCCCGCCTTCCATCCCATTCTTATCATAAATACCCCTGTTCAAATGTCTTCCCTCTCGCTGTGTCCCCTCCTGTCGGTATCCTCCCTTCGCAGCCCTTCTCAAAACTCACAACTACCTCCCGTCCACAAATTGGCTTGGCTTCCCGGTGAAAGTTAGAGCCAGGGACAGAAGCTTTGCAAGCTCTCGGCAGGCGAACACATATTTTAC
>CM072517.1:60869459-61069459 GCA_036898135.1 Oncomelania hupensis
TGTGTTTGTATTTATTTAGAGATGCGTTCTATGGTTTATAGTTGTTATGCTAAAATCATGGTGCCGGCCATTATTTTAGCCATTGTCAGCGCTTTCCTCCTGTAATCACGATCTGTTTTAAGGTTATCGGTTGCTAACTGGACCTTTTACTGAACGATGCAGGTGGTGCCAAGTAATGAGTGCGGAAAGCTTAGTTGGCTAGTTGGCCAAGGACACCGGAAGAGGAGGAACAGGCCGAGAGAAAATGGACGACGTCTGAGTCTTGAGGGAGAACTCGTCTGAATTTAAAACTTGACATTTAGTTCTTTTAACGTCTTTGCACTGACGTGATTTCAAGCTAAAAAATAAATATTTATTGCCTATGACAAATTGAAATTTCAGTCGCTTTCTCGGCCAAAGTGCAGCGGCCATAGTGCATCGCCATCCACAACAAACGAGAACGGAGGATGGGCTATCTCTCTTTTAGTATTCAGCTACTGCGTAGTGAAATCACTTTCCGGCTGACTGTGGGAGTACGTAAACCGGTGCAAATTGAGAGCAGGGTGGCAGAGTTTATTGAGAAGTTGGTTAGCAATTGATCAACAGACGAAGAGGCGTCGGGTGTCTGAAGGGAAACTGTAGGAATAGTCTAGAAATAAACAAACCTTGGAGCAATCGAGAATGATAGGAGGAACGAACAGGTCCGTGTGATCCGTGTTGAAGACCGAAATACGTAGAGAAAGTAGATGGCTGTACCTGTATTAGTCGCTGCTGCTGACGGTGGCGATGATGGTGGTGGTTGTTGTTGCTGACGGTGTGGATAATAACGTGGCACTAAGTTGCTCCTCATCCCAACACTGGTGGATGATAGTGGTGTCGGCAGTTGGTGTAGTGATAGAGGTGGAAAGTGTGGGTTCTGGCAGTTGGCGTTGATGGTAGCAGTGGTGGTGGTGATGGTGTTGGCGGTCGTTACAATGACGGCTGTTGGTTGGTGTTGGAACGTGAGTGGGGGTATGTTTTCGGGGGGGGGGGGGGGGGCGTTTAGACTTAGGAAGGTCCTAGCCCACGTGTTACTGTTGTTGTTGATGTTGATGGTGGGAGTGTCGTGGCTAACACAGTAGGATGCAATAATGCCAGCACAGCCAGGCAGCTGGCACAGGTAGCCACAGAGGCAGCCAGCAGACGCAGCAAAGCTGTCAGTGAAGGATGCCACAGGGCGGTGTGACAAGGGAGGAACGCACGCCTTCACGCTTGCTCGCGCACGGGAATTGGGGATTCCTGCATACTCCCCCCCCCTCCCTCCTCTTTGTCTACCTACACGTGCAGCAGATACAATAGTTTTTTTTGTGTGGTTTTTTTTTTTGGACCGGTCTCTGTCTCTCTGTCTTGGGCAAATCTGGCAGTGGCAATTAGTGAGCTTACTGCTTCGGATTAGGTCCCTTCTATCCTTCCTCCCTTTGGTGACTGGGGATTTGGTGACTGCCCTACTCTCTGCCTGCCGAACCTAACTGCTACATAACAGGTACCGTGCTGTCGTTTTATCTTTATTTATTTATAAAACGTGTTCACTTTAGTCTACTTTCTGTTTGAAGAGGTCTTTTGAAGCTAGCTACTTACGTGCATTACAGGTACCGTGGTGTCGTTGTTTTATAATTTGTTATGTTTATCTCCTTAATTTAGGATTTATTATTGCGCTCATGTTCCCTAGATGTAGCAGCATACTTTTCAGTTGTCAGCTGTGGTAGGCTACTTGATCTCTTTAATCTGCTGGACATCTTGAAATTGGAAATCCAAAAAGAGATAAGCGCCTGGTTAATATGCTTTGCAGTTTAGCCCGGGGGGATTTCTTCCTCCGAAGTTGACCAGCCTTTGTAGAACACGTTTTCAAGAAAGAAGATGGAAATTTATGATTACGTAATCTGCTGTTTGTTATTATTAGTTGAAGAGGCCACGTGCTGTCGTTTGCTGCTGTTGTTACGATAGTCGTAGTGTTTAAGAGAAAGAATCCAAGCGTGTTTTTAGTCTCGGCGGAGGTGTAATTATTCTATGTGGATTGGTATTGCCATATATGTTTTGTGTTGGTGCTGTGGTTATGAGTGTCATTGAGGATTGCCTACACTGTGTCTGTGTAGCCTGTAGAGGTATAGCATCGTATAGCCCTGTCTAAGCGCTGAAGGAAGAAATTAGATTGGCCAGTTAATAGAATGCCCCACGTAAGCGCTCAAGGGAGACTCGAGACTGGCCAGTTCATGGGATATTGTACTAACGAGTGCTTACCAGCTACAGCACAACAACAGCACAATTCCATGAATTGAAATTGGCCAGCCTCGTTTCTTCCTTCAGCAGAGCCCAACACAATCATAAAAGAAGAAGAAAAATAAAAAGAAGAGAAATAAGACGTTAGATGATGATGATGATGATAATTATGATGATGATGAGGATGATAATTATGATGAGGATGATGAGGTAGTGATGATGATGATGATGATGATGATGATGGTGATGATGATGATGATGATGATGATGATGATGATGATGATGATGATGATGATGATGATGATGATGATGATGATGATGATGGAAAAGAAGGAGAAGAGTGAACGGGATGGATTATGGTTATGAAGTAACAGATGTTATGATAACTAAATAATGTATGATTGTGTATTACTCCATCTACGCCCTCCATTGTTCTTGTTTTTGACCAGCACAGTGTATGAATTATAACTCTGAATATACTATTCTTAAAGAGTTCGCATGCTAAGTGTTTCCATGCATCGTAATAATTAGCATGTGTTCAATGGTACATCTGAATCTGATTGTACACGGGGCTATCTGACTGCGTACTTATAGTTCATTGTGCAGTGGTTTAAGACCGCCCTGTATTTGAATCACATAGGGTTAGCTTCTCTGGATTGTCATGCAACTGGTTATGATACTGCATGGTTTAGAAAATCGCCTGCTGGAGTCAACGAGGGTCAGAATATTCTTCTTCTTGGTATTTTCGTCC
The DNA here is from genome assembly GCA_036898135.1 of Oncomelania hupensis. Lineage (NCBI taxonomy): Eukaryota > Metazoa > Mollusca > Gastropoda > Littorinimorpha > Pomatiopsidae > Oncomelania > Oncomelania hupensis. The sequence goes on from CM072517.1 coordinate 60,872,446, forward strand.
ATCGTAACATTATTGGTACCAGGGTAATTATTATTTTGATATCGTCTTCTGGAGTCAGCTAAGGTCAGAAGAATTGATGGTTTTTTTTCACGAATTGTTACCAAAGTAATTTTGTTTGTGATTTTTTTTCTTCTTCTAATTATGTCACCAGCTTCGTAGCTAATGTCAGGAAAACTAATTTTGTTTTTTCACCCATTGTGACATTATTGGTTACCATTGTAATTCTAAATAATGATTCAATTTCGGATTGTGATGTGGTCTTTTGGTGTTAGTTATGGTCAGAATTGTTAATCTAGTATTTTAAATGCGTCATAACGTTATTGGTACTACGTCGATATTAATTCCCCATTTCTGGCACTATGTGGGTACTATTTCCTTTTGGAATATTTGTAATTTGGCGGTGTGCGGAATAAGGAAGCCTCGGGCCATGTACAAATCGCCTTGCAAGTAGCGAAGTGAACACGCAAACGTTGCAATTTCACGCCTCTCTTCATCTTGGACTGTTGATGTTGACTTCATCTTTTTGACACTCACCGCAATGTAGTCTCCCTTTGCATGCTTTGACGTCACATAGCGTTGCTGTAACCATCGCTACAAAGACTGCTACATCGTATCAAGGACTATACATTATAAGATTGTCACTCAGGGGATTGTACTATATAAAATGTGGTATGATATCAAGGATTTTACATTGTAAGATTTGTTACTGAGGGGATTGTACTATATAAAAAGTGATTTACAGCTATTCGGTTGCGTCCCTTGATGTTGCCATAAAAACCGCGTTGTAATAATTATACATAGCTGCATCAATATCACGTCTTTCAGGCAGAATTTAAACCTCATCAAAACGTTTGTTTAATGTTTATATTGTGTATTTATATGACAATAGGTTGCTTACAGGTCCCAAAAAAAAAAGTTGGATTTTTTTGGGTGGGGATGGAGGAAGGGAAGGGGGGGGTCGGGAGGGCTTGTAATCTATTTATTTTACTTGTATGAAACTGCCTTGGAAAGTCTGGATTCATGCATTGCAAAGAAATTCATAGGGAATAGTTGAAAGATTTATTATTCCATCTAGCCTTACATTTATCTTGATGCATATTATGAGTGTGATTATTGGGATATATTTTCAACTCATATTGTAATGAATACGCTTTTGTCTCGTCTGCCATGGATTTTTTGTGTGGTGGTTTTGTTATGTTTTGTTGGGTATTTGTTTTAAGGGTGGGTGTTGTTGTGCTCTGTGTATTTGTTTGTGCGTTGTTGATTTTTTAATGGGAGGGAAGGGGTTAGAGCAGAGATGATCTTTTGCACAAGTAGAGAGAGAGAGAGATAGAGAGAGAGAGAGAGAGAGAGAGAGAGAGAGAGTAGAGGGAGGCGGGGGTACAGACATTATGGAGTAGTACAAAGGAGAGAGAGAGAGAGAGAGAGAGAGAGAGAGAGAGAGAGAGAGAGAGAAAGAGAGAGAGAGGGAGGGAGGGCAGGCAGGCAGACAGAGCAGAGAGAGAGAGAGAGAGAGAGGGAGGGAGGACAGGCAGGCAGACAGACTGAGCAGAGCAGAGAGAGAGAGAGAGAGAGAGAGAGAGAGAGAGAGAGAGAGAGAGAGAGAGAGAGAGAGAGAGAGAGAGAGAGAGAGAGAGAGAGAGATGAGGTAAAAACATTAAGGAGTGGTGCCAAAAAAAAAAGAGAGAGAGAGTGAGAGAGAGAGAGAGAGAGAGAGAGAGAGAGAGAGAGAGAGAGAGAGAGAGAAGATAAAAAGGATGAAAATTTATAATTGTAAATATATGGCTGTGCAGGACATACAGAATTGTTCCTGACAGTTACAAAAACTAAATCCTGCAATGAAATTAAATGACTGAACGGACTATTACACGACTGAACTGACTATTAATTTCTAAGATAAAGAGGTAGCTTAGGACCTTGATCAGGAAAAGCACGTTCGCTATTTTACTTAGTGCCACAGATGTAACTGCCAACGCACCAGTGTCAGAGGAAGATGAACTAAGATTTTCGCCACATTGCGATGCAGAGGACACACAAAGCAGAATGTAAACAATCCACCTCTAGATCTACTCTTTGGGTTGCGTGCTCATGTGTTTGATTTTCACCGATTTAGTTAATTTCATTAGGCTATTGCTATGTGTGTAAATAAGAGCAGGATCTTTAGGAACAATGTGGACTTTTGACGCTCTGTACAGTCACCAGTGTCCGTTGGGGTGCCGTGGGTTTCATTATAAATAGTATCCCCACTTTCTGGAAATTTAGTGCTTTAAATTCCCACTGTCGCTGTCTTTCTCATTTGCTCTTTCTCATTCCTGCTCTGTTCTATCAATCTGCTATACTATCGTCTTCTTCGCTAGACTAGTCTCCTACCTTTTTTCTTGAAAACTCTTCCGGGACAAGACTCCTTATTTCTGTATGAGGTCTGTTGGATCAGCTTGGGAATATTGGACGCTTTCTGCCAGGTGGTCATTAGGGCTTCCTATGATGTTATTATTTAGCAATGTAGGCATTTTATATGTATGTGTTTTGTTGATAATTTATAATGATGTTTGTATTTTATTTTGTTTTTGTAAACGGGGGTTCGATAAGTTGGGGTGAAGCCTCAGCTGTCCCCTGCGTGGGATGTCTTTATTGTAAAGTGACTGGCTGGTGGAGAGCTTTCGGTTTTACCACTAGGGTTGTTTCAGCAGATCTTTTATGCGGATCAGGGGTTGTCCGGTCCTGATTTGGCTCGGAAGAGTCCGCTGGACCTAAAGCAATAATAATAATGTAATGTAATGTAGTCACCAGTGGCGCATTTTCTCTGCATTTTGCATATAGGGGGCAAGCCAAAAGAACGCGCGAGGCATCTAGATCTAGCCTATTGATCTAGTAACTATAGCTTTATCAGAGCTGTAGTTTATTTGTGACCTCCCGACTCACTGGGCCTTGCAACACTTGAAATTTCAACGCAGCAGACGACAGATTGCCATTCGGGATGCTTATTTCTTCTTTGAAATCTATGTTTATTTGATAAATTGGCTAAAGTTGCATGTATAAGATTTCAGAATGTAATGAACTTTGTACTCCTCAGACAGTTATAAAGAGTCTGAGCTGTGTGTGCGGATAAGACTACGGACCATCAACATTAATCAAAGTCCAAAGGCAATTTCACATGTTGTTATCGTGTTCTTTTACATGCAGAATAAACAGATAATAAGTACGCATTCTTACCTGTCCTCGTCTCTCGGAAATCGAAAGAATGAAAGTTTCTCGCATTCTTGTTTGTAGCGGGCGTTATGACATGCAATCGCACAGTAAGAATCGCATCCAGCACATTGATTGCGTTTCTTCGGTATCGCCATTTTTAAAAAATTACATTACATTATTATTGCTTTAGGTCCAGCGGACTCTTCCGAGCCAAATCAGGACCGGACAACCCCTGATCCGCATAAAAGATCTGCTGAAACAACCCTAGTGGTAAAACTGAAAGCTCTCCACCAGCCAGTCACTTTACAATAAAGACATCCTACGCAGGGGACGCTGAGGCTGTACTCTAATTTATCGAACCCCCGTTTACAAAAAACAAAATAGAATACAAACATCATTATAAAATATCAACAAAACACCTATAAAATGCCTACATTGCTAAATAATAACATCATAAGAAGCCATATCATAGTGACCACCTGGCAGAAAGCGTCCAATATTACCAAGCTGATCCAACAGACCTCATACACAAATAAGGAGTCTTGTACCGGAAGAGTTTTCAAGAAAAAATGTAGGTGACTGGTCTAGCGAAGAAGAAGATAGTATAGCAGATTAATAGAACAGAGCAGGAATGAGAAAGAGCAAATGAGAAAGACAGCGACAGTGGGAATTTAAAGCACTAAATTTCTAGAAAGTGGGGATACTATTTATACTGACACCCCCGGCACCCCAGCGGGTGTAATTTTTTTTAAAATGATGATGAAAAGGAAGCTTAAAGGGACTATATTCTTACTGCATTTGCTGGTTTAGCCGTGAGTGACAAATCTTATAATGTAAAATCCTTGATCATATCAAGAAGACTACCGAACAGGCTTACGTTCTTTGACCTCTTGACCGGCATTTATCATTTCCTGCTAGGTCTTTTGTGGTCATTCCTTCTCTTTGAAGCTTTCACTCGTCTGGGTTTCTCTAGTTCTTGGCCAATTGTGAACTCATTTAAAAACATTTAATAAATGCGAATGGTTTGTGTTGCTGTTGTTGTTGATGATGATGTTTAGTTTTTTTGGTTTTGCTGCTGTTGTTGATGTTGTTGTTTATGTTGTTGTTATTGTTGTTGTTCTTCTTCTTCCAAATACTGGACAGTGCTTTGCTTGGCGTTGTATGTCCATCTGCATGTGTGCCTGAACGGGGCATTAGGGCGAATATACATTATCTTTATTTTTTTTTCCAGCCTGTCCCCTTTCTTTTTGACTGTGTGTTTGTTTGTACGCGCGTGCGTGCGTTTGTATGAGACAGAGAGGGAGAGAGTGAGAGTGAGAGAGAGTGAGTGAGTGAGTGAGAGAGAGAGAGAGAGAGAGAGAGAGAGAGAGAGAGAGAGAGAGAGAGAGAGAGAGAGAGAATGAAAGAGTGATAGTTGTTCAGTAACATCATATTGAAGTTGTTAAGCTGGTTAAGCTAGGAGTAGACTGTTTTTTTTCTCGTGAGTTGGTAGATTCAGTTGTTGTTTACTGGTTGAGAGTCCCTGCGTACCAGTTGGCAGCGAGGTGGTCGGGTAATTTGTAACAGTTACTGTGACTTTTATGTTGATGAGTGCAACAGATATGTAGAACTAAACTGTCTGTCTGTCTCTCTCTCTGTCTTTCTCTTCCTCTCTCTCTTTTTCCCTTTGTGTGCATGTGTGTGTATGTTAGTGTGTAATCGTGTGCGTATGCGTCCGTGCGTGTGTGTTGATGTGTTCGTGCGCGCGTGTGTGCGGAAGGGAGAGAACACTTCATGTTTTGTTCCACGAAGGTGTGTTTTTATGTTAGGTGGGAAAAATCTATGTCTGTACAGATATCAATCATTTGTTGTTCAAACCACCCACCTGCATGTCACCTGTACGTTCTTACCTGTGTGTGTTTTTCTGTATGATTGCAGGAGGAGCGACGAAGGGAGGAAGAGGAAAAGAAAAAGAAGAAGAAAAGGAAAGGTCTTGGTGGCCTGTCTCCCGAGAAGAAGAAGCTTCTCAAGGTAAGGTCATCAAATCTGGCTCATTGCGCTTTTGGATACCAGACAGACATATAGAGATATAGGTTGACGGTTACATATTGTTTGTCTGTCTGTCTGTTTCTCTATCTCTTTCTCACTCTCTCTCTCTCCCTCCCTCTCTCTCTCTCCCCACCCCTCAATCCCATTCCTCGGTGTGACACTCTTTCCGTATATATCTGTGCCTATCTTTATTTACCTTTAAGTTCAGTCCAAATTTTTCAATAATATTTGGCGGTATATATGTATACATGTATATCATCGTATATATATATATATGTCTTGCCTCTTGTGCGTTAAAAAATTAATAAAAATAAATTTAAAAAAAAAAGAATAATAGAATAATACTAAAAAAAAACAACAACAATATATAAGCCTCTTCTTCCCTTTAATGTGTGTGTGTTGGAAAAAGTTATATGTCAGTTGTTGTCAAGTTAATTCCTGCATCTGTCAGTACACTCTCCTTCGAGGCGTTTCTATTCTTACCTCGCTTGCCTGCGTTGTTGCATTTGGCTTTTCCAATGAAGCATGAGAATTTTACGGTCGACTTGTTCTCCTTCTTCTTGGTAATGCACACTGTTTAATGACTTCTGGTAGTAAAGCTGTTATTCTAAAATGTTATTTATTTATTTATTTATTTATTTTTATTTATTATTTTATTTATATATTTATATTGAAAAAAATGTGTGTCACTTGCACCATATCGTTGTTCAGTTGGATGCATAGTCTACTGGCACGATGCACACAGTCTAGAATGTTCTTATGCGATGCACACACTATAGAATTGTTCTTAAGCTTGGCACACTTCAGAAACCCAACACACAAAGTCGGTGGCGTCTTTGGCCAACAAAACTACCAAGCTTTGCACTGCAATGCCTTCACAGACATCAGTCTCGGAGAAAGTTTTAGCACGGATCATCAGAAGGTAACCAGAAGTTTAGCCGCTTCAGTGATAAATATTATCAGAAAATCCAATTCATCATCATCGGGACAAAGATTGCGTATCTTTAATCTTTAAAAAAAAAAAAAAAAGTATCAGATTCCAAAAAAAGCAAAACGTTGCTCCAGGTCTATTCTAGCCATCAAAACCTGAGGACTGAAAGATACTGCGTAATGTTAATCTTTGCACTGCACCGCGATTAGCTCACTCTGTTTGCCACTTCTATGGATTTAGTACCTTAAGTTACAACCCAGACCATCATCACCTAGACAGTGGGTGTGCACCTATTAGAAGTAAATCTCAGCTTCCTAGAGCAGGTTTGGGTGCCTACTTACGCCACCCACATACACATACACACACACGCACACACACCCACATAAACACACACACGCACACGCACCCACATAAACACACGCAAGAGAGAGAGAGAGAGAGAGAGAGAGAGAGAGAGAGAGAGAGAGAGAGAGAGAGAGAGAGAGAGAGATAACACACACACTTCAACGCTAGTGTAGGCCTCTGAACTTCAATAATTATATTCAAATCGGATGAAGCATATACCTAAAGCGGTTGACAGTTATCTTGCCCTGCGCTGTGCCGCTAGTTATATTAGGGTCAAATGTTACAGGATTATCTCCCGTCCAGAGGTAAAAAAGGTAAAAGGTAAAGGTAGTCCCTTAGACCTTGTGGCCCGTAGGGGAGCGTGATGTTGGAGATCACACTTATCTTGGGCCTGCGTAATGAGGGTGATTGACCAACTCTCTCCCTCGCTGACTTTACCTTCCCCAACCTCAAGAGAGTAGGTACTCAATCACGTTGTGTCAACTGGGGGCGTTGTTGTTTGTCGCTTCACACCTTAGCGGTCACCCATCCAAGTGCTAACCGCACCGGACGGTGCTTCACTTTCGACACAAGTAAGCGAGTGCTCCAACATGCATTATCTCCCGTCCAGAGATGTCGCTCAATATTAATTGATCGCCTCGGCTTTGCAGTTAGGCTTACGTCCCTTCTTCGCCCTCTCTTTTTCTCAGTGGAATTTGCTACATTAGCGGGAACACTTTCACAGGGTTGTCTCCAGCCTATGTGTCTAGAATTATTACTGAAAGAAATGGTTGGAAAATTGTGGATTATTTTTACTTCTTCGGCGTAGTCAGAGTATCCACGGTATCCTGAAAAAGAAGAAAAAGAAGAAGAAGAATTGTTTTTAAATTGATGCTTCATCACAACGATAAGGAATTCTCTGCTCAGCCTTTATAGAGCTCCAGACACACAGTGTGCCACTGAGAACTCATCGTGCTCACCTGCTTCTTGCAGGTGTCAGCCTCTTACGGCTGCTCATTGACTCGGCTAAGAATAGACCGCTCCCTTGACTTCGGGCTGTGTTTACGGCAACTGGAGGCAGACCATTCATTATATTCTCTCTTCTTTAAAACAACAACAACAAAAACAACAACAACAACAACAACAAAAGCACGCAATCAAAGATTTGTTTGTGTGAGCTCCGCTAACATTAATAATTTCAAGAGCGTGTTTAAATGTGTGTAAAACGATCAAGACACAAGGAGTGAGAACCAGATTGCAAGATACAAGAAGTGAGAACAAGATTGCGAGATCAAATACACCTTTACTTAAATGTATTACTTCAAACACGTGAAATGACGATATGTGTATTCATTACATTGAACGAACATAAAACATACCCCTGTTTTACACGAAGCACAACGGCGGTACTATAACTGTATAGCCTACATTTTCATTGACATCACTGTGTGAGGACTGAAACCATTGTGCACTACAATCCTATCTGAGCGCCTTGAGCTGGTTAATGTGCTGTATAATAACGCATGACATATAACAATCAACAACAATCCCAGTGCACCTATTAATAACTGAAATATTCTGACTGAAAAATTAGTTGGGGCCTAATAAATAAATTACAGACTACATATCAAAATAAATAAATACAATAAAAGATGATATAATTGTGTTGCTATACCAAATTTTATTCCACTGATTAATTTCAGTTGTTTCGGCCAGTTGCAGTGATCAGTGTTATCTCATCTACGAATGCAACTAAAAGGTTCTACTACTAGAAACAGGATTACAGGAACTCAGATGCTCTGGGCTATTCGAAAGTCGTCTTTGATACATCATGAATCTAATGTATTTTGATAATCAAGGCAGACACTGTGTTGTTTGTAGATTATAGTCACACGACACTTTCGCATATAGGTGACTACTGGACCGATTTATACTGACACCAGCGGGCCAGTTGTTGGTAAAGGGGAAACTAATATGATCACACGTTGACCAATCCGGGATTCGAACCAGCGACCTTTCGGGTACTAGCAAGACGCTCTTACCAACTGAGCTACCGGCCCCATTGCAGACACTGTAGCAACGAACTAAGCTTTAACCATCAGAACTGAGCTGTATATGAGAGACTCGGGTGTATTGCAAGTAACATTTAACAGTACTTTGTAGTGTTGTATGCCAACCCCAGATTTCATTCGCCAAAGAGTAGCTGGCATGTTCTACTGCTGATACTGACTGTCTTGGACTGCAGAGTATCGCAGTGTGTGTATCAGCAAGAGGCGACCCCACATACTCCGTGTTGCTGTGTCTATATACATATTCTCCTTATTTATCTTGTTTTATGTGCACGTTTGCCAAACTTTCCGCTGATAGCAGACTGTGCAAGGGCTTGCTTCTTCTTCTAATCGAGTCTGGTTTACAAATTCAAGAATTGTGAACGAATATTATTATCATAGCCAAGCAACGATTGCTGCATTTTTCATGCCTTTGTTTATGTATTTATTTATGTATTTATTTATTTATTTTTAATGACTGTGCGGCTTTTGGCAAGCTATTGGGCTGGTAAGCCATAATTTTTTTTTTTTTTTATTAATTTGCCATACAAAGCGAAAATCCACACTGCCCAAATTGTGCGTATGACGCTGACAGTTTTAGGCTTCAAATTCACCATCATTAGAATGAAGTCTCTGGCTACCTACTATTGAGCTGAAATGCAGGTTTTGCTTTGCAGTGTTGAAAGTATCGTGCTTGAAGCCACCTATGTAATATTTAATCTGCATATTAATTATTTTGTATTAGCTAATTGTGATAATGCGCACTTCACTTCAAGCACAGACTTGGAAGTATATATTAGAGATAGGAATAAGGTCGACTGAGCTTCGCTCGCTACATAAAGAGTCCAACTTTGACAGGGTTATCTCCCATCTCCATATGTCGCAGTTATGTCCCTTCGACATTGTGGACAACCCATTCTCGTGGCCCTCGCTACATAAGAGTAAAATTTGACAGGATTATCTACTGTCCCCTATACGCAATGTGTCCGGGGACGTTAATCTACCCAAACAAACAAACAAACAAACAAGGATTATCTTCCGGCCAAATGACGCTCATTAGACCAACCTTGCATTTAAAGGTCTCTTCGCCGTTTTTAGGTTAGATTAGCATAATGTCTATCAACAAAGTAGATCATGACATGGTAGGCCTATTCAGCTGAAGGTTGACAAGCCCCAGCCCGGGGTTGATTCAAGCAGAATTTATTCCACTGTGTAGGCTACTAAGAATGGCTCACTACCCCGGCCCTGGTAGAAAGTATGGTTGATGCAAGTAAATTAATTCATGATTTGAACTGCGGTTGACTTGCCTGAAGACATGCTATAGGTTTGATACAAGCAGACATTGCCAGCAGACGTGACTGACGCCAGAGACAGGTCTAACATGATTGGCAGCCTCCACCGTCAATACAACAACAGTTTTTACTTTCACTATGTCGCTGTCGGTTATTTAGGCTTATAGATCATTCTCCTACATTGCTCCTGTTTCTCCTGATACACGCGCGTCATTACCTCACTCCTACACACCCGCATATATACACATCACATCCACCTACCCACCCACGCGCGCGCTCGCACACACACGCACACACAAATACACACACAAGCAGCCCAAGATGCTCTAATTTGTCTTTATGCGCATTGTTGTTTTTATTATTATTATTATTATTATTATAATTATTATTTATTATTATTATTATTATTATTATTTTATTATTAATTATTATTATTATTATTATTATTATTATGTATGTTTTCTAAAGCGCGTTTGTGCGTGTATGTAATGTGGTGCGAGAGAGAGAGAGAGAGAAAGAGAGAGAGAGATTTATTTACTTTTAAACTTTTAAACTTATTATTAGGGATTTAGAATTTTAGAGAGAGAGAGAGAGAGAGAGAGAGAGAGAGAGAAAGAGAGAGAGTGGATTAAGATTTTAGACTAATTAAGAGAGAGAGAGAGAGAGAGAGAGAGAGAGAGAGAGAAAGAGAGAGAGAGAGAGAGAGAGAGAGAGAGAGAGAGAGAGACTAACTGATACAGACAGCCAGCCCCGAAAAGAGAAAGAAGTCAAAGGGAGAGAATAGACGACAGTAATGCTGAATATACACATTTTTGCTGCGGATTGTTGGTTCATCGTGACATAGTGCGCAGCTTATCTGTTGCGGCTGACGTTGGAATCGGCACACATGCTAAGCATTAGCTCTGGAAAAGTCTGGAACGGACTGTCGGGTTTTGGTTTCGCAGTTCTTACAATAAAATACGATACTAGCGCGTGGCGCTACTCCGCGGCTACCGCGCTTTCGCTGAGAAGCAACCCGATTTTCGCCTGCGTGAGTGACGGATATTATCCAAAGTCCAAATATAGACTTTATTTTATTTTATTTTATTTTATTTTATTTTATTTTATTTTATTTTATTTATTTAGTTATTTATTTAGTTATTTTATTTAATTTCATTTATTAGCGAATTTTCCCCCTCTCCCCCACTTTATCAACTCCAATTCTTTTGTGCCATTGCTGCGTTAAAGTCCTGATGATTATAGTTTTTGTCAGGTACTATATCTACTTTCAACTTTTATACACCACAGCTGAGACTCGAGTCTCGTCTAGTCTCGACCACACTGCATGCTTCCAACCCCCCCCCCCCTCCCACCCTCCCTTTAACCATTTTGTATGACGGTGTGTTCCTTTCTCTACAGTTGTGTGTAATCCTGACACCACCCTCCACTAACGTCTGTTTGCATTTTGCTTTGCCCTCTGCTGCTATGGAATACCCTTTGTAAAATATTTATGTTCACCACTTTCAGCTAAATAATCTTTATTTAGAAGCATATTTTTTTTTAAAAATATCATTTGTTTACAAACCATGTAACATTTCTCTGAATAATGGATTTTCTACGTAAATAACTTATTATTTACCTAAACAATACACTGTTTAGGTAAATAATTCAAGATATAGGTAAATAAGGCATTGTTGCTAAATAAGGAATTATTTACCCATATAATGCATTATTTGTTAAATAATGAATGTATTATTTAGAAATATTTCTATGTTTCCACACAACAAAAAAAAGGTTGAGGAACCTAGGTTCGGAATCTGAGAACCACGAAAAAAAAGTTTTTAGACCTCCCCGAACCTTGCAATTAAAACAAGCCATGAGCCCAGTAAGATTGAGACTGATGGTCGATATCAAAATTGCACAAACGAAAAATGGCAACAAACAGTTATGACATGTCTTACATGTCTTAATTCACGCCAAAAGATGAGCCATTTATATGTATGTATTACTGCTATCAAAGAGCTTATTGCCGAACGGCTCAGACACGAAGTTTAGATTCAATTTTCCGTAAACATATTTTATTTATTTATTTATCTTATTTCATCGCTTTTATATAGAGCAGCTCAAGAGCCACTTAAGGCGTTTGCCGATATAAACTCTAACTCAAGGCGCCCGAGGCGCGCACCCACCCACTTGCCGCCGCAGCCTTTGGGCGCATAGACTACTTCCCAGACCACTGGGCACCTGGAGCGACCAGTACGTGATGGGGAGATTAGGACGTAGAGCGTGCTGCATGGGTGTGTTTGTATACTCACCCGTCGAGGACATGAGCGTCAGTCCGTGCGATGGAATGCGTGCACAGACTAGACCTCGGTTTATACTCTCATCCGAAGGAGTAGGAGCGCAGTATCTCAGTTTTTTTTTCTTCTTCCCCCACGTCGTTAACGACGTTTGAACCACACCACTGCCTGCAGAGGCTGCAATGTTATGGCCTGACTTTGGAGTACACGGCGTACCCCACTGAGCCAACTACATTACATTATATGATTATTGCTTTAGGTCCAGCGGACTCTTCCGAGCCAGATCAGGACCTGACAACTCCTGATCCCCATAAAAGATCTGCCGAAAGAACCCTAGCGGTAAAACTGAATGCTCTCCACCAGCCAGTCACTTTACAATAAAGACATCCCACGCAGGGGACGCTGAGGCTATTCTCTAATTTATCGAACCCCCGTTTACAAAAAACAAAAGAGAATACAAACATCATTATAAAATACCAACAAAACACATACATATAAAATGCCTACTTTGCTAAATAATAACATCATAGGAAGCCCTAGTGACCACCTGGCAGAATGCGTCTAATATTCCCAAGCTGATCCAACAGACCTCACACACACAAATAAGGAGTCTTGTCCCGGAAGAGTTTTCAAGAAAAAAAGGTAGGTGACTGGTCTAGCGAAGAAGAAGATAGTATAGCAGATTGATAGAACAGAGCAGGAATGAGAAAGAGCAAATGAGAAAGACAGCGACAGTGGGAAGTGAAAGCACTACATTTCCAGAAAGTGGGGATACTATTTATACTGAAACCCCCGGCACCCCAACGGGAAAACTGAGCCAACTGCGCTCCCATATTAAAGATCAATCACGTGTAAGTATCTGTAGAACACCTATAGTCATCTCTTTGCGTGAATTGGACATGTTACGAGTTTTGATCTGGACTGCAGCCATACTTTTAAAATGACCCACTTCCACCTCATCCCTATGACAAATCTGTTTAACAATCCCAGTGAATGTGACCACATTGACACAAACAAGCTTGCCACAAAAACAACATCTTTCGAAAGTATAATTTTTTTTTAAAAATCAATAAAGTCCGTAGTTTTGTGACTATTCAGCGCTAAAGATGTATCAAATAATAGGCCGCAGAGCGTATTGGCGTACCGTTATAAACAGGGGAAATCAGCCCCTGTCAGAACCAAAGTGGAAAAGTCAAACTGTAGCGGTTGGGTTGAGCAACAAAAATCCGCTTTATCATTGCCACTTTTAACTCCTTTTCGCCCAAAGTAAATTAAGCCTTCGAGTTGGGGCCCTTTAAGGTGTCACTAAAATTTGCGTTGGGACACGACTAATATTAACCGTATGTCTATTGCACGGCTAAGTAAGTAAATTATACGAAGGTATCTTGTAGAAATATACCATGGGTGATGTTTCTTTTAAAAAAAAGTTTTTAAAATATCTTTGCCAGTCTTTAACCAGGGCAACACAACCCCAGCCATTTGCCAATAAAAACCCTCCACCTCAACAATTCGCCCCTTGAAATACTTCACCCCACAATTCGCCCCTACAAAATACTTCGCCCCACAATCGCCAAGATAATCTTTTTTTTTTTTTTTTTAAATAGCTGTAAGAACTTATGATTCATACTTGTATTTGACGTCAGAGATCAATTAAAGTTTTGCACAGTGATTGAATACACCAATTTGGCACTCGCCACAGTATATTTCATAACAATAAACAGTGATGTGCAGTCAGCCATTGCAAGCCCCGCTGCCAAAAAATCATCTCCGACCTGTTGCTTTTGAATTTAAAGAAACGTGAAATGACTTAAATGTTATTTTTAATATATATATATATAATATTATATATACTAACTGCTAAATAATATGGTCAATAGTCAGGCAATTAACAGTGTTGTAAGAAAATGAATGAAAGTTTTCGACTGTTGGTGTTCTGGAGGTGTCTGCTTGTGTGCCAGTTGTTGTTGTGCTGGATACTCTTCTTAATTTTCGTGAGTAACCTTGCTACGTCACCATGGCTTTATGATGGTGGGTTGTCATTGCACTGTACTGTTGCTTGTTTGTGCTTCTGGGTGTTTGGGAATCCTCTACCCTATAATTGTGTGTTTGTATGGGTTGTTGAACGTCAAGAGTATATTGTTTACTCCTGTGTAGTGTCCAGTATTTTCACCACTGCGTTGAAACTGTTGAAACAGTGCGTTTGTAACTAGTGGCATTGCACATTTTAATTGCTTACTTTGTACTTTTAATTGCTGCTTTGTATTCTTACTTGCTACTGTGTACACTTAACTGTTGCATTGGACGCTTAACTGTAGCTGGGCGGACTTAACTGTGGCATTGGACGCTTAACTGTAACTGGGTGGACTTAACTGTGGCATTGGGCGCTTAACTGTTGCTGTGTGGACTTAATTGTTATTTTGTGCGCTTAACTGTCACTTGTTTTCACCCGAGTGTCTGTCTTGTGAGTACACCTCTAATTGTGAGTGATGTGTTTGTCCACTTTATTCACCGGACATGAAGTGTTAAAAACACCTTAATTGTAACGCTGTAACGAGTGACACTTGTGCTGTGTTCACAGAAACTCATCATGCAGAAGGCGGCTGAGGACCTCCGAAACGAGGCCAAGGCCAAGGCCGAAGAGAAAGAGAGATACATCAACGAGAGGGTCACACCCCTCAAGACCGATGGCCTCGGTCAAGGTATCGCCCTTTTTAATATTAGTATTTTAAAAAAAAAACACACTTGTCTGTAGCGTATTTTCTTTTATAAAAAATCCTAGAAAGACACACAGATGTATAAACTGTATGGAAATCAATGTTTTTCATATGTAACTATGTAAGCCTAGACACGATTTTGCATTTTAAAAAGTCGTTCAGCAATGTTCTGTACGGAGCAAAATCCAGTGCCGGTGTGCATGAAGAATCTTAAAGGGCAACTTAAGCTTAAGTTCGCTTACTCAAGCTTAAGTTTGAACTCTCCATGTGCTTGAGTAAGCGAACTTAAGCTTAAGTTGCCCTTTAAGATTCTTCATGCACACCGGCACTGGTTTCTGAAACAAAAAGCGTGCTTTTAATCTGAGTAAAGAAAGGTCAGCAATTCACGAAGCAATGTAATTTTGACCATCTTTCAGTTTTGCCAAAGACGGTAGAACAATGGTTTTGCTTCGAAGCTAAACAACAAACATGCTTGTTCAGCATAATCTTGAGTCCTGTCTGGCCTTCTCTTGTCCTGATACACTACATCTTGTGTAGAGAGGCAAGTCATTGGAACGCGGGGGGCGATAGGCCGATGTAGCAAGGATAGGTCTGTGCGTTGAAAGTAGCGTAATCTGATCCAGAGATAGCGAAGGAGGGAGAGAGAGCGCCCTGTTGCCAAATACAGACACAACTCTTGCACAAATCGCTTCTCTCTGTCAGACATGCCACGCTCTTCTCTTGCCTAGTAGACCAAGGGAGATTATCGAGGAATAACAAAGACCAAGACCTCGGCTGCTAGGAGAAAATAATTGTATAAAGGATATTTACCAATACCAATCACTTTTTATTGTCCTCATCGTGAAACACAAGGATATTTTTCTTGTGATGTTCATAGATAATCCATGTTTATAGAGTCCAGCGGACTTCTAAGAGCCGGATCAAGGCCACTTGTGAGATATGCATTAAAGTACGAAAAAACACCTTTAAAATGCTAATAATTTATTATCACTTCCAGCCTCTTTTCACCCAAGTCACTTCGGCGTCACACACGCACTGTGTCTTCCCTCTCTCTCTCTCACTTGTCAGTCTCCCATTCACAAACTCCATTTACACTGTTTGGACGCAGACCAAAGCGTCATGGGCATTCGCTCCTAATCCCTGACACCAATGATGCTAAAATAACACACACACACCAAAAACACCATCAATTAAAATAAAACAAGCATAGAATATATAGATGATTTTAAAAATATATTATATAGGATAGATAAGATCATTTTAATTTTAAAAAAAAGCAAACAACATATCTGTTTAAACTTTTAAAAAATAAACAATATATCTATTTAAACATATCTAGTTGTTGTTGTTGTTGTTGTTGTTGTTGTTGTTGTTCTTCTTCTTTTTTTAAAATTATTATTATTATTATTATTATTATTATTATTATTATTATCATCATCATCATCATCATCATCATCATCATCATCATCATCATCATCATCATCATCATCATCATCATCATCATCATCATCACCGGGAAGTGGAAGTGCAAACTGAACAGTAGTTTATGAAGCATTAATTGCTTTCATTTTGATCATGCGACACCTCTTTTAATCATATTTTTGGAAGAAGTCGACGCACCTTGAGGAAGAAATAGGTCATATTAGAGGTGATGCAAAGGATGGGGAGATGGGGAGGGTTGCTTGCCCAGAAATAAGAGTGCTCTTCCGGAAGAGATTCAAAACGCAGGGTGAAGGATACTGCTTGATTCTGACTTAGCTGTTGACTCTTCAGTAATTATTTAACTGCAGTCCACTCACCTCTTTTGAACTCTCTTTCATCAAT
Source organism: Oncomelania hupensis (assembly GCA_036898135.1). Classification (NCBI taxonomy): domain Eukaryota; kingdom Metazoa; phylum Mollusca; class Gastropoda; order Littorinimorpha; family Pomatiopsidae; genus Oncomelania; species Oncomelania hupensis. Next base: position 60,889,075 of record CM072517.1, read on the forward strand.
GTATTTTAAAGCTGCCCTTCAAAAAAAAAAAAAAACATCTATTATAGATCTAGTTGTGCAAGACATTTTCAACTTAAGTGGCTGCAGAATCTTCAAGATGACGAAGCAGGCAGCCTCATGGAAATAAGAAGTGTAGGCCTAATCTGTATAGTGGCTGTTTTAACCTGCAATCCAATGACCTGTCTCACCTGTAATGTTGTCATCTGTCGCAGCTGAGTTGCAGAAGATAGTGAAGGAGCTGCACTCCAAGGTGGCCATGCTGGAGGAAGAGGTGTACGACTGGGAGATCAAGATCCGCAAGCAGGACTTCGAGGTCAGTACACGCCACTTTACATTTTGCCCGTGTGTGCCTCGGATGACGCTATTCTTAGGCCTACCCTAGAAGTACCGCGCGCCATAACTAGATGAACCTTTAAGTCCCCTATACGCTATTGTGTCCGGGGACGGTAATCTACCCACTGAACTGAACTGAACTAGATGAACCAGTCAGCGCGTGCTCCGTAACTATTTCCTTACCTTTTAAGACGGGAAATCTCTACCAGCAGTGAACTGTATCGTTCTTATATAGCGCTTTTCCAGCTCAAGAGCTGCTCAAGGTGCTGGCCGAACTAACACAAGCCGCCCGAGATGCCCGCTTGCGGCCTTAGGCGCGCCGCTGTGCACCATTCTAGGTGACCGAGGATTCACTGTTTCCATCATCACCTATACCTGAACTTCAGCCGCTCGAGACCTCCACTTGCTAACTTAAGCACGTCGTCTCACGCCCCAGACGGCTAGACCCAATCCTGAGAGACCAGGGAATGGGGAGAAGGGACCTAGTGCATGCTGGATGTATTTCATGATGGAGAAAAGATGAGGCGAAGCCCGCGTAATAATAAATGGGTCTCCAAAGACTCCAGATATTTTGTTTAGAAATGTGGGGGATCTGACTGCTAGACGGTACGGGGTTTTCGTTGACATGCTGGGGAAGAGATGACATTTCCTTCTTCTGGTTTTCAGATCAACGAACTCACCTTGAAAGTCAACGATACCAAGGGTAAATTGTAAGTAACCCTTTCTTGTGTACCCTCATTTTTCCCCCATACCCATTCCTAGGGCTTTACAAGTATATTTTCTTATATTGGGTTTATTTATTAGGCGCCATGAATCGCCTTGTATCGTGAGATATATGCGCTATATAAATTGTTGTAGTAGTATTTAATTATGTACTTCATTATTTATTTTGGGAAACAGACCTATTCATTGCATACCACTATGTAGATTTTGTTTGCTTGTGCTCTTGGTTTGTCTTGTGTTTGTTCTTTTTCTTGTTCTTCGTCCTCTTCCTCCACCTTGTCCTCTTCTTCTTCTAATTCCTCCTCCTCATCATCTTTGTAATCATCTTCTTCCTCCTCCTTCTCCTTCCCCACCTCTTCTTCTTCTTTGCCTTCCTTCTTCTTCTTCTTTTTCATCATCATCATCATCATCATCATCATCATCATCATCATCATCATCATCATCATCATCATCATCATCATCATCATCATCATCATCATCATCATCTTCTTCTTCTTCTTCTTCTTCTTCTTCTTCTTCTTCTTCTTCTTCTTCTTCTTCTTCTTCTTCTTCTTCTTCAGCCTCCTCCTCCATTTTCTTCTTCTTCTTCTTCTTCTTCTTCTTCTTCATCATCATCATCATCATCATCATCATCATCATCATCATCATCATCATCATCATCATCATCATCATCATCATCATCATCATCATCATCATCATCTTCTTCTTCTTCTTCTTCTTCTTCTTCTTCTTCTTCTTCTTCTTCTTCTTCTTCTTCTTCTTCAGCCTCCTCCTCCCTTTTCTTTTTCTTCTTCTTCTTCTCCCTCCTCCTCCATTTTTTTTCCTCCTCCTCTTCTTCTTAGTCTCTTTCTTAGTACGGCTCGCTTGGCCTTCATCCTTTCACAGAGATGTGAATTTTCGTTCACTGACTTAAATAATAATTATTCTAATTGTATTGATAATGGTGCGTTTGTGGTTTCAGTATCAAACCAGTTCTGAGAAAAGTGAACAAGACAGAAAGCAAGTAAGTAAGCTCAGTCCGAGCATAGTGTGATGTGCCACGCCTTGCCTCGTTATTGAGAGAAGTTGTTGATGTTCTTGTAGTGTACCTTTCTTTTGTCCTAATCACAGTCACAGAGCAATTCCATTAAAACGTGGACATTTCTCTTAGGCTTTGTTTGCACTCGTATTTAGTCTAGATTTGTTTTTTTAAATAAGAAAAAAAAACAAAACTTCTCTTCCATATTGGTGGCATTCATGTTGTTTTCTCAACGAAAGCGTGACAGCAGTGCTGCTTAGAATAAGGGGATATATAAATAACATTTTCTCACTCACTCACACACACACACGCACGCACGCACGAACACACACACACACACAGACGCACACACACTACTCTACCCAACGCCACCCCCCCCACCCCCACCCCCCTTTCAAATTGAACTGTGAACTGTGCATTTGGAAGCAGTAATAAGACCAATGCTCACAATTTAAAATCAAGAGACACTTGAATTACAAACCTTGACCTCTGACAAATTAATACGGACTAAGCTAGATCTGCCGTCATAAAGATTTTGTGGATTGGTTGTCGGGTTGTCGGGTATGAAGGTGTGTATTGAAATTATGGCACATCATGCATGGTGTTTATACGTTTGGTTTCAGACTGACCAAGATTCAGACAAAAGAATCTAGAGATTTCCGTGGCAACTTGAAGTCAACCGGCCAGAACAAATTCGCCCTCAAGGACGACGATGAATCAGTATGTATCTCACTATATTCCCACCCCCCCTTCCCCTTTCCCGCCCCACTCCCCCCCCCCTTTTTTTTTTTAACGCCTGTACAATTTTTATTATTATATATTATGTACGCTATCATTATATACACTACCTTAGCTGATATACTTATAGTTGTACATAATTTCCCCTCATTTGTAAGCTTTCTCCTCTACATATATCCATGGCATGACCTCCTGGGTACACTTATCCATGACATGACCTCCTGTGTAAACTTACACGTGACCTCCTCTCCTTTGTGCAATCTAATCTCCCTTATAGAAACGTGTGAATGCTATTCGTTCTGCACTTGTACATGACGTCGTATATCTCGTATACACGCGTACATGACGTCATCTCCCTTGGCCATTATTATTATTATTATTATTATTATTATTATTATTATTATTATTATTATTATTATTATTATTATTATTATTATTATTAAAGGTTGCGTCCCTTGTGTGTTGCAGTCGAAACAGCCCGACTGGCGTGAGGCACTGAAGCACGGCGGTGAGGGTGAGGGTGGTGAGGGTGAGACTGCTGCTGCCGAGAGTTGAACCCACCCCCTCCCTTCCTCCCCTCTCTCTCTTTCTCTGTCAGCTGACCTTTTCGTGTGACTACTGACCGAGGCAATCTGTTAAAAGAAATATATATATAATGAAAGAAAAACCAACACAAAAACTTCATCGTAGCCGGAGGCAATCCACCTGCGTCCACCACCGCCGTTTAACTTCAAAGACTGTTTGCAGTATTGACTCTGCTTTACTCACAACTCGTTCCGCTATCTTCATGGCTCCAGTTTTCAACGGTTACTACCAGTGGTCTGGTTCTAGCCACTGAGTGAATATCAACGTTTAACCAGTTCATCGGCAAAGACACGTAGTACTACTACATCAATTGGAAATGACTGTTCTGGTCTATCAGAACCTCTGGATTCTATCTATGCTTTAGTGTAGTTTTGGCTGGGGCCAAACTGTTTTTTTTCCCTTCTTTCTGCAATAAGACTTCCTGTTTGGATCTTTTTTAATTTTTTTAATTTTTGTCCCCCCTGTCAGAAGACGTTTCGTTATGTTCAACATTTGGATGATAAAAGAGGAGGTTTTGCTTTGTTGTACAATACTACTACAATAATAATAATATTAATAATGATAAAGCATTTCGTCATCAAATACATCTCTGTTATCACTGTGAAATACTCTATTTTTAGAGTCTTCCTTTGTGTTTTGCAGCTAGCAACTGGCACGAATTGGCCAAAGTCGATTAATGACGACTGTATCTTTCTTTGTTCTTCACATTACTCCAGTCATGAACATCATGAGCTTTGTACATACGATGTCCAATGTTGCCCTTATCTTGCAGCCTTTACTTTTGCGCTGGCTGAACTTATCTTTCACCTGTACTGACGCCATGTGGCCTTGTTCAGTCCATGGGAAGGAGAGACGTTCACCGCTAGAGGTCACGGAAAATGAAGTGTATGTTTTATGTACGGTATCAAAAATGAATGTTCGTGTGCGACTGCAAAATTTTTTTTTTTCATTGTCTAGATGGCAGAGTGAGCCGTGTTGGTTATTTTTGTTTTAATTGGCAAAAAAAAAAAAAAAAAGAATTTAACCGCATTTATTTAGTCCGCTCTCGTTTGTTTCGTTTCATTGATTCCTGTGATTTTAATTCATGCAAACTATTCGTGTTGTTTTCACTGCTTAGATGCTCGCATTTCGTACAGATTTGGGTGTTTTGATGCGTATAAGCTTTTTTTTTTTTTTGTTCTCTCCGGAAGTAGTTTTTTTTTTTTTGTTTTGCTGTAGACGGAACTGTTTTGTGTGGTCTCCCAATCTACTCCTGTAATGGCATAACGATATCTATATATAATAATAATGTTTTATCTTGATCTTTTGGAAAGCGTTGTTATTGTTTTCTCCCGCATTCTGTGGCAGAACGTCTTTATTTCTGTAATTATATTCTACAAATTGATGGCTAACACCGTCAGCTATTACTTACCCGTTTGTACAGATGATAATTTATTTATTTTCTTCACGTCCAATGTACACAAAAAAAAAAAACTATGTCTCACTGTATTTATTTGGAGTGTCAAAGTACCGATTGGTCAGTGGTTTTCCTGGAGGTCAAGGGTTTAGTTGTGTAGCAAAAACAGCCCCCTGTGACTGAAAGCATGGCTCAGTCTGAATTGAGTTCGGTACCAAACTCGTTGTCTTTTCTTCAAATGAAACTTTGTCAACAGTTACGCTGGTAGTTATGCTTCGTGACCACATGTCTTAAAACCATTACTGCTTTGCCTTATACCAACAGGCCTCGTTAGGCAATTTGAGTTTACTACAACTAGTAGTTTTATGACGTCTGCTAGTTACGTAAGGGACGAGACTCAGGAAAGAACATCACCGTAAGGCATTGGATCCTTAACTAGGCCTACTCGTTGCAATCCTGATGGGAAAGATGGCCAAACCTAGTAGTTAGTGTTTTTTTGTTGTTGTTGTTTGTTTTTTTAAATAGAGATTAGAGTCCGTGGGTCCTTCACAAACCGTTCTCCAGTTGTGATGTGGGGGGACATTGCAACTAGGATTGACGATTTGGGAGGCGACGTAATACGATGAAGACATTGAAAACATAACTGAAACATTCACCATGTACTGCAGTCAGTATACACGTTACGAATGCGCACTATCTGCTATTGATATTTAGACACGATTTTGAATAGTGTAACATCAGAGATTGTTAAGATAGAGAAAGTGGTCATTTGGAGCTACAGCGCAGGAAAAAGAATGTGGCAAAACACGGAGAACCGAGAACGTTTCCAGTTTTGAAATACCTATGAGGGATGTCGAGGTTTCATTTCATTAAAAGTGACATTATTTTGTATATGAAGTGATACAGTGTTCACCGATTTGTACAGTGATAGCAGATTTTGTAATTGTAATTGCCATGCTGTGACACTCTTAGCAGACGCCTTGCACGTTACTCGTCAACATTTTTTTTTCCCCGCTGGTGTACCAAAGATGTTTGCTCGCAAGATCGACAAACATTATAGATGTCAGTGTGAGCCTAAAGCCATTTGCTTGAGCCACACACGAGGAGCTGTCGTTTTTGTTGTCTAATCGTCAACGTGCTTACAAAACTACCACGCAGACGCCAGCGTTTTCCTTACGTCACACTTGTGGCGATTGGCTGTTTAAAGACTTCCGGTTTTTGTTGAGTCACGCCATTTCGCTCTCATGACCATCACTTTTGTTGTTTATTTTGTTATCGTTTTCGACTACTGTTGGAGTTGTATAGTCTATTATAGCTTATAATTTGTGTAGTTTAATGACAGTTAGCTGCAACTAAGAGAAGAGTTAGCGAGTTGCTGTGGTAATGAAGTTTTGTTGAACTAAAGGATAAAAGATGATAAATATTGGTTACTGTAGAGATGATCAGTGCCTCGGTACCTAGTGTTGTTCCCTCTTCATTTGTTTGGTGTCCAAAGTGCCTGCTTTCCTAGCCACGTGTAATGTCAATCGTCAGAGACAATAAACTTGTTCTTTTGACACTCAATGTGTCATTGTTCCTCTTCACTTACATTGTATGTTGTGTGTGTGCGTGTGCGTGGGTGTGTGTGTGTGTGTTAGTGGGTGTGTGCATGTGTTAGTGTGGGTGTATTTGCTTGTCGGTATCTCTCTTTCTATTTTTACTCGTCTCTCTGTCTCTGTCTCTCTCTGTCTCTCTGTCTCTCTGTCTCTCTCTCTCTCTCTCTCTCTCTCTCTCTCTCTCTCTGTGCCTCTCTCTACTTGTCCGTCTCTGTCTCTTTCTGCTTCTCTCTCTCTCTCTCTCTCTCTCTCTCTCTCTCTCTCTCTCTCTCTCTCTCTCTCTCTCTCTCTCTCTCTCTCTCTCGTAGTATTGCGTCAGTTCGTCGTTCCCCTCTGTTAGTGGGTGTGTGCCTGTGTGTTAGTGTGGGTGTGGGTGTATCTGCTTGTCGGTATCTCTCTCTCTATCTTTACTCATCTCTCTGTCTCTGTCTCTCTCGCTCTGTCTCTGTCTGTCTGTCTGTCTGTCTCTCTCTCTCTCTCTGTTCGACAGTACCGTAGTATTGCGTCAGTTCGTCGTTCCCCTCTAATGTCCAAGGATGAAAAACACACTGCGTAGCTGGGACTTGCCGATGCTTAAGTTGTTTGCCTGTCACGACACAGCTAGAGCCACTCGGTCAGTCTCAACTGCTCTAGGCCGGTATGCGGTCAATATATATATATATATATATATATATATATATATATATATATATATATATATATATATATATATATATATATATATATATATATATATATATATATATATATATATATATATATATATATATATATATATAGGCTTATACGTATGCGGTCAAAGACCTTGATATATATACATATATATAGGCTTATGCGGTACAAGCCTTGCTGATGCTATAAGCCTTGCTATAAATGCATGATGGATGCTAAGTCCTGTTATGTCCCCTATACGCTTCGGTGTCCGGCGGGGGACATAAATCTAGTCAACAACAATAATTCCTGGTTACGACTGCTGGGTAGCTCAGTTGGTACAGCGGTTTACTAATAACCGAAAGATTCCCGGTTCGAATCACGGATTGGCCAACCCGTGACTATATTATTATTTTCCCCTTACCATCAACTGGTTCGCTGGTGTCAGAATAATGTGACCAGTAGTCGCCTGTGTTGTGTGACTATAATCTACAATTAACCTTATTCCTGGTTCAAGCACACGTTTTATTACAATAAAGGAATCTTATACAATACAGTACCATACAGCACACTACAATACAACACTATAATACTATAATACAATACAACACAGTATATGTAATATAACGCAACACGGTATAACAACACTTATACAGGGGCGGACGAGGGGGGGGGGTTTCCGGGGTTTCCGGAACCCCCCCCCCCCCAGCCCAAAAAAAAAAAAAAAAAAAGGAGAAGAAGAAGAAGAAGGAGAGAGAGAAAAAGAGAGAGAGAAAAAAAAACTAATTTAATATATAAAATTATAAAAATAAAAATTAAAAAATAAATAAATAAATAATATATATATATATAATTATATATATATTTTTTTTAAGATTTATTTTTTTATTTTTTTTTAAATTTTATTTTTTGGGGTACGGTTATTTGACCTTACCCACAATATGCAAGCCCTCGCATTCTTCTCCCTAAAAAACTTCAATCATTGCAATCATTCTAAACAATCTCCAGATGAACACCGTCTTTTGTGCTCCACAAAGAGCAAAGCTGATATTTCACGTCTTAGGCGACATTCTATTTATTTATTTATTTATTTTATTTTTATTTTTATTTTTTTTTAGAGTGGGTGGGGGGAGGGGGCGCCACGAGCGGAAGAAATGAAAAGAAAGAAAATTATATTCCTAATGGATAATATAATGGATTAGGACAGGAGTGCCCAATACGTGGATCGCGTAGCAGTAAAAAAAATTGACGTCAGCCTATTATATGACTATATTGCATTTTGGTGGTAGGTAGATCATTTTGGCTTGGTCATTTTAAAAGTACCTCGCATGCTGAAAAAGTCATAGTGTGGGTAACCCTGGCTTACGTTGACGTTTTAGCAAAAAGACAAATAGTCAAAGTTCCGTCCCTTTGCTTGCTTATTCCGACTCGCGCCAGCACTTCAAACTGCTGCGAACGCCGTCGTTGAAGCCCTCCGATTCGAAAGGTGTGGCAAAGCTCAGTACATATTTTGGAAGCAAAGGAGGTAATTATTATTTTGATAAATTAATCTTACTAGTAAATAACATATCCTATCCTATCATATCCTATCCCATAACTCGGAGGTCGTAGGGGCACCACAGATGATCGTTTAACCAACGTACTCCATCTTTCCCTGTCCTCAGCAACCCTGATTGTTTCGCTCAGTGTCAAGCCAGTCCAGTCTCGAATGTTGTCATCCCACCTCTTTTTCGGTCTCCCTCTTCTTCTACCTCCTTGCACTGTGCCTTGCAGGATGGTCTTTGCAAGACCTGATGATCTGGTGACGTGGCCATACCATCGGAGTTTCCGTTTTTTCACCACTGTGAGCAGGTCATCGTGTTGCCCAATGGCTTGTCTGTCGGACTTCGTTTGTTGGTAATGTTCTGGGTATAGGAAATGCCCAGAAGTCTTCTGAAGCACCTCATCTCCATGCTTTGTATTCTTTGTTGGAGATCTGCTGTGAGGGTCCACGTTTCGCAAGCATATAGGAAGATGGAGATGACAAGGGAGCGCAGCAACCTTACCTTGTAATGTAGACTGATGGTCCTGTCTTTCCAAATTGGCTTCAACCTCGCCAGGGCAGCAGTTGTTTGTGCGATCCTGGAGAGGACTTCCTGTAGGGACCCATTGTCTGATACAAGGGCTCCTAAATATTTGAAGCTATGCACTGTGTTGAGGGATTGGCCTTGGACTTTGATGTCCGTGTTGGTGCCATGGGTGTTGTTGGTCATCATTTTGGTCTTCTCTGCACTTATTTCCATTCAATAGGCTCTGGAGGTGGTGTCAAGCCTCTGTACCAGCAGTTCAAGTTCTTGTTCCGCAAAACGAAGGTTGGAGATTGCTCTTCCCCCTATGCTGACTGTGTCTTCGTGGTCTGCAAGGGCATCTGACATGATGCGCTCTAGGAAGATAGTGAAGAGTGTTGGACAGAGTAGGCATCCCTGACGCACACCGATTGTTGTTCTGAATCAGATTCTGATGGCGCTGTTGTGGAGGACTGCACTGGCAGCCTTGTCATACAGGCTTTTGATGACTTAAAAGTTTAGGGCTGATGTTGTACACTCTCATGGTTGCCCACAGAGCTGCATGCCAGACTCGGTCAAACGCCTTTTTGATGTCTATGAACACATGATATAGATGTTGGTGCTGTAGATATTTCTCACAGATTATTCTGAGGTTGGAAATCTGTTCAGTGGTACTTCGCGCTGCCCTAAATCCTGCTTGCTCTTCGGTTATGATTTGTTCAGCATGGGGTTTCAACCTGTTGAGTATTATAGTTTAGGAGGACCTTGCTGGGATGGCTGATTTTAGCTGATGGTGCGGTAATTTTCACATTCCTGAAGGTTACCTTTTTTGGGAAGATGACAAGCGACTGGGTCCATGGTGTAGGCCACTCCCCACTCTGCCACATCTTGTTACACATAATGGTGAGTGCGTTGATCATCGTTTCTCCTCCTGCTTGAAGCAGTTCCGCGGGTATGTTGTCCACTCCCGCTGACTTCCCTTTCTTCAGCGATTGCACTTCTGCCTCAACTTCTTCTCGGAGAATTGGGAGGATTTCTTCTTCTTCTCTGTTCTCTGGACATGCTAGAACTGATGGGTCTCCGTTTGGTTTGTGGTTGTAAAGGTCAGAGCAGTACTCTGTCCATCTGTCCAAGACTTCTTGTTCTTCTGTAATGCATAAGCCATTTGCTTTGGATCGTGGAGACCTTGGGCTGTTTAACACTTGTCAGCGGCTTCACAGTCTGGTAGGCCTTCTTGCTGATGTTCTTATTCAGACTGTTATCTATTTCCTGGCATTGAGCTTCTATCCAGTTCTCCTTTGCTATGCGCATGCCTTTTCGGATGTCATTGTTGATTTTTCGGTAGGCATCAGCTCTCTGTCAGGTGTCCCTTTTCTTTGTCATTTCTCTTCGTTTATCACACAGGTCCAAAAGTTCAGTTGTGATCCACAGCTTCTTCTTTGACCGGTGCTTTCCAAGGATCTCCGTGGCGGCATCTGTCACAGCTAAGTTCAAGGTGGTGGTCATGGTGTTAACATCTACTTCACCAACTCTTAAAATGAGCAGTGGTGCAAATTTTCCTCCAATTGTGGCCTGAAATATTTCTGTTACCTCCGGGTCTTGGAGTTTGTCCATTTTAGTGGACTTTGCTGTGTTGACTCTCTTCAAATGAAGCTGGAAAGACATCATCACAAGATTGTGGTCACTTCCGATGTCTGCTACTGGAAAAGTGCGTGTCCTGCCAATGTTTATGCTTGATCTGAAGCGTTTCTTGACCATCGTTAACATTTACCGAGTAAGTCCCTTTAATAGAATTTTGGAAACCCTCCCCCAAAAACTAACTGATCCGCCCCTGCTATAGTCTACAGTATAAAAACAATATAATACAGTGTAATACATTACAACAGATCACAATACAGTACAATACAATACAAAAGGTTATTCATCTTAGAGCAGCGAAGACGGCTGTACAGAGGGCTGAAGGCCAAAAGGAAACGTAAATCATAAGCCACCAAAAGGTTCTCAATACAGTCATGTAGTTCACCAACAGCTTCTTCAGGAGTTCAAAACCATTAGGACCCAAAGCACCGTAACAGAATTAACAATAGATAATTGTGCAAATTAATATAGGCTAGATAAGCCTATATCGATCGACCAGGAAGGGCCGGGTGGCTCAGTTGGTAAGCGCGTCTTGCTAGTAACCGAAAGGTCGCTGGTTCGAATCCCGGATTGGTCAACGTGTGATCATATTATTTTCCCCTTTACCAACAACTGGCCCGCTGATGTCAGTATAAATCGGTCCAGTAGTCACCTATATGCGAAAGTGTCGTGTGACTATAATCTACATACAAACAAACATCGATCGACCACCTAATATTCTATTCGGATGAGTGCCGGTTACACCCAGCAAGCACACAGGCACTTGTATCTGGACACGCGATCGAGCGCCTATGCCCGTGACGCGTCTCCCTTTGGTCACAGGCATAGGCGCTCGCGTGTCCAGATACAAGCACCTGTGAGCAAGCACTAGGTCCCTTCTCCCCATATCCGGTCGCCCGGGATCGTGCTCAGTTGTCTGGGAGTCAGACGATGCTCGCAAAGTGACAAAGAGATGCAAGTGGGCGAGTTGAGGTAAGACTGTATCGACCAGCGCCTTCAGTTGCCACAGCGGCTCTTGAGCTAAAAAAAAGCGCTTTATAAGAACTGAAATAAATAAAAATAAAAAAATCTTTCTCTTGTGCTCTTCATGTACCAATAAGTCCAGCTTGCTGTCAAGTACTTTACATTCCATATTGAAATATATATAGTTAGCGTGTCGACGTCAAGCGCCTCTGATCGCGCACTCGCAACACGCAAAAATATGAAACCGAAAGTTCTAAAGGGAAGTAACTCTTATTTTGTCGTATGTGTTACTTCCTGTTTGGTCTAGTATAGTGGGATAACGCAAGTACTCGAGCGCTTGCACAATACTTTTTGAGGAGAGTTGGACTTGCTGAAGGTGAACCACTTGTAACAAAAATGGAATATTTTAAAGTAGACAATCTGGTTGGCTGCCTTGGCGGATACGAGAAATATTTCGCCGTTTTGGGAGCTGCGTGGTGCGGATACAAAGCCCTGAAGATTGGTTGCACGGTTTTCCGGGTAACTGCCCGAGCTGTGAGGAGGTCTTTTGCAGTCGATTTGCACAAGTACGGGCGATGGGCGGGTAATACACTGCTTGCAAATTCCTTTAAAAAAACAAACGCCGACAACAACAAAAGGAAATGTATCTTAAATTAATTCTACATGGACTTGGACACATATTGTTATTGTTTATATTACAGATCAAAGACAAATATATATATTTATTTATGTTTGTTTTTACTTCAAAATGTGCATTATACGTCAAATGCATGCTTGTGGAGTTGTGACTCACTTACTTGGATCACACAGTCACAAATCCACAAGCATGCATTCAAAGTAAAAGGCACAATAAAGTAAAAATTAATAAATGATCATTCAATCACTCATTCATTCATTCTTTGGGTACATTGGGATGGCATTGCATTAAAACAGGTTGAAACAAAATTGAGTAAAAACTAGACAAGAACATTCATGTTTTTTGGTATGGTCTAGTGTAGGCCTAAATTTCATGCTCAGCTCATATATTATGCTATAATGAGGATTTCTTTTTTCATTTATTTTTTATCTCCCACACACATAATACATTATCTTTAATTTTCAATATCAATCCATTTGCATGTCGAATTTTTTATTTAAATGATATATATAATAAACCTAACACACAAGTATGCCAATATTTTTTTTTGCTGCAGTTTATTATCCCTTTCTATCGGGAATTTCTGGGCCGCCTCCCCCGGGGAAGGCGTAGTCGCAGCCAGTAGCGCGCCCAAACCCTACCTACCTAACATTATTTGTGAATTTTTGAAATTTTTATTTTATTTTGAAATATTCTGCGGATTGATTTTGTAAGACCACACACACTGACACATCCACAGCAGTGCTTCAGATTGTCGGCGCGCCCGCGCCATTGGCGCATATTTTATCAGAATGGCGCGTAACAATCAATGTGAATGCGCCAGCCGGGCGCGTCATAAAAATCAAGGACTAGGTGAACATACGATACGAATACCTTCGATTGTCAATGACCCATCTTTTTCAAAATTGACCCATCATTTTGCATGGCCATGGGTCATTGGGCCCATGATGTCTGAAAACAATCTGAAGCACTGCCACAGGTATTCAAAGTAAGAATAAGAGAGAGAGGGAGAAGAGAAAATGTTGATAGCTGAGGCGTCCAGACAGCTTCAAGCATGCAGCATTGTGCGGCATCTGCAGCATTGTACATGAGTTCACCTTTGATATGACCATCTTAATTTTATTTCACGAATCTTATGAATTTTCTGAAAAAATGAATTCCAATTAATTTCTTTCTCTAGTTTGCCTTCTCATGTAATACAACAATTTGGCTGTGTCCTGACTGAGGTGAAAGTATTGTAGTACAACCGTGCTCCTTTGCAGACCGAGCTGAGAATTTTCCAAGTTTTGTTTATTTCATAATGATTATTATTTTGTAAATGAAAGGAAAAAGTATTAATATATTGTAATAGTTTCTATACATCCAGCATAGGTTAAAAAATTTGTGTTTACAGTTTTCTCGAAATTCTTCATACAACAAAAATTGTCCCATTTCATTGACCAAATGACCTATGCAAAATACATCTTTAATGAACCATTGTTTATAGAAAATGCTTAGTTTATCAATCTGAATGTTGGGGCTATAAAAATTATGTACTGACAACAGTTCTTGGGCCTTAGAATATCCACATGAGTGGCAAATAATTTCTCCTATAATATAGAAAATACATCAGTCCAAAAATCGTTTCAATTTGATCTGCATACACCACCAACAAAAATTCTTTCAAAAACAACACAATCAAATTGAATTGATCCATCAAATTACGTTCACCACAAAACCTGCTACAATGAATGATGATCCTATCCTATCAATCATATCCTGTAACTCTCAGGTCGTTAGGACACCACGTCCGGCCACAGGTGATCTTTTAACCAGTGTACTCCATCTTTCTCTGTCCTCGGCACCCCCCATATCATATGCATGATCACAGCATCTCACACTACATGACAGCAATAAAATGCATCTCAAATGATTTAATGTCAATAATTTAATAATTTCGCACACCAAATATACTACTCAAAATAATACAAGGGCCACTTGGACATATGGGTCTCTCTTTAAATCAGAAACACGAATTCAATTTATTAGTTCATCATATTTTATTGCAATCATTTCTGTATCAATAACAAAAAAAGTTTTGAGAGATCAGTCGCTTAAAATTCGAGTAAATTCAATTTAACTGGACATACCCCTCATTTACAAAATCAAAACTTTAGAAACCAAAAATCTATAGAGTCATTATCGGGTGTGGCCACCATTTGCATCAATGCAGTCTTGGCATCGTTGTCTCATGGACCATATCAGGTTATGGAGGATGTTTCCTGGGATGGCCAACCACTCTTGCTGGAGAACTTGGGCCAGAACTTCAAGGTTAGCTCCTGGAGGGAGGTTTGCCCGTGTCTGTCAACCCAAGACATCCCACAGATGTTCTATGGGGTTCAAATCGGGTGGTCGAGCCGGCCAATCCATCCTTATGACGTGCTGTTGCTGCAGGAAGTCATTGACGATACGCGCTCGGTGGGGTCTGGCATTATCGTCCTGTAGTATGGCACCTTCCCCAATGGCCCGCAGAGCTGGGAGAACCCTATGGTGAGCTGCGGTGAGCAAAGGCCGTACTGCTGGTCGTCTTGATCGCAGGTTTGTCTCGTGTAGACGGTTGCGAATTGTCTGGTCGCTGACGTTAACATTGCTGGCTGCGTGAAGCTGTCTTCTGATGGTGTTTGCTGTAGCGGACCTCATCCTCAGAGCTGACAGGGTGATGAAATAGTCTTGTCTTGCAGTGGTAACGCGGGGGCATCCGGACCTTCTTGGTTCTTGAACGCTTCCAGTGTTGTTAAAGCGCTCCCGCAGCCTTTGGACAACGG
Source organism: Oncomelania hupensis (assembly GCA_036898135.1). NCBI lineage: Eukaryota > Metazoa > Mollusca > Gastropoda > Littorinimorpha > Pomatiopsidae > Oncomelania > Oncomelania hupensis. The sequence goes on from CM072517.1 coordinate 60,904,201, forward strand.
AGTGGGACACTCCCAGCCGCCTGCCAACTTCTCTCACCCCACCCCTTCCTGAAGCCATGCAATAGCTCTGCCTCTATCCGCATCAGTCAATCGTCGCCTTGGGGGCATGGTTAGAAAAGCAGCAAAAGCGCTGCCATTTATACCCAGAAAAAAGGGCTGATTGTTGAACTGAACTCACAAAATGCAAGCCTTTCGCGTGCAAATCACTTTTTAATGTTGAAAATTTTGCTTTATTAGCAAGACAACAGTAAATTAGGGTCATTTTTTTGGTAAAAATTGGGTTTGTTTTTCAACTCAGTGCAGAAAGTTCAAAACTCACACATGTGATTACTTGTCAGAATAAGATTGTCTTGAATGTTACTGTACAGGATAAGTTTTGAAATAAGCAATATAAGTAGGTAGTCAAAGCCCTTCATTGGCTCTTGTCCGCTCGCCAGTTTTGACCCAGTTTTGACTTCACTTTCAACACTTATTATTAATGTAAAACTGCATTAAAACGAACAGTGGCTGTATTCAAATAAAAATTGAAAGCTTTATCTTTACATCTGTGTTGTTTTTAATGCATGTTTATGCGAAAGATTCCGAGAAAACAGCTTTTGAATACGCCCCTATCCAAGCGCTGAATGGCGGTGCGGAAAAAGTTGTCAGCGTCGTTTGCTGACAGGGGCTCGTTTCAAAGTCTAAGCGCTTTGCGATACTTCATTGGATGGCCTAAAAATAAGAACCAATGAGAAGTTTGGATACTTAGCTTCATTTACATATAAATATGGTGGGCTCTCGTGAAATCCTTACCGGGAAGAGAGGGGACTATAAACTGATTAAATAAATAAAAATAATAAAATGTGTAAATCTATCATAAAGTCTCCTCTCTGAAAATCCTTACCGGGAAGAGAGGGGACTATAAACTGATTAAAAAAAAAAAAGTGTAAATCTTTTGTTACGAGCCGAACAAAGTGGATAAAGCGATTTTGATGTAAGTTTGATTTTAACTAGAAGTTTAAAAATTAGCAAGGAATAAAGAGCAGACTTTCCTTTATAAAACTAGGGTATTTATTAATTTGTGCATTACTGTATCGCGGAGCGCTTTGCCGTAGAAAAGTGTAACCAAACGGTGTTCGGGAATTCTTGCGGCCATTGCCAACTCGTAGGCCTATTCAGCGACACGAGTGCTGAGCGTAGTAGCACACTAGTAGGCCTATAATTTGCCGGCGCGCACTGCGAATTTGATGATTTCCCAACTTTGAAGCACCAAAACGGCTGAACATTACATGGGATAGGCCTGAAGAAAATTGGGCTTGGAGTATAACATATGAAGGGGTTACCTGTCAAAAATCAGCTTTCTGGTATCAATATTGGCTTCACTTTGAGGCTCCAAAGTTGTCAATTTCTTCAATTCCAAAACGTTGCCAAAAAACCACCAACATTCGGCATTTTCAAACATTAATAACTTTTTACCTATTTGTCCTATGGGGAAAAAAAATATACCACTGTGTTCAGAATGAAAAGCTCTTTAAATCTATGTCAGTTTTGTGATGAGGAAATCATTTTTTAAAAATGGCTTTTGACTACCTAATATAAGCGATATTATTGATAGCAGCAAAAAATAATTAAACTAAATGAAATATGAGAGTGGCCCTTCAATTATTTTGAGTAGTATATTTTGTTCTATTCTTTGAAGCATGGGATGTTCATGTGTATTTGTGTGTGTGTATCTTTCAGTTATCACAGGATCCACGGATGGCATTGGCAAAAGTTTTGCCCTGCAGGTAATCACAAATTTCATGGTGACTTTGAATAATTGAGCATTTCTCTGTGACATGGAGTTGTCCACCATTTAAGTGGATATTGGATTGAATTAGAACTAAAGCCAGTATGAGACCCACCCCCCCCTCCCTCCCCTTTTTTTTTTAAACAACACTATGGCATGTCTCAGAAAACCTGATTTGGGTATTACATAACCTGGTTTTGTTCCATCAGTTGATCAAAAATTGGTATGCAACATCATCAGTACATGTGGAGGTGTATTATAAAGGTGATCTCAAATTTTGCCAGGTTAGACAAACTTGCAGTTAAGTTCTTCAGAATTGTTGTCTTCACTGCAGTAATATTAGAAAAAAATAAAAATAAATAATTTATATTATTTCTTTGAAAAAAAGTTAAAAGGCATTATTATTAATAGTAAAATGAAATCAAAGTAACTTAATACAGTATATATTAATAATATTAAAAAAAACACTTATGGGTGGCTTGAGTTAGATCCTGTGTTGGCCAGCGCCTTGAGCAGGATTTTAGCTGGAAAAGTGCAATATGAGAACTATTAAAAAATAAACATCTTGCTCCTAGTCCTAGCGTGCACTCGGAACAAGAATTCTAACCCATTTTCTCGATATCTCGAGAGAGCTTCCGGTTGACGCCAAACAGGTTGTACCGACCCGAGCTCTGTTGAATTTTGCGATTTTGCGGTGTTTACCGTGTGTTGTTGTGAGTTTTGTATTGTGTAATTGTTGTCTCATGGATCCTCAAGTAAGTGTAGCGTTGCTTTGCTTCTCTTTCTATGTTCGTTTGGTTACTCTATCTTTTTTTCGCTTCGTTCACTGTGCGTTCTTGCACTCACGCAGTCCGCCATCTTGTTCCGGCATCCCATCCACAAGCTACACACGCGATAAGCTACTGTCACTGAAATCTATACGCACGCAGCTCGCTCCCGACCTTGTGTTCCAATTAAAAGAGCTCTCGATCGGCCGTCATTTGCCCAGAAAACGGACTAGTCGTGGAGGCAAACGCAAACAAAACATCTCGTCTATCCCTGTTGTCCTTACACACAGATCGCCTGTGCTTTCCAACTCTAACCCCACGCTTCATGTTGCATCACAGTCAGAGTGTACCACTAGGCCTGAGACTCATCGCTGTAACACAGACAATCTCATTCACATCAACCTCTCCCCTCAACCTCCATCTTCACACCTCGATAGCCATAGTCCTCTAGGCCTACGCATTGCATCATTCAATGCTCAATCACTAGGTCCCATTGAAAAACGTACCGCTCTCCAAGAATTCATCTCACACAAGCAGACTGACATAATGTTCATCCAAGAAACTTGGTTTCGGCAGACTGGCGACGAGGGTAAATGCTCTGATTTAACCCCTTCTGGCTACTCTGTATGCTCGCTGCCTCGCTCAAACCGCGGTGGTGGCCTCGCTATCATTTACAGAAACAGTCTGTCCCGTCACCTTGGCTTCATTACAGACTTCGCTTTCACTCACTCGTCCTTTGAAGTTGTTCAACTTAGCCTGTCCGTTCCACAGCAGAACATTCACTTCATATGCATATATCGCACCTTTCCAAGCAAGAAAAATAAATTAACTGATGCAATTTTCCACCAAGAATTTCCAGTCCTGCTTGATTATTGCAACACACTGTCAGGAACATACATAGTTCTAGGAGACATTAACTTTCACTTTGACCAACCCCAGCAACCTTCCACCGCAAAAATGATTGAACTTTTAGATCAGTTTAGTCTTTCTCAGTCAGTCACAGAACCCACCCACAGCCGTGGTCACATCATAGATTGGGTTATGCATAGGCCTCAGGATAATGTTGTTAGATCAACTTTAGTCACCCAGGAATTAACATCTGACCATTTCTGTGTCATGTGCGAACTAAGCGTCGCAGCCCCCCCTCCTCCCCCCATGTTCAGGAAGGCTCGCAGCCTGCGTACCATGGATAGGGACGCTTTCAAGCAAGAGCTTACCACTAAAGTGACCCCAGAACTGTGCCCCACTGTGGATCAGCTGAATAGTACACTTCAGGCGGTGCTTGATCGGCACGCTCCCGTGGCCCAGAAAAAGGTCAAGGCAACTCGCTCAGCACCCTGGTACGAGTCTATTACGGACGAGCTCTCCGAGGCGAAAAAACACCGACGCAAAGCTGAGAAAAAGTGGCTCAAATCGGGTTTAGAAGTCAGCAAGCAGATTTTCACCGCTGCAAAAAAACGGGTCACTAAAATAGTCCAGACTGCCAAAACCCGGTACTTTAGCGACAGAATTAGCAGCAGCGAAACTTGTAAACAGTTGTTTGACATTTGCAATCAGCTAAGGGGTAAGAGCAATGCAACATCACTCCCATCCACACATCCAGCATGTCAGCTCCCAGATGTATTTTGTAATTATTTCACACAGAAAGTGGCTGACATAAGGGCCGCTCTTGATAGCCATGAGATCCCACTCATTAACCCATTCTCACCTTCCCTCACCACCGCAAAGATGGAAGTTTTTCAACCAATAACAGAGCAAGAAGTCAAGAAAGTCATCTTAAGCTCAAAACCAACATCTTGCTCTCTCGACCCCATTCCTACCCCCATGTTGATAGAGAATCTTGACCCTCTACTCCCGACCATTACCCACATTATCAACGAGAGTCTGTCCTCTGGTGTTGTTCCGTCTGTGCTCAAAGCGGCTGTCATCAAACCCCTCCTTAAAAAGCCAAGTTTAGACAAAAATAATCTAAAGAACTATAGACCTGTTTCAAACCTCTCCTTCCTGTCCAAAGTCATAGAAAAAATTGTTCTCAAACAACTGTTTGCCTACCTATATGATAACGCTTTACTTTGCCCCAACCAGTCTGCCTACCGACCCTTCCACAGCACTGAGACAGCCCTCCTAAAGGTAACCAATGATCTGTTGCTTGCCTTAGATAATGGTAACGTCTCCGTTCTCACCTTATTAGACCTCTCAGCCGCCTTTGACACAGTCGACCATCACATTCTCTTTAACACTCTTCAACACTACTTTGGAATCTCTGGCTCGGTCCTGGCTTGGTTCCACTCATATCTTTCTGACAGATCACAAGCAGTCACTGTCGATGGCTGTTTCTCCAGCACAGCAGACTTGGTGTGCGGCGTGCCTCAGGGTTCCGTTTTAGGGCCGGTGTTATTCACTCTGTACACCAAGCCACTGCTTCTCCTGCTTAGAAAGCATGCTGTTGAGAGTCAGTCATTTGCAGACGACACACAACTGTATAAATCCACCGCCCCCTCTCTCATTAATTCCACTGTTCAGACTTTGGAGAACTGCATCACAGACATTAAGTCATGGATGACACTCAACAAGCTTAAGCTTAATGATGATAAAACCGAAGCCCTCCTCATTCACAAACACAACACCTCCTCCTCACTCTCGCCTCTCCCAACATCGCTTACAGTAGGGACAACAAACATTCAGTTCTCATCCTCAGCAAGAAATCTCGGCTACATTCTCTCCGACGACCTGTCCCTCAACAACCACATCTCCAACGTCTGTCGCTCTGCATACACGGCCATACGCCAAATCAGCTCCTTTCGCCACTATCTTACAGTCCCTGCCACCAAAACCCTAGTCTGCGCTCTCGTCCTTTCTCGTCTTGGACTATTGCAACTCTCTCCTTGCTGGCTCCCCGAAGCACATCATTGACAAACTACAAAAGGTTCAGAACTCAGCAGCTAGACTAGTATTCCGAGCAAAGAAACGCGATCACATCACACCTCTACTACATTCCCTTCACTGGCTTCCTGTGCAAGCACGCATAGAGTACAAACTCTCTGTTCTCTGTCACAACTTCTTCACAGATTCTTGTCCTTCCTACCTTGCTGATCTACTGTCTGTCTACTCCCCTTCACGCACTTTAAGATCTTCTGCTGACACTCGCACACTCAAGGTTCCCGTCACCCGCACTAAGACATACGGCCAACGTGCATTCGCTTACTCCGCACCTAAGCAGTGGAATTCCCTTCCCTCCCATATCCGCAACATACAATCAACACAAGCATTCAAAAAGGCCCTCAAAACCCACCTCTTCAAACTGCATTATTCAGATTGATTTGTATCCCGCTGCCATTCTCTCATCTTTTGCTATGTCTGATCCGTAAGTGTATACACGGCTGTAAATAAATATTTATACTGTTTTTCTTCCTGGGCCTAACCGGGCATATAAATAGCTGTGAATAGGTTTTTGCTATTCTACCTTCTGTCTTTTTGTCATTTGTGTACATAGTTGTAAATAGTCTATTTTTTGTCTTTTTTGTAATTTATGTACATAGTTGTAAATAATCTGTACCTTTACTGTCCCGTCTTTTGGTGTATTGTAGCAAAAGTGATGTTTCATCGAGTGCATGTATTTATATGTAATGACTATGTAAAGCGTGGTGAGTCCGGTCATAGGCTGGAGTACCCGCTATATAAAAATCCGTTATTATTATTATTATGATATCGCAATACAGTGAATACAGGTGATGTTAATAAATGTTTACCTTCAGCAACCAGCAAGCCACTCATCTTGCTTTCTACCAGTTGAGTTAGCCTGAACAATTGAAAAACAGTAATGCTATCCACATTTTTTTTTCAAATGGTTATTTGTGTGTGTGTGTGTGTGTGTGTGTGTGTGTATGCATGTGTGTGTTTACAGATATCGTTTGGATAACATAGTATTGTGGCCCTGATAAGAATTAAAGAATGATTACTTAATTTTTCCTCTTGCTTTTATGTGTTTATTGTCATTGGATCTGTTATGTTGTATAATGGGGTTTTGTGTGTGCGTGGCTTTTTTTTAATCACCACCTGGACTAATACTGTGAATCTCACTGTTATGTGTCCTTCAGATTGGGCAGTTATTATTTGAGTGTGAAATTCTGATAGATGTATAATAATATAATTTAATTATAGTGATAATATTAGTATCATCTGATTTGTATCATTATTTTGTTTTGCAGATGGCGGAAAAAGGGATGGACATAGTTCTTATCAGCAGAAGCCCTGAAAAGCTGGCTGAGACTGCAGCTGAAATACGTTGGTTTCAATAATAATAATAATAATAATAATAATAATAATAATAATAATAATAAAACTGGGTGCCCGATTAATTAGTTATTCATTGCTTGCAGGGTCCAGCAGACTGCAAAGTGCTGAATAAGGACCACAAAATCATTGCTTACAGGGTCCAGCGGACTGCAAAGAGCCGAATCAGGACCACAATTTGGTTGAAAGAGGACTCACTCCTGATCCATATAAAATATCTGCCTAATCAACTCTAGTGGTAACACTGAAGGCACTCCACCAACCGGTCACTTTACAATAAAGGCATCCCACACAAGGGACGCTGAGGCTATACTCTTATTTATCGAACCCCTGTTTACAAAAACAAAATAGAATATAAACATCATAAAATATCAACAAAACACATGTATATAAAATGCCCACAGTGCTAAATAATAATATCATAGGAAGCCCTAGTGACGATTTGGCAAAAAGTGTTCAATATTCCCAGGCTGACCCAACAGACCTCATACAGAAATGAGGAGGTTTGGAAGAGTTTTCAAGAAAAAAGATAGGTGATTGGTTTTGCGAAGAAGATAGTTAAGTAGATTGATAGAATTTAAAGCATTATATTTCCAGAACGTGGGGATACTATTTATACAGAAACTCCCGGCACCCTCACAGGAGGACTGGATACCTAAACCAAACCCTATTTCACATATACATGTCACAGACTGATTTGTGAATTCAGTGTGAATCGGAATCGCTCTTGTGTTTTGAGGAATTCCCGTGCACGCTAGGGTATTGGGAATTCCAGTTAACACTAGAAAAAAAATCTATTTTACATTGGAATTCCCATACAGCCTAGGACAAGCGTAAATGCTTTCTCTAGTGCTGATAGAATTTCCATTATTAAAAGCAGGTTAAACAGTTCAAAATGTGTGAAAGATTGAAAACAATCTCACTCTTGAAAACAATCTCATTCACTCTTGAAAACAATCTCACTCTTAAAAACAATCTCATTCACTGTTGAAAACAATCTCATTCACTCTTGAAAACAATCTCACTCTTGAAAACAATCTCATTCAATCTCGAAAATAATCTCATTCACTCTTGAAAACAATCTCATTCACTCTTGAAAACAATCTCTCTCGCTCTTGAAAACAGTCTCACTTATTCTTCACTCACTCTTGAAAACAATCTCACTCGCTCTTGAAAACAATACCGCTCTCAATAAATGATTTGTAATTAATCAAATAGAATTATCTGTGAGTTACTAAAATTACCAATGCCATTAAAATTTAAATTACAATAAGTACTAACAGAAAATGTTATATTTATAATTAATTTAATGTAATGCATCTCCCATCTGCACTAGAGATTGGATTCCCGTGATTCCTAGGGTGGATTCCTTCTTGGGGGTGCCAGGGGTTTCTGTATAAATAGTATCCCCTCTTTCTGGAAATTTAGTGCTTTAAATTTCCACTGTTACTGTCTTTCTACTTTGTTCTTTCTCATTCCTATTCTGTTCTATCTATCTACTATACTATCTTCTCTTCATTACACCAGGCACCTACCTTTTTTCTTGGAAACTCTTCCGAAACTCCTCATTTGTGTATGAGTCTGTTGGGTCAGCTTGGAAATGTTGGATCCTTCCTGACAAATGGTCACTAGGGCTTCCTATGATATTATTTAGCAATGTAGGCATTTTATATGTAAGTGTTTTGTTCATATTTTATTATGATGTTTATATTCTATTTTGTTTATGTAAACAGGGGTTCGATAAATTAGAATAGAGTCACAGCATCCCTTGTATGGGATGCCTTTATTGTAAAGTGACCGGCTGCTGCCTTGGCGAGGTTGAAGCCAATTTGGAAAGACAGGACCATCAGTCTACATTCCAAGGCTTGACTGCTGCGCTCTCTTGTCATCTCCATCTTCCTGTACGCTCGTGAAAATGGACCCTCACAGCAGATCTACAACGAAGAATACAAAGCATGGAGATGAGGTGCTACAGAAGACTTCTGGGCATTTCCTATATCCAGCACATCACAAACGACGAAGTCCGACAGACCATCACACAAGCCATTGGACAACACGCACGATGACCTGCTCACAGTGGTGAAAAAACGGAAACTCTGATGGTATGGCCATGTCACCAGATCATCATCAGGTCTTGCAAAGACCATCCTGCAAGGCACAGTGCAAGGAGGTTGAAGAAAAGGGAGACCGAAAAAGAGATGGGAGGACAACATTCGAGAATGGACCGGTTTGTCACTCAGCGAAACAGTCAGGGTTGCTGGGGACAGGGAAAGATGGAGTACTCTGGTTAAACGATCCTCTGTGGTGCCCCCATAACCTCCAAGTTACCGGATAGGATAGGATAGGAGGATGGAGTGCCCTCAGTGTTGCCAATAGGGTTGTTTCAGAGGATCTTTTATACGGATCAGGAGTGAATCCTCTTTCAACCAAGTTGTGATCCTGATTTTGTGTTCCTGATTCGGTTCTTTGCAGTCCGCTGGTCACTGTAAGCAATAAATAATTAATTAACTTAAGGTGGATGGGAATTGCAATAAAAATTAGATGTTTTCACAGTCTTAACTGGAATTCCCAATCATCCTAGTGTTTATGAAAATTTCCCAAAAAACTGGGGCGATTCTGATTCACACTGGATTAGCATTCATCCTGTGATATATAAACATTTAATTTACTGTTGTGAAGTGGATGTCTGTCTGTGTGCCATGAAGTGGATGTCTGTGCAATGAAGTGGATGTCTGTTTGTGTGCCATGAAGTGAATGTCTGCATGTCATGAAGTGGATGTCTGTGTGCCATGAAGTGGATGTCTGTGTGCCATGAAGTGGATGTGTGTGCCATGAAGTGGATGTCAGTGTGCCATGAAGTGGATGTCTGCATGTCATGAAGTGGATGTGTGCCATGAAGTGGATGTCTGTGTGTGCCATGAAGTGGATGTCTGTGTGCCATGAAGTGGATGTCAGTGTGCCATGAAGTGAATGTCTGCATGTCATGAAGTGGATGTCTGTGTGCCATGAAGTGGATGTCTGTGTGCCATGAAGTGAATGTCTGCATGTCATGAAGTGGATGTCTGTGTGCCATGAAGTGGATGTCTGTGTGTGCCATGAAGTGGATGTCTGTGTGCCATGAAGTGGATGTCAGTGTGCCATGAAGTGGATGTCTGCATGTCATGAATTGGATGTCTGTGTGCCATGAAGTGGATGTCTGTGTGTGCCATGAAGTGGATGTCTGTGTGCCATGAAGTGGATGTCAGTGTGCCATGAAGTGGATGTCAGTGTGTGTGCCATGAAATGGATGTCAGTGTGTGTGCCATGAAGTGGATGTCAGTGTGCCATGAAGTGGATGTCAGTGTGCCATGAAGTGGATGTCAGTGTGTGTGCCATGAAGTGGATGTCTGTGTGCCATGAAGTGGATGTCAGTGTGTGTGCCATGAAGGGGATGTCAGTGTGTGTGCCATGAAGTGCATGTCAGTGTGTGTGCCATGAAGTGGATGTCAGTGTGTGTGCCATGAAGTGGATGTCAGTGTGTGTGCCATGAAGTGGATGTCAGTGTGTGTGCCATGAAGTGGATGTCAGTGTGTGTGCCATGAAGTGGATGTCAGTGTGTGTACCATGAAGTGGATGTCAGTGTGTGCCATGAAGTGGATGTCAGTGTGTGTGCCATGAAGTGGATGTCAGTGTGTGTGCCATGAAGTGGATGTCAGTGTGTGTGCCATGAAGTGGATGTCAGTGTGTGTACCATGAAGTGGATGTTTGTGTGCCATGAAGTGGATGTCAGTGTGTGTGCCATGAAGTGGATGTCTGTGTGCAATGAAGTGGATGTCAGTGTGTGTGCCATGAAGTGGATGTCTGTGTGTGCCATGAGGTGGATGTCAGTGTGTGTGCCATGAAGTGGATGTTTGTGTGCCATGAAGTGGATGTCAGTGTGTGTGCCATGAAGTGGATGTCTGTGTGCCATGAAGTGGATGTCAGTGTGTGTACCATGAAGTGGATGTCAGTGTGTGTGCCATGAAGTGGATGTCTGCTTGCTATGTTTGTGTGTGTGTGCCATAAAGTGGATATCTGTGTGTGCAAGGAAGTGGACATCTGTGTCACAATGTTTGTGTGGCATGAAGTAGACATCTGGGTGCCTTAAAGTGGATGTATGTATGCAGATACTGTGAATTTTGTGTACGTGTGGAGAAAGTTGCCAAATAATGTCATCTTTTTAATTTGTTTAGCGTTGTCAAGAGAAAGTCTTTGAGGTGTGGTACTAGGGAATAAACTTTAGACGAATTCTGTAGAATCCTGTTTATTTGGAGCTCAGTTAGGTTAATTGGTGTACACAGGTACTCTAATGTCAGGCAATAACATTACAGCCTGCACAGGCAGTGGTTCAGAGCACGTTGACGGCCTGCAGTAAAATAATACTAATGATAATAAGAAGAAGAACTAAAATACTACTACTCAGTGGTGTTCCTAGGATTAGAGGGCAATAGGACAAAATGTCCTAAATCATAAAACTAATCGGACATCATGTCCTGACTACATAAAAGCAATAGGACATTCAGATTGTGAAGCGAACCGATTAATGGTGCTTCTTTAAGATCGTTGCACAGGAAGTATGGTGTCGGTTATTTCCCTTTCAAAAGTGTCGAGAGTTGCGACCCTTTTGTTGTTCGACGGAATGTACTAAAGAGTGATATAAGTCTAGCATTGTCCACTATTCAAACTCGTTTTAACGGCTTTGACACTCCAGTTTGTACATATGTTTCTTGCAGTGATCGCTCTAGTCATAATACTATCGGACAATGACCGCTAATTTCGCAATAGAATCGGACATTTGACGGGACACAGGTGTTTGCATTCGGTCATTTTCCAATCGAATCAGACCATGACCGATGTCCGAGGCCTCGGGACATCACTGACTACTACTACTACTACTACTACTACTACTACTACTACTACTAAATAAATATATAAATACATGAATATAAATAAATAAATAATTAGAAAATAAATTTCCTCTTTCGGATGAGAGTACAAACTGAGGTCTAGTCTGTGTACCCAAACATTCCATCGCATAGATTTTAAAGATCCTGACGCTCATGTCTTAGACAGGTGAGTGCCGGCTAACAAATACACCCAGCACGCAATAGGTCCTTTCTCTCCATCCCCAATTGCCCAGGATTGTGCTCAGTCTTCTGGGCGTCGGACTATGTGCCCAAAGGAGGCAGGTGGGCGCTTCGGGCTGCTTGAGTGAGGTCCTGTATGTCCGGCGGCTTGAGCAGCTCTTGAGCTGGAAAAGCGCTGTATAAGATTGATTGATGGTTTTCCCAACCCCTACCTTCTTACTCCAGACCTCTCTTCTCCCTCACCATTCTCCCACTCCCTGCAAGCTCTGTTGAATAAATATCGGCTTTCATCATGTGTATTTGTTTAGTGAAATAAAATTTCATGAGTGTCATGGTATGATGATGCCACAGATACATTTGATGAGTGTCATGGCATGATGATGCCACAGATACCTTTGATGAGTGTCATGGCACGATGATGTCACGGATACCTTTGATGAGTGTCATGGTATGATGATGCCACAGAATGTATTGATGGTTCCTATTTCACTTGTGCATGTTATTGTTTGTTTGCCTGTAGCAGTATCCCAATATGCTTTGTTTGGTGTATTTTTGGTTTTATTCTTTTAAATACAAGTGAAAATAGAATTTTACTAAAGCCCTTAATTTGTTGTTGCAGGTCGGCATTCCAATGTTGAGGTCAAGGTTATTGTTGTGGACTTTAAAAATGACAACATCTATGACCACATTAGGAAGGAGCTTGATGGCCTTGACATTGGAATATTAGGTATATTATAATGTTTGTTTTCAACTGTTGTAATTGCATCAGTCACCACATAAAACGAAAGATTAAAATATAGATGTTAAGTTATAGATGATAAGTCCATTTGTTGTGCAAACGTCTTATCTCACATGTACAAAGGAGGGGCTCGCTGTAGTTGAGTGTTAGGCGTGGCTTTACTTCCTGCAGTGAAGCAGTGGCGAGCATGGTTAGTAGATTGGTGTCATCCTCCCAGACGCTTCTTTGCCCCTGACTGTTCCCTAGGTGCTGACATAGGCAGCGTAGCGACCCTACTACCATTTGAGATGAGTTTATAAAGCGAGGCCAAGTCTGCACACACACGTGTTCCGTCGCAAGTACTTTAAAACCCTGACGCTCATGTACTAGGTGGGTGAGTGTCTGTAACAAAAGCATGCCCTGCAAGCACCATGTGGACTCATGTATACGAACCTTGTGGACAGCAGCCCAAAGTTTGTAGATCATTCAGAAAGAATATGACCATTAGATGTCATTGTGTACACATATTTGCTAGCATTACCTATACATGCACTGTAGTGTATTGGTTTAGGTGCACGATAGTACTTTGTCATGTTAACTCTTTTTAAAACGTTGCTACGCTGTTGCGTAACGCTTTCATGCTGATGTACGCATATGTGTACCTCCACTTTCATAAGTCGCAGTGTGTAGACTCAACATAGTATACGAAAACTAAGATGACAAAAAACCTCTTATATTTTCATTTTAGAGAATGCTTGCAAGGTTCGTCTGGCATTGGCTACTGTGGTTTCAAAGAGAGTAGGCTTCTAACATGGAAGGGGACACTGAAAGTGATAGGAGAGGACAAAATAGTGAAGCAGAAAGCAAAGTAGTTACCCGCTACAATTAGCAATTAGAGGGACATAATACTATTCTCCACAATAGTTAGGGAAAGTTCTATTAATGTATTGTTGCCTCCCTTACACTGCTTGTACCTTATTCTGAGAGAAGGGGGAAGGGGGGGGGTTGCATTTTTTAAATTAATGAATCGGCCAATAGCAAAGATAATTCTATCGAATTTGGCTGTCGGTTAGTCCATTCTAATTTCTTTTATGGACCGAAACTTTCAAGTCTCTATACTACATTTCCTGTTGTTTTTTTAAAAATATATTTTCTTTTTAGTAACTCGTACAAATCAGCCAGTACTGAACAATAATAAGGGGAAGCAACCCATGCCAGTATAGAATGAGTTAAGCAACCTCAGGATGGGTTAGTAATGGGAAGGGTGACTATGCATGGAAGGCAACCACCCGACGGCACCAACAAGAAAAAAAGGAATGGAACAAGTGCACGAGACCCTCCAGTACACCCAGCTGTGAAGGGGTACATGGATGGGTTTAGAACCAGGGAAGGTAAAGCATCGATGGAGTGGAGGTTGACACCACCCTCAACAAGCAGGCCTAGAGAAAAGGGATGTCCCAAATGCCAGAAAGGTTATGGGAACACCGTTACCTTTATGATTTTTATCCCCGCATTTTAAAGTATGAAGGAAGATGGATATGATGAGTTGTGAGGTCTAAAAACAACCCAGAAAGCCTCTATCTGCTAAACTAGACTAAATTTCTGTTGACAAACTGTACAGAAATGGATTAACCAATGGTTGGTTGACCGATTGATTTATCGATTGATAAAGGTCCTATTTATATTGCTAATAGCCATGATACCATAGCTAGCACACCTTATCATGTCTTAGGACGTAAAGCATGATTTTTACCACTACTGCATGCACAGTGAGGTGGATTTAAAGTATTCCAATGTTTTAAATTTCAGTGAACAATGTAGGCATGATCCATCCATTGGCTCCAATCGGCTTCTGTGAGCCTGCTGATTTTGAAGAGTACAACAGCAACATTATCAACGTGAACATCCGCTCTTGTTTGATGGTAAGGGTTTAACTCCTTGCTGTTTTCCTTAGTTTGTTTCCACCTTGCTATTGACAATGGGTCCTGACAGGAAGTCCTCTCCAGGATCGCACAAACAACTGCTGCCCTGGCGAGGTTGAAGCCAATTTGAAAAGACAGGACCATCAGTCTATATTCCAAGGTAAGGCTGCTGCGCTCCCTTGTCATCTCCATCTTCCTATAAGCTTGCGAAACATGGACCCTCACAGCAGATCTCCAACGAAGAATAAAAGCATGGAGATGAGGTGCTACAGAAGACTTCTGGGCATTTCATATACTCAGCACATCACCAACGACGAAGTCAGACAGACCATCACACAAGCCATTAGGCAACACGATGACCTGCTCACAGTGGTGAAAAAAACTGAAACTCCGATGGTATGACCATGTCACCAGATCATAAGGTCTTGCAAAGACCATCCTGCAAGGCACATTGCAAGGAGGTAGAAGAAGAGGGAGACCGAAAAAGAGGTGGGAGGACAACATTCGAGAATGGACTGGTTTGACACTGAACGAAACAATCAGGGTTGCTGAGGACAGAGAAAGATGGAGTACGCTGGTTGAACAATCATCTGTGGTGCCCCTACGACCTCCGAGTTATAGGATAGGATAGGATAGGATTGCTATTGTGCGATACCTAGTTTACTGAAAGCCTGACCAGGCCAGTGTCCACGAAGCAGGTGACCTCTGGCACTAGCTGAGTTTTAGAGACCTATGAAGCTGGGCTGTGTTTTGGCTTATGGCCTCAACAGTCTTTGGCACTAGCTGAGTGTTAGAGACCTATGAAGCTGGGCTGTGTTTTGGCTTATGACCTCTGTTTATTACACCGGTTGGTAGGTTCTTCATGAAGAGAGTACCATTTGGTATATCAAGCGCACCAGGGATCTTCCAAAGAACCATGACAGAGATGCTAGAAGGAATCGATGGAATGATCTGCTACTTCGATGACATTCTCTGCCACTCCAAAAGCTGCTCACTTGAGTGAAAACAAGACTACAAAAAGTAGGCCGCAAACTCAATGAAGAAAAATGTCAATACAAGAAGTCAGAAATCAATTTCTTAGGACACATAATCAATGAACAAGGCGTGAGACCAGATCAGTCCAAGATTGAAGCAATCAAGAGTTTGCCCAAACTGTCAGACGTTGTAGAACTCAGAAGATACCTGGGCATGGTGAACTACCTAGTACACATATACATATATATACTATACATACCTCATCGGTCTTCAGTCCTGAAACCGCTGAAGGAACTCTTGATGAAAGAATCAGCATGGACATGGGGTCCTGAGCAGTCAGAAGTCTTTGTCAAGGTGAAGGAGATGCTCATGACTGCTTCTACTCTAGCGTACTTTGATCCAGAGAAACCAACCATCGTCTCAGAGGATGCAAGCAGCTACGGTTTAGGAGGAGTACTTCTTCAGGAACATGAAGAGGGACTGAGACCAGTCGCATTCTGTTCAAGGACAATGACACAAGCTGAAATGCTCTATGCACAAATTGAAAAAGAATGTCTAGCTTCAGTGTGCGTGTGCGGAAGATTTGATCGTTTCCTGGTAGGGTTAGACAGTTTTACACTCCAGACAGACCACAAACCGCTCATACCATTGATAAACACAGAAGACTTGTCAGAAACACCACTGAGATGTCAGAGACTCTTGATGAGACTAATGAGATACAAGCCACAAGCTGTGAAAAAGCCAGGAAAAGACATGGTGATTGCTGATACATTGTCAAGAAGTCCTGTGAAGCAAGAGACATTGAGACAAGAAGAAACAACACTTCAAGGTGATGTTGACTTTTATGTGTACGAGATGACGTCGTCATGGCCATTTGCAGACAAAGACTGAACAAAATCTGTCATGAAACACAAAATGACATCAACCTGAAGATGGCGCTAGACTACACTATCTCAGGATGGCCAGTCTACAAAGAAGACATCAAGCTTGCACTACACTATCTCAGGATGGCCAGTCTACAAAGAAGACATCAAGCTTGCACTACACTATCTCAGGATAGCCAGTCCACAAAGAAGACGCCAAGCTATCTCAAGTCCACAAAGAAGACGCCAAGCTTGCACTACACTATCTCAAGATAGCCAGTCCATAAAGAAGACGCCAAGCTTGCACTACACTATCTCAAGATAGCCAGTCCACAAAGAAGACGCCAAGCTTGCACTACACTATCTCAAGATAGCCAGTCCACAAAGAAGACATCAAGCTTGCACTACACTATCTCAGGATGGCCAGTCCACAAAGAAGACATCAAGTTTGCACTACACTATCTCAGGATGGCCAGTCTACAAAGAAGACATCAAGCTTGCACTACACTATCTCAGGATGGCCAGTCTACAAAGAAGACGTCAAGCTTGCACTACACTATCTCAGGAAGGCCAGTCTACAAAGAAGACGTCAAGCTTGCACTACACTATCTCAGGATGGCCAGTCTACAAAGAAGACATCAAGCTTGCACTACACTATCT
The DNA here is from genome assembly GCA_036898135.1 of Oncomelania hupensis. Taxonomy (NCBI): domain Eukaryota; kingdom Metazoa; phylum Mollusca; class Gastropoda; order Littorinimorpha; family Pomatiopsidae; genus Oncomelania; species Oncomelania hupensis. Next base: position 60,921,272 of record CM072517.1, read on the forward strand.
CAGGATGGCCAGTCTACAAAGAAGACATCAAGCTTGCACTACACTATCTCAGGATGGCCAGTCTACAAAGAAGACGTCAAGCTTGCACTACACTATCTCAGGAAGGCCAGTCTACAAAGAAGACGTCAAGCTTGCACTACACTATCTCAGGATGGCCAGTCTACAAAGAAGACATCAAGCTTGCACTACACTATCTCAGGATGGCCAGTCTACAAAGAAGACATCAAGCTTGCACTACACTATCTCAGGATGGCCAGTCTACAAAGAAGACATCAAGCTTGCAACTAGGGATTTTTTTCAATTCGTGGAGAACTGAGCACCCACGAAGGATTGTTGTTGCGAGGAGATCGCATCGTGATACCATATTCAATGAGAAAGTACATTCTGGAACAGATTCATGTAGGTCACATGGGCATAACCAGATTTTGTGAAAGAGCAACACAAAGTGTTTGGTGGCCACACATAAACCAAGACATAAAGAACCAAGTTGCAGGATGTAGAAACTGTCTTGAGAAAAGACCCTCGCAATCAAGAGAACCGTTGCTTATGTTATCTTTGCCTGAGCGACCGTTCCAAAGAATAGTAATTGATATTTGTGAGATCAAGGGGCAGCATTATTTGGTTTCAGTAGACTACTATTCCAGAAACATTAAAATTGCTCATCTCACAAAGTTGACATCTAATGCAGTGATAAACAAGATGAAAGACATATTTTCACAGCATGGCATTGCAGAAGCCATTGTCTCGGATAACTTTTCATCAGAATTTCATAAATTTGCGAAGGAGTGGAACTTTTATCGCGTAACGAGTAGTCCACACTATCCCCAGTTGAATGGTGAGGCTGAGCGAGCTGTGAAAACCGCCAAGGAGATATTGAAACAGAAAGACTATCATCTTGCGTTGCTGACATATCGAGCTACTCCCATTCTGACTTGGAGTGAGCCTGGCAGAACTAGTGTTTGGAAGACGACTACTCACAATGTTGCCCGTCCTACCATCAACTCTAAAACCTCATGAGGTCGACCACGACAAAATACGTCATCTTGATGGCAGAGCCAAGCAGTCACAGAAACTGTACTTTGATAAAAAAAAGCACATCACCTATCAGAACTAGATCCTGGCGATCTTGTTTTCATAAAGGAGGATGGAGAGAACCAGGTGGGAGTGGTGCAAAAGCATGCTCCAAGATTGTACATCGTAGGAACGCGTTATGGGGAGCTAAGGCTTAACAGAAAACACCTTAAACACTAGAAAATAAATACGCCACTAGTGAGCAGAAACCAGCCGACATCACAGTCCCGCAGATGCCAGTCCGACTACACCAGAAGCATTTGACCAGTCCGAGTGCATCAAAGAAGATGCCAGGCCTAGAGCAGACAACACCGACAGGGCTAGCAAAACAGCCACCAACAACCAGCGTGTCTGTACCCGCCTCGTCACAGCTTTCAGGACGACCACTGGAAACGACGTCATCGTTATCGCGACCATTCGTCACCAGATCAGGGCGACAAATGGTCAAACCAGCCCGCTATCAGCAGTGACTGAAATCTTGATTGTGGTGTAGTACAATCAAGATCAAAACAAAATGATCATTTTATATATATATATGCAGGTGGAAACAGCGCTTTATTTTCTGTGTACCTGATTAAAATCCAAGAGTTTGTGTTTGATAGGAAATAATTCGTTCATTGGATTACGCCACGAGTATACGATAATAAGAATACCATTATATGAGTAAACAAAATAGAACGCTTATGCAGGAAGCTATGGCGTGTTTCATTGTTTGTTCACAGTTACAGGAAGTAATATGAACACCAAGTGAGGTTTAAGTTAGAAGTGTGTTTCAGTCAAGTTGATCTCAAACATTTAAGTGAATCAAGCTGATTATGAGCTTTCTGTTCCGTTGTTGAAGTTACATTTAAGGACATCTAAGAATAGGTGATGACGAAAAGTTTAACATTATGGTTTTGTTGAAGTTTAAAGGACACTCTGCTGAGATAATAATGATCTTATGTTGATGTTAAGATAATTACATGAAACTTGTGACTAACGGGGTTATTGAAAAAAAAAAAAGAGGGGGGGGGGGGGGGGGGTGGAAGAGGTGTAATGAAAAGTATTTGTAAGCGTTATAGGGGATGCAATGGCTACCTTATGAGACTTTCCATTTCAGTACTATGTTATTCCCCTCCAGTCATGATAATGTATGCAGGCATGCGCAGGGCTTAAGGAAAATACTTCCTGCATGGGTCTAAAATGAGGTCTTCATTGTATTAGATGTCTGACAAAATACTGTTCACGCCTGTCCCACTCACCATCTTCGGCATAAAACGGCCTCAACAACCTCTGGCACTAGCAGAGTATTAGAGACCTACGAAAGCATAGGCTCTGTGTTGGCTTATGGCCTCAGCAGCCTCTGGCAGCCTCAGAATGGGGTCAGAATCACGTTTAGGTCGGCTGCTTCTATAAGCAGCCTTTGTAGTGGAAAATGAAACGACCAGTACTGATTGTGGCTGCTCAGCGGAGAGAAGAAAGAAGAAGAAGCTTAGTAGCATGCGGCCTGCCTACAGCAAAAAGGTCTGTTGTCAACTCTCTGTCCACAATTGTCACTGGCCCGTTGATATTGCTGATCTCTGATTTCGTATCACAGTGGCGAGAGCTGGCTCCTATTGACCAGTAGCCTGACCCTAACTCCGCTGATCTGTGACCTGAGGCTATTCACAACTTTCCGGCACCTCTCATAAAAACTCGTGGGTATCGCCATTATAAATTAAAACGAGGTTATATGAAACCAAGTTCCGGTTTCGCTTGTTTTGCTTTTATCAAAGCTTGATGCGTGACTTTTAAATATGGCAAATTGCCGAAAACGACGATTGTTAGAGCCAGAAAACGAGTGGGATAAGTATAAAAACGGTGGAGGAAGTACATGCTCAGTGAAAGAAAGCAAAAAACAATCGTATAGGCCTGTATTTGTGGCGACTTCGGAGGTGCGTCGATCATCGACAGAAAGTGAAACAGGACCTGAAAACTCTTGTAGTTTTCCATAGCTTCGCCGTCGCAACCTTCACAAAACACGAAGTAACTGACTATTTTAGGCTAGCGTTGTGGCCAAGTGGGCTAAGGCGGGACTAACTTGCCTTGTCCACAAGCCAGAAACCAATGGCGCCTGACAGGTGTGGGTTCGAGCCAGCATCTGGGCGTTATGTTTTTCCGAATATTTTTCAAAAATTCACAAATAATGTTAGGTAGGTAGGGCTTAGGCGCGCCACTGGCGATAGAAAGGGATAATAAACTGCAGCCAAAAAAATAAAAATATGTGAGGGTACGATACAGGTGGCCAGTGACACATGTTATTATTCTTGAATATTTGGAAATAACTCACTAAAACACGCGGAGAAAAAAAACCCGGAAGTATTTTTCATAGAGGGGATTCCCGTTGGTGCATAGGATAGCAGAAAAGTGTGAATTATGGCCTGCTCTCTCTCTCTCTCTCTCTCTCTCTCTCTCTCTCTCTCTCTCTCTCTTTCTCTCGCTCTTGTACAGACCTGATAGTTCTCCTCGAAATCGCGGAAATCCGCAAAAACGAAAACAGGGGGGGGGGGGGTGGGGGGGGGGGGGGGGTTGGAAGCATGCAGTGTGGTCGAGACTAGACGAGACTCGAGTCTCAGCTGTGGTGTATAAAAGTTGAAAGTAGATATTCACACTTTTCTGCTATCCTATGCACCAACGGGAATCCCCTCAATGAAACATACTTCCGGTTTTTTTCTCCGCGTGTTTTAGTGAGTTATTTCCAAATATTCAAGAATAATAACATGTGTCACTGGCCACCTGTATCGTACCCTCACATATTTATATTTCTTTTGCTGCAGTTTATTATCCCTTTCTATCGCCAGTGGAACATTATTTGTGAATTTTTGAAAATTATTCGGAAAAACATAACGCCCAGATGCTGGCTCGAACCCACACCTGTCAGGCGCCATTAGTTTCTGGCTTGTGGACAAAGCAAGTTAGTATATAGGTGACTTGACTGGCCCACTTGGCCACAACGCTCGCCTAATATAGTCAGTTACTTCGTGTTTTGTAAAGGTTGCGACGGCGAAGCTATGGAAAACTACAAGAGTTTTCAGGTCCTGTTTCACTTTCTGTCGATGATCGACGCACCTCCGAAGTCGCCACAAATACAGGCCTCTACGATTGTTTTTTGCATCCTTTCACTGAGCATGTACTTCCTCCACCGTTTTTTATACTTATCCCACTCGTTTTCTGGCTCTAACAATCGTCGTTTTCGGCAATTTGCCATATTTAAGAAGGTAATGCGAAACAATTCGCGGACACTTAATTTTTTTTTGGTTTTGTTGTTGTTTTGTATCGGAAGACGAAAGTTGCTTTACTCGCTTCCGGTTTTGCGGCGCCATGCTTTGTTTTGGAATAGTAGTGCAGCGTTGACTGTTTTTGTGTATATATTTTCGCCGTTCAAGTTGTGGATTTGTGGACGTCATCAGACTCATTGGACTTCAAAATGTCTGTCACAAGGCGTGACATAGTCGCACGTTCCGCTGAAACCTCTCTTAGATCACTATCAGGTCTGTTGTAACTATGAGATGAAACCAGGGATCCGCAATTAAATTCTACCATTGTCAGGCTCACAATACTTTCTTTTCATTAAAATAAAAATTTTATTTCATGCCAATGCAGTACTCTTTTTTTTAAAATGGAAGTTATTAGCAATTTTTTAATAAGGAGTTGATTTTCAACCATTTTGCGTATCTTGTGTGGCTGATGACTGTTTGTACTTTGGTAGATGACAACCATCGTGTTGCCGGAGATGCTGGAAAGGAAGCGGGGACACATCATCAACGTTTCCTCTGGGGCAGGCATCAGACCTTTGCCCTATTTTTCTGTCTATTCTGCATCAAAGGTAACGCAGTCATTAGGAATGTAGTGATAGTAGTGGTAGTACTATTAGTAGAGGTAGGTAGTACTAGTAGTAGAGGTAGTACTAGTAGTAGAGGTAGTAGTAGAAGTAGTAGTAGTAGAAGGAGTAGTGTAGTAGAAGTAGTACTAGTAGTAGAGGTAGTAGTAGAAGTAGTAGTAGAAGGAGTAGTAGTAGAAGTAATAGTGGTAGTAGAAGTAGTAGTAGTAGTAGAAGGAGTAGTAGTGGGAGTAGTCATTTAATGTTTTCTGTTGCGTAAATAAATGTGGTTGATGCCACTATTTCTTGTTGATCTGGTCATAGCATTTTTCTCGAAGAAGGTTTTAATACCGAAATATTGACTTTAAAAACAATCTTCTTGATTGAGTGCTTGACTTTAATTTTTATCAGAAACAGACCTATTCATTGCATACCACTATGTAGATTTTGTTTGCTTGTGCTCTTGGTTTGTCTTGTGTTTGTTCTTTTTCTTGTTCTTCGTCCTCTTCCTCCACCTTGTCCTCTTCTTCTTCTAATTCCTCCTCCTCATCATCTTTGTAATCATCTTCTTCCTCCTCCTTCTCCTTCCCCACCTCTTCTTCTTCTTTGCCTTCCTTCTTCTTCTTCTTTTTCATCATCATCATCATCATCATCATCATCATCATCATCATCATCATCATCATCATCATCATCATCATCATCATCATCATCATCATCATCTTCTTCTTCTTCTTCTTCTTCTTCTTCTTCTTCTTCTTCTTCTTCTTCTTCTTCTTCTTCTTCAGCCTCCTCCTCCATTTTCTTCTTCTTCTTCTTCTTCTTCTTCTTCATCATCATCATCATCATCATCATCATCATCATCATCATCATCATCATCATCATCATCATCATCATCTTCTTCTTCTTCTTCTTCTTCTTCTTCTTCTTCTTCTTCTTCTTCTTCTTCTTCTTCTTCTTCAGCCTCCTCCTCCCTTTTCTTTTTCTTCTTCTTCTTCTCCCTCCTCCTCCATTTTTTTTCCTCCTCCTCTTCTTCTTAGTCTCTTTCTTAGTACGGCTCGCTTGGCCTTCATCCTTTCACAGAGATGTGAATTTTCGTTCACTGACTTAAATAATAATTATTCTAATTGTATTGATAATGGTGCGTTTGTGGTTTCAGTATCAAACCAGTTCTGAGAAAAGTGAACAAGACAGAAAGCAAGTAAGTAAGCTCAGTCCGAGCATAGTGTGATGTGCCACGCCTTGCCTCGTTATTGAGAGAAGTTGTTGATGTTCTTGTAGTGTACCTTTCTTTTGTCCTAATCACAGTCACAGAGCAATTCCATTAAAACGTGGACATTTCTCTTAGGCTTTGTTTGCACTCGTATTTAGTCTAGATTTGTTTTTTTAAATAAGAAAAAAAAACAAAACTTCTCTTCCATATTGGTGGCATTCATGTTGTTTTCTCAACGAAAGCGTGACAGCAGTGCTGCTTAGAATAAGGGGATATATAAATAACATTTTCTCACTCACTCACACACACACACGCACGCACGCACGAACACACACACACACACAGACGCACACACACTACTCTACCCAACGCCACCCCCCCCACCCCCCACCCCCCTTTCAAATTGAACTGTGAACTGTGCATTTGGAAGCAGTAATAAGACCAATGCTCACAATTTAAAATCAAGAGACACTTGAATTACAAACCTTGACCTCTGACAAATTAATACGGACTAAGCTAGATCTGCCGTCATAAAGATTTTGTGGATTGGTTGTCGGGTTGTCGGGTATGAAGGTGTGTATTGAAATTATGGCACATCATGCATGGTGTTTATACGTTTGGTTTCAGACTGACCAAGATTCAGACAAAAGAATCTAGAGATTTCCGTGGCAACTTGAAGTCAACCGGCCAGAACAAATTCGCCCTCAAGGACGACGATGAATCAGTATGTATCTCACTATATTCCCACCCCCCTTTCCCTTCACCGCCGCACTCCCCCCTCACCCCCCTCTTTTTTTTACGCCTGTAAAAATTTTTATTATTATATATTACACTGTATGTACGCTATCATTATATACACTACCTTAGCTGATATACTTATAGTTGTACATAATTTCTCCTCATTTGTAAGCTTTCTCCTCTACAAATATCCATGGCATGACCTCCTGGGTACACTTATCCATGACATGACCTCCTGGGTACACTTATCCATGACATGACCTCCTGGGTACACTTATCCGTAACATGACCTCCTGGGTACACTTATCCATGACTGGACCTCCTGTGTAAACTTACACGTGACCTCCTCTCCTTTGTGCAATCTAATCTCCCTTATAGAAACGTGTGAATGCTATCCCGTTCTACACTTGTACATGACGTCGTATATCTCGTATACACGCGTACATGACGTCATCTCCCTTGGCCATTATTATTATTATTATTATTATTATTATTATTATTATTATTATTATTATTATTATTATTATTATTATTATTATTATTATTATTATTATTATTAAAGGTTGCGTCCCTTGTGTGTTGCAGTCGAAACAGCCCGACTGGCGTGAGGCACTGAAGCACGGCGGTGAGGGTGAGGGTGGTGAGGGTGAGACTGCTGCTGCCGAGAGTTGAACCCACCCCCTCCCTTCCTCCCCTCTCTCTCTTTCTCTGTCAGCTGACCTTTTCGTGTGACTACTGACCGAGGCAATCAGTTAAAAGAAATATTATATATAATGAAAGAAAAACCAACACAAAAACTTCATCGTAGCCGGAGGCAATCCACCTGCGTCCACCACCACCGTTTAACTTCAAAGACTGTTTGCAGTATTGACTCTGCTTCACTCACAACTCGTTCCGCTATCTTCATGACTCCAGTTTTCAACGGTTACTACCATTGGTCTGGTTCTAGCCACTGAGTGAATATCAACGTTTAACCAGTTCATCGGCATAGACACGTAGTACTACTACATCAATTGGAAATGACTGTGCTGGTCTATCAGAACCTCTGGATTCTATGCTGTAGTGTAGTTTTGGCTGGGGCCAAACTTTTTTTTCCCCTTCTTTCTGCAATAAGACTTCCTGTTTGGATTTTTTTTTTCTCCAAATTTTTGTCCCCCTGTCAGAAGACGTTTTGTTAAGTTCAATACTTGGATGATAAAAGAGGAGGTTTTGCTTTGTTGTACAATGCTACTACTACAATAATAATAATAAAGCATTTCGTCATCAAATACATCTATATTATCACTGTGAAATACTCTATTTTTAGAGTCTTCCTTTGTGTTTTGCAGCTAGCAACTGGCACGAATTGGCCAAAGTCGATTAATGACGACTGTATCTTTCTTTGTTCTTCACATTACTCCAGTCATGAACATCATGAGCTTTGTACATACGATGCCCAATGTTGCCCTTATCTTGCAGCCTTTACTTTTGCGCTGGCTGAACTTATCTTTCACCTGTACTGACGCCATGTGGCCTTGTTCAGTCCATGGGAAGGAGAGACGTTCACCGCTAGAGGTCACAGAAAATGAAGTGTATGTTTTATGTACGGTATCAAAAATGAATGTTCGTGTGCGACTGCAAAAATTTTTTTTTTCATTGTCTAGATGGCAGAGTGAGCCGTGTTGGTTATTTTTGTTTTAATTGGCAAAAAAAAAAAAAAGCAAAAAAAAAAAAAAAAAGAATTTAACCGCATTTATTTAGTCCGCTCTCGTTTGTTTCGTTTCATTGATTCCTGTGATTTTAATTCATGCAAACTATTCGTGTTGTTTTCACTGCTTAGATGCTCGCATTCGTACAGATTTGGGTGTTTTGATGCGTATAAGCTTTTTTTTTTTTTTTTTTTTGTTCTCTCCGGAAGTAGTTTTTTTTTGTTTTTGCTGTAGACGGAACTGTTTTGTGTGGTCTCCCAATCTACTCCTGTAATGGCATAACGATATATATATATATATAATAATGTTTTATCTTGATCTTTTGGAAAGCGTTGTCATCGTTTTCTCCCGCATTCTGTGGCAGAAAGTCTTTATTTCTGTAATTATATTCTACAAATTGATGGCTAACACCGTCAGCTATTACTTACCCGTTTGTACAGATGATAATTTATTTATTTTCTTCACGTCCAATGTACACAAAAAAAAACAACAACAACTATGTCTCACTGTATTTATTTGGAGTGTCAAAGTACCGATTGGTCAGTGGTTTTCCTGGAGGTCAAGGGTTTAGTTGTGTAGCAAAAACAGCCCCCTGTGACTGAAAGCATGGCTCAGTCTGAATTGAGTTCGGTACCAAGCTCGTTGTCTTTTCTTCAAATGAAACTTTGTCAACAGTTACGCTGGTAGTTATGCTTCGTGACCACATGTCTTAAAACCAGTACTGCTTTGCCTTATACCAACAGGCCTCGTTAGGCAATATGAGTTTACTACAACTAGTAGTTTTATGACGTCTACTAGTTACGTAATGGACGAGACTCAGGAAAGAACATCACCGTAAAGGCATTGGATCCTTAACTAGGCCTACTCGTTGCAATCCTGATGGGAAAGATGGCCAAACCTTGTAGTTAGTGGTGTCTTTTTTGTTTATTTTTTTTTAAAAAATAGAGATTAGAGTCCGTGGGTCCTTCACAAACCGTTCTCCAGTTGTGATGTGGGGGGACATTGCAACTAGGATTGACGATTTGGGAGGCGACGTAATACGATGAAGACATTGAAAACATAACTGAAACATTCACCATGTACTGCAGTCAGTATACACGTTACGAATGCGCACTATCTGCTATTGATATTTAGACACGATTTTGAATAGTGTAACATCAGAGATTGTTAAGATAGAGAAAGTGGTCATTTGGAGCTACAGCGCAGGAAAAAGAATGTGGCAAAACATGGAGAACCGAGAACGTTTCCAGTTTTGAAATACCTATGAGGGATGTCGAGGTTTCATTTCATTAAAAGTGACATTATTTTGTATATGAAGTGATACAGTGTTCACCGATTTGTACAGTGATAGCAGATTTTGTAATTGTAATTGCCATGCTGTGACACTCTTAGCAGACGCCTTGCACGTTACTCGTCAACATTTTTTTTTTTCCCCGCTGGTGTACCAAAGATGTTTGCTCGCAAGATCGACAAACATTATAGATGTCGGTGTGAGCCTAATGCCATTTGCTTGAGCCACACACGAGCTGTCGTTTTTTGTTGTCTAATCGTCAACGTGCTTACAAAACTACCACGCAGACGCCAGCGTTTTCCTTACGTCACACTTGTGGCGATTGGCTGTTTAAAGACTTCCGGTTTTTGTTGAGTCACGCCATTTCGCTCTCATGACCATCACTTTTGTTGTTTATTTTGTTATCGTTTTCGACTACTGTTGGAGTTGTATAGTCTATTATAGCTTATAATTTGTGTAGTTTAATGACAGTTAGCTGCAACTAAGAGAAGAGATAGCGAGTTGCTGTGGTAATGAAGTTTTGTTGAACTAAAGGATAAAAGATGATAAATATTGGTTACTGTAGAGATGATCAGTGCCTCGGTACCTAGTGTTGTTCCCTCTTCATTTGTTTGGTGTCCAAAGTGCCTGCTTTCCTAGCCACGTGTAATGTCAATCGTCAGAGACAATAAACTTGTTCTTTTGACACTCAATGTGTCATTGTTCCTCTTCACTTACATTGTATATGTTGTGTGTGTGCGTGTGCGTGGGTGTGTGTGTGTGTGTTAGTGGGTGTGTGCATGTGTTAGTGTGGGTGTATTTGCTTGTCGGTATCTCTCTTTCTATTTTTACTCGTCTCTCTGTCTCTGTCTGTCTCTGTCTGTCTCTCTCTCTCTCTGTGCCTCTCTCTCTGTGCCTCTCTCTCTACTTGTCCGTCTCTGTCTCTTTCTGCTTCTCTCTATCTCTCTCTCTGCTTCTCTCTCTCTCTCTCTCTCTCTCTCTCTCTCTCTCTCTCTCTCTCTCTCTCTCTCTCTCTCTGTGCTTCTCTCTGTCTTTCTGTCTCTGTATCTTTCTGTCTCTGTCTCTCTCTGCCTCTGTCTCTCTGTCTCTGTCTCTGTCTCTCTCTCTCTCTCTCTCTCTCTCTCTCTCTCTCTCTCTCACCGTAGTATTGCGTCAGTTCGTTGTTCCCCTCTGTTAGTGGGTGTGTGCCTGTGTGTTAGTGTGGGTGTGGGTGTATCTGCTTGTCGGTATCTCTCTCTCTATCTTTACTCATCTCTCTGTCTCTGTCTCTCTCGCTCTGTCTGTCTGTCTGTCTCTGTCTCTCTCTCTCTCTCTCTCTCTCTCTCTCTCTCTCTCTCTCTCTCTCTCTCTCTCTCTCTCTCTCTCTCTCTCTCTCTCTCTCTCTCTCTCTCTCTCTTTCTCTTTCTCTCTCTGTTCGACAGTACCGTAGTATTGCGTCAGTTCGTCGTTCCCCTCTAACGTCCAAGGATGAAAAACACACTGCGTAGCTGGGACTTGCCGATGCTTAAGTTGTTTGCCTGTCACGACACAGCTAGAGCCACTCGGTCAATCTCAACTGCTCTAGGCCGGTATGCGGTCAAAGACCTTGATATATATATATATAGGCTTATACGTATGCGGTCAAAGACCTTGATATATATATAGATATATATATATAGATATATATATATATAGATATATATATATAGGCTTATGCGGTACAAGCCTTGCTGATGCTATAAGCCTTGCATGATGGATGCTAAGTCCTGTTACGTCCCGATCCCCTATACGCTTCGGTGTCCGGCGGGGGACATAAATCTAGTCAACAACAATAATTCCTGGTTACGACGGCTGGGTAGCTCAGTTGGTACAGCGGTTTACTAATAACCGAAAGGTTCCCGGTTCGAATCACGGATTGGCCAACCCGTGACTATATTATTATTTTCCCCTTACCATCAACTGGTTCGCTGGTGTCAGAATAATGTGACCAGTAGTCGCCTGTGTTGTGTGACTATAATCTACAATTAACCTTATTCCTGGTTCAAGCACACGTTTTATTACAATAAAGGAATCTTATACAATACAGTACCATACAGCACACTACAATACAACACTATAATACTATAATACAATACAACACAGTATATGTAATATAACACAACACGGTATAACAACACTATAGTCTACAGTATAAAACAATATAATACAGTGTAATGCATTACAACACATCACAATACAGTACAATACAATACAAAAGGTTATTCATCTTAGAGCAGCGAAGACGGCTGTACAGAGGGCTGAAGGCCAAAAGGAAACGTAAATCATAAGGCACCAAAAGATTCTCAATACAGTCATGTATTTCACCAACAGCTTCTTCAGGAGTTCAAAACCATTATAGGACCCAAAGAACCGTAACAGAATTAACAATAGATAATTGTGCAAATATAGGCTAGATAAGCCTATGTTGTTGTTTGTAGATTATAGTCACACGACACTTTCGCATATAGGTGACTACTGGACCGATTTATACTGACACCAGCGGGCCAGTTGTTGGTAAAGGGGAAAATAATATGATCACACGTTGACCAATCCGGGATTCGAACCAGCGACCTTTCGGTTACTAGCAAGACGCTCTTACCAACTGAGATAGATAAGCCTATATCGATCGAAAACCTAATATTCTATTCGGATGAGTGCCGGTTACACCCAGCAAGCACATAGGCACTTGTATCTGGACACGCGAGCGCCTATGCCCGTGACGCGTCTCCCTTTAGTCACAGGCATAGGCGCTCGCGTGTCCAGATACAAGCGCCTGTGAGCAAGCACTAGGTCCCTTCTCCCCATATCCGGTCGCCCGGGATCGTGCTCAGTTGTCTGGGAGTCAGACGATGCTCACAAAGCTACAAAGGGATGCAAGTGGGCGAGTTGAGGCTAAGACTGTATCGACCAGCGCCTTCAGTTGCCACAGCGGCTCTTGAGCTAAAAAAAAAAAAAGCGCTTTATAAGAACTGAAATAAATAATAATAAAAAAAATCTTTCTCTTGTGCTCTTCATGTACCAATAAGTCCAGCTTGCTGTCAAGTACTTTACATTCCATATTGAAATATATATAGTTAGCGTGTCGACGTCAAGCGCCTCTGATCGCGCACTCGCAACACGCAAAAATATGAAACCGAAAGTTCTAAAGGGAAATAACTCTTATTTTGTCGTATGTGTTACTTCCTGTTTGGTCTAGTATAGTGGGATAACGCAAGTACTCGAGCGCTTGCACAATACTTTTTGAGGAGAGTTGGACTTGCTGAAGGTGAACCACTTGTAACAAAAATGGAATATTTTAAAGTAGACAATCTGGTTGGCTGCCTTGGCGGATACGAGAAATATTTCGCCGTTTTGGGAGCTGCGTGGTGCGGATACAAAGCCCTGAAGATTGGTTGCACGGTTTTCCGGGTAACTGCCCGAGCTGTGAGGAGGTCTTTTGCAGTCGATTTGCACAAGTACGGGCGATGGGCGGGTAAGACACTGCTTGCAAATTCCTTTAAAAAAACAAACGCCGACAACAACAAAAGGAAATGTATCTTACTTATGTAGCCAAAATTAAGTCTACATGGACTTGGAGATGAACTTGGACACATGTTATTGTTTATGTTAGTTACTTACAGATCAAAGACACAGGTCATATATTTATTTATGTTTGTTTTTACTTCAAAATGTGCATTATACGTCAAATGCATGCTTGTGGAGTTGTGACTCACTTACTTGGATCACACAGTCACAAATCCACAAGCATGCATTCAAAGTAAAAAGGCACAATTAAAGTAAAAATTAATAAATGATCATTCAATCACTCATTCATTCATTCTTTGAGTACATTGGGATTGCATTAAAGCAGGTTTAAACAAAATTGAGTAAAAACTAGACAAGAACGTTCATGTTTTTTGGTATGGTCTAGTGTAGGCCTAAATTTCATGCTCAGCTAATATATTATATAGGCCTATGCTATAAATTATAGTATAATGAGGATTTCTTTTTTCATTTATTTTTTATCTCCCACACACATAATACATTATCTTTAATTTTCAATATCAATCCATTTGTATGTCGAATAATTTTTTTAAATGATATATATAATGGAACTAACACACAAGTATGCCAATATATTTTTTTGCTGCAGTTTATTATCCCTTTCTATCGCAGTGATGGAGATCACGTACAATCGTACGTGTTTCACGTACTGAGTTGGGAAATCACGTAACAAAAATGTAATGAAAGGGTATAAACTTGCACAAAGTCAGTGCCAAAGGGGTATGAAAACGTAAATCTAAGTTGCTGGGAGGTATCATCAGGTACAACTATTTCGGTCGTGCATACAGCTTTCGCTCGATTTGGATTGTGTGCCTGTGCATCCTGCGCGAACGCCTACCACCCTCTCTCCCCCTCCTATTCATTCTGTCGCTTCCGAGAAACAGCCAATCATATGCACGATAATATTCACTATTTTTTCTCGACGCTTTTGATTGGCTATATAAGACTGACAACAACCCAACATTAAACATGCCGACAAGCAGCGATCTGAGGGGAAGCCGAAGAAAAGGAAAAATAAAGCAGACAAAACTAATTGCTAAAAAAATTAAAACAAGATGAAGGAAAAGAAAAACAAACATTTTTGTCAGCCTTTGGCTTTGAGTGCTCGGTAAGAGAAGAAAAAGATGAGCCGCAACCGGGCCCGGTTGAAGAAACTCAAGCTGATGAAAAGACTTTCCACGCAAAGTGTTTATTAGTATATTACGTATGTTGGTGTACCCCCTAAAAAACTGAAAGGGGGTATAAAAACCCCTTATGTTTGCAATCAGGGTATGAAAACCCCCACATGTTTTGGTTGAGGGTATAAATATCCCTAGCTTGAATACTTTTTCCATCACTGTATCGGGAAACTCTGGGCCGCCTCCCCTGGGGAAGGCATAGTCGCAGCCAGTGGCGCGCCCAAACCCTACCTACCTAACATTATTTTTGAATTTTTGAATTTTTTTTATTTTATTTGAGATATTCTGCGGATAGATTATGTAAGACTACACACACTGACACATCCACAGGTATTCAAAGTAAGAATAAGAGAGAGAGGGAGAAGAGAAAATTTTGATAGCTGAGGCGTCCAGACAGCTTCAAGCATGCAACATTGTGCGGCATCTGCAGCATTGTACATGAGTTCACCTTTGTTATATAACTCACCATCTTAATTTTATTTCACGAATCTTATGAATTTTCTGAAAAAATGAATTCCAATTAATTTCTTTCTCTAGTTTGCCTTCTCATGTCATACAACAATTTGGCTGTGTCCTGACTGAGGTGAAAGTATTGTAGTACAACCGTGCTCCTTTGCAGACCGAGCTGAGAATTTTCCAAGTTTTGTTTATTTCATAATGATTATTATTTTGTAAATGAAAGGAAAAAGTATTAATATATATTGTAATAGTTTCTATACATCCAGCATAGGTTAAAAAATTTGTGTTTACAGTTTTCTCGAAATTCTTCATACAACAAAAATTGTCCCATTTCATTGACCAAATGACCTATGCATAATACATCTTTAATGAACCATTGTTTATAGAAAATGCTTAGTTTATCAATCTGAATGTTGGGGCTATAAAAATTGTGTACTGAGAACAGTTCTTGGGCCTCAGAATATCCACATGAGTGGCAAATAATTTCTCCTATAATATAGAAAATACACCAGTCCAGAAATCGTTTCAATTTGATCTGCATACACCACCAACACAAATTCTTTCAAAAACACAACACAATCAAATTGAATTGATCCATCAAATTATGCTCACCACAAAACCTGCTACAATGAATGATGATCCTATCATATCATATCCTGTAACTCTCAGGTCGTTAGGACACCACGTCCGGCCACAGGTGATCTTTTAACCAGTGTACTCCATCTTTCTCTGTCCTCAGCACTCCACATATCATATGAATAATCACAGCATCTCACACCACATGACAGCAATAAAATGTATCTCAAATGATTTAATGTCAATAATTTAATAATTTGGCACACCAAATATTTTGTTCTATTCTTTGAAGCATGGGATGTTCATGTGTATTTGTGTGTGTGTATCTTTCAGTTATCACAGGATCCACGGATGGCATTGGCAAAAGTTTTGCCCTGCAGGTAATCACAAATTTCATGGTGACTTTGAATAATTGAGCATTTTTCTGTGACATGGAGTTGTCCACCATTTAAGTGGATATTGGATTGAATTAGAACTAAAGCCAGTATGAGACCCCGCCCCCCCCCCCCTCCCCCCCTTTTTTTTTTGTGTAAACAACACTATGGCATGTCTCAGAAAACCTGATTTGGGTATTACATAACCTGCTTTTGTTCCATCAGTTGATCAAAAATTGGTATACAACATCATCAGTACATGTGGAGGTGTATTATAAAGGTGATCTCAATTTTGACGGGTTAGACAAACTTGCAGAAGTTCTTCAGAATTGTTGTCTTCACTGCAGTAATATTAGAAAAAAATAAAAATAAATAATTTAAAATAAATAATTTATATTATTTCTTTCAAAAAAAGTTAAAAGACATTATTAATAATAGTAAAATGAAATCAAAGTAAATTAATACAGTATATTATAATAAAAAAAATAATATACACTTATGGGTAGCTTGAGTTAGATCCTGTGTCGGCCAGCGCCTTGAGCCGCCCTTTAGCTGGAAAAGTGCAATATGAGAACTATTAAATAAACATCTTGCTCCTAGCGTGCACTTGGAACAAGAATTCTAACCCATTTTCTCAATATCGCAATACAGTGAATACAGGTGATGTTAATAAATATTTACCTTCAGCAACCAGCAAGCCACTCATGTAGCTTTCTACCAGTTGAGTTAGCCTGAACAATTGAAAAACAGCAATGCTATCCACATTTTTTTTCAAATGATTATTTGTGTGTGTGTTTGTGTATGCATGTGTGTGTTTACAGATATCGTTTGGATAACATAGTATTGTGGCCCTGATAAGAATTAAAGAATGATTACTTAATTTTTCCTCTTGCTTTTATGTGTTTATTGTCATTGGATCTGTTATGTTGTATAATGGGGTTTTGTGTGTGCATGGCTTTTTTTTTATCGCCACCTGGACTAATACTGTGAATCTCACTGTTATGTGTCATTCAGATTGGGCAGTTATTATTTGAGTGTGAAATTCTGATAGAAGTATAATAATATAATTTAATTATAGTGATAATATTAGTATCATCTGATTTGTATCATTATTTTCTTTTGCAGATGGCGGAAAAAGGGATGGACATAGTTCTTATCAGCAGAAGCCCTGAAAAGCTGGCTGAGACTGCAGCTGAAATACGTTGGTTTCAATAATAATAATAATAATAATAATAATAAAACTGGATGCCTAATTAATTAGTATTCATTGCTTGCAGGGTCCAGCGGACTGCAAAGAGCCGAATAAGGACCACAAAATCATTGCTTACAGGGTCCAGCGGACTGCAAAAAGCCGAATCAAGACCACAATTTGGTTGAAAGAGGACTCACCCCTGAGCCGTATAAAATATCTGCCTAATCAACTCTAGTGGTAACACTGAAGGCACTCCTCCAACCGGTCACTTTTCAATAAAGGCATCCCACACAAGGGACGCTGAAGCTATACTCTTATTTATCGAACCCCTGTTTACAAAAACAAAATAGAATATAAACATCATTATAAAATATCAACAAAACACATGTATATAAAATGCCTACAGTGCTAAATAGTAATATCATAGGAAGCCCTAGTGACGATTTGGCAAAAAGTGTTCAACATTCCCAGGCTGACCCAACAGACCTCATAGAGAAATGAGGAGTTTTGGAAGAGATTTCAAAAAAAAAAGGATAGGTGATTGGTTCTTGCGAAGAAGATAGTTAAGTAGATTGATAGAATTTAAAGCAATATGCAGGGGGTCCTCAACTTACGACGTTGATCTGTTCGTTGGACACGTCGTAAGCCGATTTCATCGTAAATCGGAACACTTTTCTTTGATTCACTACCATCAGAAGAGTCTGACTTACGTTTGAGAGCCATAACCAAGGGCAAAAAACAATAAAACACGTGAGAGAGATAGACGGCATAAACAACCAAAATGGCATATGTACAGTGACTGAGCGTATGAAGCGACGCCAGCGTAGGAAGCGACGCCGTCTTCCCCGCCGTATAACCACAACAAAGCGTATTCTTCATCCTTCATTTTGGTCTTCTCTGCATTTATTTCCATTCCATAGGCTCTAGAGGTGGTGTCAAGCCTCTGTACCAGCTGTTCAAGTTCTTGTTCCTCTCCAGCCAATCCATCAATGTCATCCGCAAAACGAAGGTTGGAGATTGCTCTTCCCCCTATGTTGACTGTGCCTTCGTGATCTGCAGGAGCATCTGCCATGATGCACTCTAGGAAGATGTTGAAGAGTGTTGGAGAGAGTAGGCATCCCTGATGCACACTGATTGTTGTTCTGAACCAGTTTCCGATGGCGCTGTTGTGGAGGACTGCACTGGTAGCCTTGTCATACAGACTTTTGATGGCTTCAATTATTTTAGAGTTGTACACTCTCATGGTTGCCCACAGAGCTGCATGCCAGATTCGGTCAAACGCTTTTTTGAAGTCTACGAACACATGATATAGATGTTGTTGGTGCTGTAGGTATTTCTCGCAGATTATTCTGAGGTTGAAAATCTGTTCAGTGGTACTTCACCCTGCCCTGAATCCTGCTTGCTCTTCAGCTATGATTTGTTCAGCTTGGGGTTTCAACCTGTTGAGTATTATTTTTAGGATGACCTTGCTGGGATGGCCTCATCAGCCATCCCCATAATATATAAATAGATGAATATAAATAAATAAATAAATAAAAATTAATTTTCAAAAATAAATAAATAATTAGAAAATATATTTCCTCTTTCGGATGAGAGTACAAACCCAGGTCTAGTCTGAGTACGCACGCATTCCATCGCATAGATTTTAAAGATTCTGACGCTCGTGTCTTAGACGGGTGAGTGCCGGCAACCAAATACCCCCAGCACGCAATAGGTCCCTTCTCTCCATCCCCGATTGCCCACGATTGTGCTCAGTCTTCTGGGCGTCGGACTATGTGCCCAAAGAAGGCAGGTGGGCGCTTCGGGCTGCTTGAGTGAGGTCCTGTATGTCCGGCGGCTTGAGCAGCTCTTGAGCTGGAAAAGCGCTGTATAAGATTGATTGATGGTTTCCCCATCCCCTACCTTCTTACTCCAGACCTCTCTTCTCCCTCACCATTCTCCCACTCCCTGCAAGCTCTGTTGAATAAATATCGGCTTTCATCATGTGTATTTGTTTAGTGAAATAAAATTTTATGAGTGTCGTGGTATGATGATGCCACAGATACATTTGATGAGTGTTATGGCATGATGATGCCACTGATACCTTTGATGAGTGTCATGGCATGATGATGTCACTGATACCTTTGATGAGTGTCATGGCACTATGATGCCACAGATACCTTTGATGAATGTCATGGCATGATGATGCTACAGATACCTTTGATGAGTGTCATGGTATGATGATGCCAAAGAATGTATTGATGGTTCCTATTTCACTTGTGCATGTTATTGTTTGTTTGCTTGTAACAGTATCCCAATATGCTTTGTTTAGTGTACCTTTGGTTTCATTCTTTTAAATACAAGTGAAAATAGAATGTTACAAAAGCCCTCAATTTGTTGTTGCAGGTCGGCATTCCAATGTTGAGGTTAAGGTTATTGCTGTGGACTTTAAAAATGACAACATCTATGACCACATTAAGAAGGAGCTTGATGGCCTTGACATTGGAATATTAGGTATATTATAATGTTTGTTTTCAACTGTTGTAATTGCATCAGTCACCACATAAAACGAAAGATTAAAATATAGATGTTAAGTTATAGATGATAAGTCCATTTGTTCTGCAAACTTCTTATCTCACATGTACAAAGGAGGGGCTCGCTGTAGTTGGGTGTTAGGCGTGGCTTTACTTCCTGCAGTGAAGCAGTGGCGAGCATGGTTAGTAGTTAGATTGGTGTCATCCTCCCAGACGCTTCTGTGCCGCTGACTGTTCTATAGGTGCTGACATAGGCAGCGTAGCGACCCTACTACCATTTGAGATGAGTTTATAAAGCGAGGCCAAGTCTGCACACGCACGTGTTCCGTCGCAAGTACTTTAAAATCCTGACGCTCATGTACTAGGTGGGTGAGTGTCTGTAACAAAAGCATGCCCTGCAAGCACCATGTGGACTCATGTATACGAACCTTGTGGATAGCAGCCCAAAGTTTGTAGATCATTTGAAAGTATATGACCATTAGATGTCATTGTGTACACATATTTGCTAGCATTACCTTTGCATGCGCAGTAGTGTATTGGTTTAGGTACACGCTAGTACTTTGTCATGTTAACTCTTTTTATACTTTGCTACGCTGCTGCGTAAGGCTTTCATGCTCATGTAGGCATACATGTACCCCCACTTTCAGAAGTCGCAGCGTGTAGACTCAACATAGTATACGAAAACTAAGATGAAAAAAAAACTCTTATATTTTCATTTTAGAGAATGCTTGCAAGGTTCGTCTGGCATTGGCTACTGTGGTTTCAAAGAGAGTAGGCTTCTAACATGGAAGGGGACACTGAAAAGTGATAGGAGAGGACAAAGTAGTGAAGCAGAAAGCAAAGTAGTTACACGCTACAAATAGCAATTAGAGGGAGATAATACTATTCTCCACAATAGTTGGGGAAAGTTCTATTAATGTATTGTTGCCTCCCTTACACTGCTTGTAGCTTATTCTGGGAGAAGGGGGGAAGGGTGGGGGGGGGGGGGGGTTGTATTTTTTAAATTAATGAATCGGCCAATAGCAAAGATAATTCTATCAAATTTGGCTGTCGGTTATGGACCGAAACGTTCAAGTCTCTATACTACATTTCCTGTTGTTTTTTTTTAAAATAGATTTTCTTTTTAGTAACTCGTACAAATCAGCCAGTATTGAACAATAATAAGGGGAAGCAACCCATGCCAGTATAGAATGAGTTAAGCAACATCAGGATGGGTTAGTAATGGGAAGGGTGACTATACATGGAAGGCAACCACCGGACGGCACCAACAAGAAAAAAAGGAATGGAACAAGTGCACGAGACCCTCCAGTCCACCCAGCTGTGAATGGGTACATGGATCGGTTTAGAACCAGGGAAGATAAATCATCGATGGAGTGGAGGTTGACACCACCCTCAACAATCTGGCCTAGAGAAAAGAGATGTCCCAAACGCCAGAAAGGTTATGGGAACACCGTTACCTTTATGATTTTTATCCCTGCATTAAAGTATGAAGGAAGAGGGATACGATGAGTTGTGAGGTCTAAAAACAACCCAGAAAGCCTCTATCTGCTAAACTGGACTAAATTACTGTTGACAAACTGTACAGAAATGGATTAACCAATGGTTGGTTGACCGATTGATTTATCGATTGATAAAGGTCCTATTTATATTGCTAATAGCCATGATACCATAGCTAGCCTTGAGCAGCTCTTGAGCTGGTAAAGCGCTATATAAGAACGATTAAAAAAAGATTAAATAAATAAATAGCACACCACATCATGTCTGAGGACGTAAAGCATGATTTTACCACTACTGCATGCACAGTGTGGTGGATTTAAAGTATTCCAATGTTTTAAATTTCAGTGAACAATGTAGGCATGATCCATCCATTGGCTCCAATCGGCTTCTGTGAGCCTGCTGATTTTGAAGAGTACAACAGCAACATTATCAACGTGAACATCCGCTCTTGTTTGATGGTAAGGGTTTAACTCCTTGCTGTTTACCTTAGTTTGTTTCCACCTTGCTATTGACAATGGGTCCTGACAGGAAGTCCTCTCCTGGATCGCACAAACAACTGCTGCCCTGGCGAGGTTGAAGCCAATTTGGAAAGACAGGACCATCAGTCTATATTCCAAGGTAAGGCTGCTGCGCTCCCTTGTCTTCTCCATCTTCCTATATGCTTGCGAAACATGGACCCTCACAGCAGATCTTCGATGAAGAATACAAAGCATGGAGATGAGGTGCTACAGAAGACTTCTGGGCATTTCCTATACCCAGCACATCACAAACGACGAAGTCTGACAGACCATCACACAAGCCATTGGACAACACGATGACCTGCTCACAGTGGTGAAAAAACTGAAACTCCGATGGTATGACCGATGGTATGGCCGATGGTATGACCAGATCATAAGGTCTTGCAACGACCATCCTGCAAGGCACAGTGCAAGGAGGTAGAAGAAGAGGAAGACCGAAAAAGAGGTGGGAGGACAACATTCGAGAATGGACTGGTTTGACACTGAACGAAACAATCAGGGTTGCTGAGGACAGAGAAAGATGGAGTTAAACGATGATCTGTGGTGCCCCTACGAACTCCGAGTTATGGGATAGGATAGGATAGGATAGGATTGCTATTGTGCGATACCTAGTTTACTGAAAGCCTGACCAGGCCAGTGTCCACGAAGCAGGTGACCTCTGGCACTAGCTGAGTGTTGGAGACCTATGAAGCTGGGCTGTGTGTTGGCTTATGGTCTCAACAGTCTTTGGCACTAGCTAAGTGTTGGAGACCTATGAAGCTGGACTGTGTGTTGGCTCATGGCCTCAACAGCCTCTGGCACTAGCTGAGTGTTAGGGACTTATGAAGCTGGGCTGTGTGTTGGCTTATGGCCTCTGTAATGAAAAGTAGTTGTAAGCATTATAGGGGATGCTAATGCTACCTTATGATACTGTCGATTTCAGTACTTTTCCCCTCCACCATAAGTCATAATAATGTATGCAGACATGAGCAGGCCTTAAGGAAAATAAAGTAACTTCCCGCACGGGTCTAAAATTATGTCTCAATTGTAATAGTTGGATGTCTGACAAAATACTGTTCACGCCTGTCCCACTCGTCATCCTCGGCATAAAACATGGTGTCAGAGTGTTCCTAACGCTTTGCTGATTGGAATGACCTGCTTGCAAAAATGTTTAAACCGCCACAATTGTTTACGTTTCACGACCCAGCGGCATGGCCAGCGTGGAAAGAACGTTTCGATCGCTTCAGACTTGCATCAAAACTTGCAAAAGAAGATTCTGAAATCCAGGTCGCTAGCTTGTTGTTCTCAATGGGGGCTGATGCTGACAGACTTTTTGCACAGTTTGATCTAGATGAAGATGACGGAAAAGACTATGACAAAGTGTTGAAAGCGTTCGACGAAAATTTCATTCTGCAAAGAAACGCAATTCATGTTCGAGCAACATTCCATAGGTGTGATCAAAAAGAAGAAAAAACAGTAGAACATTACTTGAGAAGCTTGTACGAACTTGCAGAACATGCAGAATTTCCAAACAAAGAGGAAAGCATTAGAGATAGACTGGTACTAGGCTTGCTTGACAAAGGAATTTCTGAGAAACTTCAACTTCAGAATGAACTGACTTTGAAGACAGCCATACAGCTGGCAAGACAGCATGAGCATGTGAAACATGACATAGAACAGCAGCGAAAAGGTACTGCTCCTGCCAGTGTTGACGGCGTACGCGGCAAGAGAAAGTCGACGTGGGAAAAGATAGTAAAACCAAAACTACTTCCTGTCAAAAGAGTTACTTTGAAGAGTCCAGGAGGAAAAATGAAGACAATAGGCTACTTCAAGACGTCCATTGAAAAGTGTAAAACAACTTTGTTTGTCATCGAGAAGGACATCGACAGTTTATTGAGTAGAAGCACAGCGACAGCGCTAGGTTTAGTGAAAAGAGTAGATACAGCTACTTTTGCTACTGGGAAATGTAAGCCAGTGAAGATCAAGATCAAAGAGGGAACAAAGCCATACAGCATTGGCATAGCAAGACGGATACCTATTCCCTTGGAAGCTAAAGTCAAAAAGGAACTTGAGCGCATGAAGAATGAAGGAGAAATAGAAGAGATAACAGAGCCAACAGAATGGGTTTCGCCCATACTTCCTGTTTTAAAGCCAAACGGGAATGTCAGATTCTGCGTTGATCTTAAAAGACTCGATCAACAGTACAGAGAGAACAATACTTCATCCCAACAGTTGATGATATCATTCACAAACTGAGAAGTTCTTCAGTTTTCTCCAAGCTCGATGCTCAATCAGGGTTTGGGCAGATACCGCTTGACCCAGAAACAGCAAAACTTACAACGTTTATTACACCGTTTGGTAGGTTCTTTATGAAGAGAGGTACCATTTGGTATATCAAGCGCACCAGTGATCTTCCAAAGAACCATGACAGAGATGCTAGAAGGAATCGATGGAGTGATCTGCTACTTCGATGACATTCTCTGCCACTCCAAAAGCTGCTCACTCGAGTGAAAACAAGACTACAAAAAGTAGGCCTCAAACTCAATGAAGAAAAATGTCAATACAAGAAGTCAGAAATCAACTTCTTAGGACACATAATCAATGAACAAGGCGTGAGACCAGATCAGTCCAAGATTGAAGCAATCAAGAGTTTGCCCGAACCGTCAGACGTTGCGGAACTCAGAAGATACCTGGGCATGGTGAACTACCTAGTACACATATACATATATATACTATACATACCTCATCTGTCTTCAATCCTGAAACCACTGAATGAACTCTTGATGAAAGAATCAGCATGGACATGGGGTCCTGAGCAGTCAGAAGTCTTTCTCAAGGTGAAGGAGATGCTCACGACTGCTTCTACTCTAGCGTACTTTGATCCAGAGAAACCAACCATCGTCTCAGCAGCTACGGTTTAGGAGGAGTACTTCTTCAGGATCAAGAAGAGGGATTGAGACCAGTCGCATTCTGTTCAAGGACAATGACACAATCTGAAATGCGCTATGCACAAATTGAAAAAGAATGTCTAGCTTCAGTGTGCGCGTGCGAAAGATTTGATCGTTACCTGGTAGGGTTAGACAGTTTTACACTCCAGACAGACCACAAACTGCTCATACCGTTGATAAACACAAAAGACTTGTCAGAAACACCACTGAGATGTCAGAGACTCTTGATAAGACTAATGAGATACAAGCCACAAGCTGTGTAAAATCCAGGAAAAGCCATGGTGATTGCTGATACATTGTCAAGAAGTCCTGTGAAGCAAGAGACATTGAGACAAGAAGAAACAACACTTCAAGATGATATTGACTTTTATGTGTACGAGATCACGTCGTCATGGCCAGTTGCAGACAAAGACTGAACGAAAACTGTCATGAAACACAAAATGACATCAACCTGAAGATGGCGCTAGACTACACTATCTCAGGATGGCCAGTTTACAAAGAAGACGTCAAGCTTGCACTACACTATCTCAGGATGGCCAGCCTACAAAGAAGACGTCAAGCTTGCACTACACTATCTCAGGATGGCCAGCCTTCAAAGAAGACGTCAAGCTTGCACTACACTATCTCAGGATGGCCAGTCTACAAAGAAGACGTCAAGCTTGCACTACACTATCTCAGGATGGCCAGTCTACAAAGAAGACGTCAAGCTTGCACTACACTATCTCAGGATGGCCAGTCTACAAAGAAGACGTCAAGCTTGCATTACACTATCTCAGGATGGCCAGTCTACAAAGAAGACGTCAAGCTTGCACTACACTATCTCAGGATGGCCAGTCTACAAAGAAGACGTCAAGCCTGCAGCTAGGGATTTTTTTCAATTCGTGGAGAACTGAGCACCCACGAAGGATTGTTGTTGCGAGGAGATCGCATCGTGATACCATATTCAATGAGAAAGTACATTCTGGAACAGATCCATGTAGGTCACATGGGCATAACCAGATTTTGTGAAAGAGCAAACCAAAGTGTTTGGTGGCCACACATAAACCAAGACATAAAGAACCAACTTGCAGGGTGTAGAAACTGTCTTGAGAAAAGACCCTCGCAATCAAGAAAACCGTTGCTTATGTTATCTTTGCCTAAGCGACCGTTCCAAAGAATAGTAATTGATATTTGTGAGATCAAGGGGCAGCATTATTTGGTTTCAGTAGACTACTATTCCAGAAACATTAAAATTGCTCATCTCACAAAGTTGACATCTAGTGCAGTGATCAACAAGATGAAAGACATATTTTCACTGCATGGCATTGCAGAAGCCATTGTCTCGGATAACTCTTCATCAAAATTTCATAAATTTGCGAAGGAGTGGAACTTTTATCGCGTAACGAGTAGTCCACACTATCCCCAGTTGAATGGTGAGGCTGAGCGAGCTGTGAAAACCGCCAAGGAGATCTTGAAACAGAAAGACTATCATCTTGCATTGCTGACATACCGAGCTACTCCCATTCTGACTTGGAGTGAGCCTGGCAGAACTAGTGTTTGGAAGACGACTACTCACAATGTTGCCCGTCCTACCATCAACTCTAAAACCTCATGAGGTCGACCACGACAAAATACGTCATCTTGATGGCAGAGCCAAGCAGTCACAGAAACTGTACTTTGATAAAAAAAAGCACATCACCTATCAGAACTAGATCCTGGCGATCTTGTTTTCATAAAGGAGGATGGAGAGAACCAGGTGGGAGTGGTGCAAAAGCATGCTCCAAGATTGTACATCTTAGGAACGCGTTATGGGGAGCTAAGGCTAAACAGAAAACACCTTAAACACTAGAAAATAAATACGCCACTAGTGAGCAGAAACCAGCCGACATCACAGTCCCGCAGATGCCAGTCCGACTACACCAGAAGCATTTGACCAGTCCGAGTGCATCAAAGAAGATGCCAGGCCTAGAGCAGACAACACCGACAGGGCTAGCAAAACAGCCACCAACAACCAGCGTGTCTGTACCCGCCTCGTCACAGCTTTCAGGACGACCACTGGAAACGACGTCATCGTTATCGCGACCATTCATCACCAGATCAGGGCGACAAATGGTCAAACCAGCCCGCTATCAGCAGTGATTGAAATCTTGATTGTGGTGTAGTACAATCAAGATCAAAACAAAATGATCATTTTATATATATATATATGCAGGTGGAAACAGCGCTTTATTTTCTGTGTACCTGATTAAAATCCAAGAGTTTGTGTTTGATAGGAAATAATTCGTTCATTGGATTACGCCACGAGTATACGATAATAAGAATACCATTATATGAGTAAACAAAATAGAACGCTTATGCAGGAAGCTATGGCGTGTTTCATTGTTTGTTCACAGTTACAGGAAGTAATATGAACACCAAGTGAGGTTTAAGTTAGAAGTGTGTTTCAGTCAAGTTGATCTCAAACATTTAAGTGAATCAAGCTGATTATGAGCTTTCTGTTCCGTTGTTGAAGTTACATTTAAGGACACCTAAGAATAGGTGATGACGAAAAGTTTAACATTATGGTTTTGTTGAAGTTTAAAGGACACTCTGCTGAGATAATAATGATCTTATGTTGATGTTAAGATAATTACATGAAACTTGTGACTAACGGGGTTATTGAAAAAAAAAAAAGAGGGGGGGGTGGGGGGTGGAAGAGGTGTAATGAAAAGTATTTGTAAGCGTTATAGGGGATGCAATGGCTACCTTATGAGACTTTCCATTTCAGTACTATGTTATTCCCCTCCAGTCATGATAATGTATGCAGGCATGCGCAGGGCTTAAGGAAAATACTTCCTGCATGGGTCTAAAATGAGGTCTTCATTGTATTAGATGTCTGACAAAATACTGTTCACGCCTGTCCCACTCACCATCTTCGGCATAAAACGGCCTCAACAACCTCTGGCACTAGCAGAGTATTAGAGACCTACGAAAGCATAGGCTCTGTGTTGGCTTATGGCCTCAGCAGCCTCTGGCAGCCTCAGAATGGGGTCAGAATCACGTTTAGGTCGGCTGCTTCTATAAGCAGCCTTTGTAGTGGAAAATGAAAACGACCAGTACTGATTGTGGCTGCTCAGCGGAGAGAAGAAAGAAGAAGAAGCTTAGTAGCATGCGGCCTGCCTACAGCAAAAAGGTCTGTTGTCAACTCTCTGTCCACAATTGTCACTGCCCGTTGATATTGCTGATCTCTGATTTCGTATCACAGTGGCGAGAGCTGGCTCCTATTGACCAGTAGCCTGACCCTAACTCCGCTGATCTGTGACCTGAGGCTATTCACAACTTTCCGGCACCTCTCATAAAAACTCGTGGGTATCGCCATTATAAATTAAAACGAGGTTATATGAAACCAAGTTCCGGTTTCGCTTGTTTTGCTTTTATCAAAGCTTGATGCGTGACTTTTAAATATGGCAAATTGCCGAAAACGACGATTGTTAGAGCCAGAAAACGAGTGGGATAAGTATAAAAACGGTGGAGGAAGTACATGCTCAGTGAAAGAAAGCAAAAAACAATCGTATAGGCCTGTATTTGTGGCGACTTCGGAGGTGCGTCGATCATCGACAGAAAGTGAAACAGGACCTGAAAACTCTTGTAGTTTTCCATAGCTTCGCCGTCGCAACCTTCACAAAACACGAAGTAACTGACTATTTTAGGCTAGCGTTGTGGCCAAGTGGGCTAAGGCGGGGACTAACTTGCCTTGTCCACAAGCCAGAAACCAATGGCGCCTGACAGGTGTGGGTTCGAGCCAGCATCTGGGCGTTATGTTTTTCCGAATATTTTTCAAAAATTCACAAATAATGTTAGGTAGGTAGGGCTTAGGCGCGCCAATGGCGATAGAAAGGGATAATAAACTGCAGCCAAAAAAATAAAAATATGTGAGGGTACGATACAGGTGGCCAGTGACACATGTTATTATTCTTGAATATTTGGAAATAACTCACTAAAACACGCGGAGAAAAAAAAACCCGGAAGTATTTTTCATAGAGGGGATTCCCGTTGGTGCATAGGATAGCAGAAAAGTGTGAATTATGGCCTGCTCTCTCTCTCTCTCTCTCTCTCTCTCTTTTTCTCTCGCTCTTGTACAGACCTGATAGTTCTCCTCGAAATCGCGGAAATCCGCAAAAACGAAAACAGGGGGGGGGGGGGGGGGGGGGGGGGGTTGGAAGCATGCAGTGTGGTCGAGACTAGACGAGACTCGAGTCTCAGCTGTGGTGTATAAAAGTTGAAAGTAGATATTCACACTTTTCTGCTATCCTATGCACCAACGGGAATCCCCTCAATGAAACATACTTCCGGTTTTTTTCTCCGCGTGTTTTAGTGAGTTATTTCCAAATATTCAAGAATAATAACATGTGTCACTGGCCACCTGTATCGTACCCTCACATATTTATATTTCTTTTGCTGCAGTTTATTATCCCTTTCTATCGCCAGTGGAACATTATTTGTGAATTTTTGAAAATTATTCGGAAAAACATAACGCCCAGATGCTGGCTCGAACCCACACCTGTCAGGCGCCATTAGTTTCTGGCTTGTGGACAAAGCAAGTTAGTATATAGGTGACTTGACTGGCCCACTTGGCCACAACGCTCGCCTAATATAGTCAGTTACTTCGTGTTTTGTAAAGGTTGCGACGGCGAAGCTATGGAAAACTACAAGAGTTTTCAGGTCCTGTTTCACTTTCTGTCGATGATCGACGCACCTCCGAAGTCGCCACAAATACAGGCCTCTACGATTGTTTTTTGCATCCTTTCACTGAGCATGTACTTCCTCCACCGTTTTTATACTTATCCCACTCGTTTTCTGGCTCTAACAATCGTCGTTTTCGGCAATTTGCCATATTTAAGAAGGTAATGCGAAACAATTCGCGGACACTTAATTTTTTTGTGGTTTTGTTGTTGTTTTGTATCGGAAGACGAAAGTTGCTTTACTCGCTTCCGGTTTTGCGGCGCCATGCTTTGTTTTGGAATAGTGGTGCAGCGTTGACTGTTTTTGTGTATATATTTTCGCCGTTCAAGTTGTGGATTTGTGGACGTCATCAGA
The DNA here is from genome assembly GCA_036898135.1 of Oncomelania hupensis. Taxonomy (NCBI): domain Eukaryota; kingdom Metazoa; phylum Mollusca; class Gastropoda; order Littorinimorpha; family Pomatiopsidae; genus Oncomelania; species Oncomelania hupensis. Next base: position 60,950,958 of record CM072517.1, read on the forward strand.
CTCATTGGACTTCAAAATGTCTGTCACAAGGCGTGACATAGTCGCACGTTCCGCTGAAACCTCTCTTAGATCACTATCAGGTCTGTTGTAACTATGAGATGAAACCAGGGATCCGCAATTAAATTCTACCATTGTCAGGCTCACAATACTTTCTTTTCATTAAAATAAAAATTTTATTTCATGCCAATGCAGTACTCTTTTTTTTAAAATGGAAGTTATTAGCAATTTTTTAATAAGGAGTTGATTTTCAACCATTTTGCGTATCTTGTGTGGCTGATGACTGTTTGTACTTTGGTAGATGACAACCATCGTGTTGCCGGAGATGCTGGAAAGGAAGCGGGGACACATCATCAACGTTTCCTCTGGGGCAGGCATCAGACCTTTGCCCTATTTTTCTGTCTATTCTGCATCAAAGGTAACGCAGTCATTAGGAATGTAGTGATAGTAGTGGTAGTACTATTAGTAGAGGTAGTACTAGTAGTAGAGGTAGTACTAGTAGTAGAGGTAGTAGTAGTAGTAGTAGTAGAAGGAGTAGTAGTAGTAGAAGTAGTAGTAGTAGTAGAGGTAGTAGTAGAAGTAGTAGTAGAAGTAGTAGTAGTAGTAGAAGTAGTAGTAGTAGTAGTAGAAGTAGTAGTAGTAGTAGAAGGAGTAGTAGTGGGAGTAGTCATTTAATGTTTTCTGTTGCGTAAATAAATGTGGTTGATGCCACTACCTCTTGTTGATCTGGTCATAGCATTTTTCTCGAAGAAGGTTTTAATACCGAAATATTGACTTTAAAAACAATCTTCTTGATTGAGTGCTTGACTTTAATTTTTATCTTTAGCAGATCTTTTATGTGGATCGGGGGTTGTCCGGTCCTGATTTGGCTCGGAAGAGTCCGCTGGACCTAAAGCAATAATCATGTAATGTGATGTAATCTTGACTAGTATTGTACCTGTTGTAAGCACATCAGCATCCTTCTATTTTCCTCAAAACAGTGTGCACCGCACAACTATTGAAATTGAATTGTTTTCTTCGGCTTTCACAGAGCACCCTTTTTCACCGTGACAGTTGGGATCTCTTCGATCTCAGTTTAGATTGTTCGTATTTACACTTTCTCAAAGGATTAGTCGCTGCGTTTCATCATATTTTTTAAAACACGTTTTGTTCTGTGTCACACAATTGGCTAATCTGATTTTGATTATTTTGTGCTTGCAGATAGTTGAGATGATGACCCATCATTCCATGTTTTCAGTTTGTTTCTTTAGAATAAAGCTGAGTCAAAACACCTCCAACAAAATTAGCTTTTTGAAATGCCTTTTTCGGCTATTTGTGTGTCTGGAAATAATTTTTGAATGGCATGCCTTCTTACTCTTATTCTCTTCTTCTTCTTCTATTATTCTTGCTGTTGTTATTTATGTATTTATTTATTATTTTTTTGATTATTATTATTATTATTTTTTAAAAATTAATCCAGAACTTTTTTATAATGAAGCCCTATCTTTGTGTTTATTTTTTCAGGCATTCATCACATTCCTGACTGTGGCTCTAAACATGGAGTACAGTTCCCAGGGCGTCACTGTCCAGGTACTGGTGCAATATTTCTTCTTCGTTAGCCTGTTTGATTTTTGTAACAGAAGAGCAGTTTTATTTATATTTTCTTTTTGGGTGCCTGTGCATATGGGGTGTGTGTGTGGATGTGCGTGTGTGTGTGTTTACACAATAGGGTGTTAATTTGGTGTTGAAGAAGGTGGAGAAATCTATAGTTACAGATTTCTGTAGTGTGTTAATGTTCTGTGACCAACGTGTGCAGTTTCAGGACTTAACTCACGATGGGTCTAGCCAGCAACAAACCTGACAGCTGTACTGTAGATCATCATGCCAATCATGAATAACATGATGACAGTCTCATTCTTCAGTCTGTACCCTGCAGTGAAGTTCTGTCATGTGTCCCTGCTTTGTGAATGACTTGATGATTGTGTTGATCATAGTATAGTGGTACTTCATAATAGCAATAACAGCATATTAGTAGTAGTGTTAGTACTGGTATTAATAGTAGTAGTAGTGAAAAATAGATTGTTCTCGTTTTCCGCACTTACAAGCTCAGAGAGTTTCTCAGGGCACGGGCCCTGGCACCCAGCATGCACCGAATAGTTTGCTGAAGTCTGGGTGGATACCCACATCACCCAAGGGGCATGCACACAAGGCTTGTACTTAGAGTAACTGCACTGAAGCACCTCTGCCACCAATAGTAATGCAGCAGTAGGAGTAGCACTAGCAGCAGCATTATTGAAGTAGAAGCAGGAGTAAGAGCATCAACGTAGTGATAATAATAGTCGTGCAGCTTGAGTTTGATCCTGAATGGGTTAGCCTTTTGAGCTGGAAAAGCACTAAATAATAAATAATAATAATAATAATAATAATAATAATAATAATAATAATAATAATAATAATAATAATATTAATAATATTAATAAATAATAAATAAATAATACTGATGGTACCGTCTCGTTTTGCAGTTGCTCTCACCCAACATGGTGATATCCAATATGTCGAAAAATTTAGCAGAGGGTTTACACATCACAGAGGGCTTGTTCTACCCCTCCCATGAAACCTTCGTCAGGAAAGCCATTCAGACCATCGGTAGGGAAGCTGTAACTGGCGCCCATTGGCCACATGAGCTGCAGGTGAGTAGTCGTGGCTGTTTTCTGTACAGTTTATCTCAGCCTCAGTGTAGAGGTTAATTCATTCATTTCAGTTTCAGTTTAGAGGTGAATTCATTCATGTTAGCCTCAGCTTAGAGGTGAATTCATTCATGTCAGTTTCAGTTTAGAGGTTAATTCATTCTTGTCAGTTTCAGTTTAGAGGTTAATTCATTCATTTCAGTTTCAGTTTAGAGGTGAATTCATTCATGTTAGCCTCAGTTTAGAGGTTAATTCATTCATGTCAGTTTCAGTTTAGAGGTTAATTCATTCTTGTCAGTTTCAGTTTAGAGGTTCATTCATGTCAGTTTCAGTTTAGTGAAGAATTGGGAGGATTTCTTCCTATTCTCTGTTCTGGAGACCTGCTAGAACTGATGGTTCTCCATTTGGTGTGTGGTTGTACAGGTCAGAGCAGTACTCTGTCCATTTATCTAAGACTTCTTATTCTTCTGTAAGGCATATGCAAGACTTGCTTTGGATCGTGGACACCTTGGGCTGTTTAACACTTGTCAGCTGTTTCACAGTTTGGTAGGCCTTATTGCTGTTGTTCTTGTTCAGACTGTTCTCTATTTCCTGGCATTGATCTTCCATCCAGTTCTCCTTTGCTGTGAGCATGCCTTTTCGGATGTCATTGTTGATATTTCGGTAGGCATCAGCTCCCTGTGAGGTGTTCTTTTTTCTTTTTCATCTCTCTTCGTTCATCACACAAGTCCAATTGTCCAGATGTTATCCATGCTTTCTTCTTTGGGCAGTGCTTGCCAAGGATCTCGGTGATTTTTAGTTTGCAATGCTGTAAATGATCCTCAAGCAAAAGCTATTAGACTTTCTCAAAATCATGAGTAGTCCTCTCAGTATCCATGTAAATGCTAATTCATCAATAGTTCATCATAATACCTAGTTTTACCCTTCTCTTTTAATTCGCTTGATTGAAAAAATATTTTAAAATATTGAAGTGACAAGATACTGAAAACGTTTGATTAAAATGGCGTTTTGACTTTTTCTCCAATGAAAGTCGTCCATTTGATATTTGCATCATTCGACACATTGACGCTTCGATCAATTGTCAGTTCAGTATATTGATGATTTTTTTTTTAGGACGTTTCGATCGTGTTAGTTGGAATTTAAGACATTTTGATCATATGTTAGTTCGATCTTTAGATGTTTTGACCATATGTCAGTTTGATTTTAAGGCCATTTCAATCATATGTCTGTTCGATTTACAGACGTTTAAATCTTTTGTTTTTCGATATAATGTTGGTTCATTGTTCATTTGAAGTATATGTCACGTGTCACACACACACACTGAATACTAAGAAGTTGATTTGTTTATTTTTTGGCGCTCTATTTTGGCATTATTCGTGTCTGTTGCCGGACTGACCCAGCTCTCCTTATTTACCGACCAGCCATACAGTAAAGTGCTACATGCTCTGCATGTGCATTCTGTCATCAACCACCCGCCCAAACTTGAAATCCAGGACAATCCATTCTGTCACATAGTCCTTAGTTGAATAGTCCTGGGAGTATTTGGCATTTTTCCATCTGTTTTTCATAACTTCAGCAGGGTGGGGTATCACTTTTAGATTTTATGTCATTGGAAGGGAGAGCACTCGACCAAATAAAAAAGAGAAACCAAGTTTCAAAAGAATTTAGTAACAACTTTGAACTGAGTTTGAAAAGGATTAGACATTCTTCCTCCATTTTCTCTTTTAAATCACAGTTGAAAACATATCTTTTTAGGGAATATTTCAATTAATCATTTACAAGAGGGTGTAAGCAGGTGTGCATGCTTGTGTTTTTCATAGTTGTTCAACTGTATTTTGTACATATGTATATTATGTATCTTTTGTCGAGTTTTGTCTGTCTTGTCTTCCCATTCCCCCAACCCCTTGCGCGCCTTGATCCTTAGGCTAAGGCGCCTTACAAATGACGAACATTATTATTATTATTATTAACTGTTTTATAATGGGTGTTGTTTGTTATCATTTTCAGCACTTTGTTACCCCGCTGGTTCCTGACAGCTTCATCAAGCTTATGATCAAGTACGAAAGAGACACCATGGCCGCCTTCATCAAGAAGCAGTAGTGATTACAATGAAGATAGAACATGCTGAAGCAGCTTGGACCTGTTTCCATGTACTTGGGAATCGAAGATCAGTTGGGAAGGATTTTTGAATGTAATGTTAGTTAAGTTGTGTAGTTACAGCCAAAGAACAGCCAAGACAATGCCAGAAAGAGCATAACAAGATGGCAAACCATTCAAATGGAAGTAGGTTTTTGTGTGTGTGCGGACAACTACACACATTTACAAACTGTGTTAAGTTGTGGTCTGTTTTGTTCACACGCATCCACTTTTTTGTTTGTTTGTTTGTTGATTGTGAGGTTTCTTGAGGTTATTTTTTTCACGTTACAATGACCAATATTATACAAGCCCGGGAGAGACCAGAACAGTGACAGCCAGGATAGGACGTAGTGCTTGTAGGGTTGGATTTGTTTTCCTCTGCCACTTCACCTGTGTCATTTTATTATTTACAATGTTGAGGAATGTGTGATATGTAAGCGGTATGGAATGGCGGGGTATTTGAAGTGATTCAAGTCAGTTGAATTGAACAAATCTTCTTACCATCAAAGGAACTATGTACAGTCACGTGTGTCGCTTTTTAATAAATAAAAGCATGAAAAAAAAAAATTTTAATCTTAAAAACTGACATTTACATTAAAAAAAAGTTAAGTTGAGACAATCATTCATGTTTATTACTTACACACACGCACTTTAAACCCCTCTACCCCTCTGTTGACCTTGTACCCCTCTGTTGACCCTATCCCCTCTGTTGACCGTGTACCCCTCTGTTCACCTTATTCCCTCTGTTCACCTTATACCCCTCTGTTCACCTTATACCCTCTGTTACATATGCCATAATAAAAACATAAAAATCACAATCTGTTATTGATAAATTTATTGAAATTGAAAATGTTGAGAGGTTTGAAAAAACGTTGCTGTATACTGTTGTCACTTGCATCTCAGATTGTATTTGTTTTTCATTGCCACATAAATAGCTGTTTGCCATTACTGTGATGGGAAATAACAATTTTGTAGAATGTGTTGTTCAGTTTAGCTCAGTTCAATAGCCCATGATAGCCAGGATCTTTAAACTTTGTGTGGTGGAATGCGTGTGCACACACAATAGGTGAACACACTTTACAATATTTACTTATTTAATCATTATTGTATATTGCCTTTCCAGCTCAAGTGCTGCTACAGACTAGGCCTACTTTCATCTGAAAGAGTCGGCAGGATTCATGCGCATGTATATGCATCTGTGTACCTTGTGGGTGTGTAAAAGTGAGTGTCTGTGGCTCACACGTGTGTGTGTGTGTGTTTTGTGTACACAGATATGTGTGTTATGTGTCTGCATGAGACTGTGGTATTTGCATACTGTGATGGTTGTTTAAGGAAAACATGATAAAGTTTTGTTCGTCAAGAGTCGGACTGATAAATGGATCACTTGTGATTTAGGATCAAGTAAATCGATTTAACAGTCACATGAAATGATTGTTTTATTTCTGTAGCCATTATTGTGGATACTAAAGTGTGATATGCGGAAGACAATATTACTTTTTAAATGACTTTGGTATTGTAATAAGGGAATTAATAACTCAGGATTTCCCATCATACACTGGGAACTCCGAGTTATTAATTCCCTTTCTACATGATTATCCAGTGTTTGGAAACGCTGACCTTAACTTGTATTGTATGATCAAGAAATTCCTCCATTGTTGTGTGCTCAACATGCAATGCCATTGATCCCCCCCGTGGGGGTCACGGTGGTTTCTGTATAAATAGTATCCTCACTTTCTGGAAATTTAGTGTTTTAAAGTCCCACTGTGGCTGTCTTTTTCCTTTGTTCTTTCTTATTACTACTCTGTTCTATCAATCTACTATACTATCCTCGTCACTAGACCAGTCGCCTACCTTTTTTCCTCAAAACTCTTCCAGGACAAAACTCCTCATTTGTGTGCGAGGTTTTTTGTTTGGACACTTTCTGCCAAATGGTCACTAGGGCTTTTCTATTATATTATTATTTGGCAATGTAGGCATTTTATATGTATGTTTTTTAAAATAATATTTTATAATGATGTTTGTATTCTATTTTGTTTTTGTAAACGGAGGTTTGATAAATTACCCTCAACATGCCCTGCATGGGATGCCTTTATTGTAAAGTGACCGGTTGTTTCGGCAAATCTTTAATGCTGATCAGGGGTGAGTCTTCTTTCAGCGAAGTTGTGGTTTTGATTTTGTGGTCCTGATTCGGCTCTTTGCAGCCCACTGGACCCTGTAATCAATCAATAACTAACTAATCCCATTGCTTTATTGTTCTGTGATTTTGTAGTAGTGCCATTGTTCAAACAGTGCTTTTTGTATGCATTTTGCATTAGATTATTAATTTGTTTTGAATTAGTGTGATATAATCTTGTATGTTTCTTCTCGCGGTACACATTTTACTTAAGATTTACTGCAATTAACTGAACATATCCATGGTCACATCTGTTGTCACTATAATATATATATATATATATATATATATATATATATATATATATATATATATATATATATATATATATATATATATATATAATCTTTCGTACTGGTAGACTTTTGCAATGACTGTTTACACAAAGAGTAAATGCCACTGAACATAAGTATTGGCGTCATATTGTATTGGCTTGTTATATTAAAGCAAACTTTAGACAATCTGATGATATTGGTTGTGATTCATTTTCACTGCAGTGTTATGTTTGTTACGATAGTGAAAGCATGACAAGACCCAAAGTAGAGGTTAATAACACCCAACAATAAAGATTTAAATCGGAGGAAAGTTAGTTCCCAAACAAAAGCTCGCGTGCACTCATACCCATATTAAGCATGCACATCAACACACAGCATGGCAAACTGTTTTGCTTCAATGAATGCTAAAAAGGAGTTTTATTTCAACTTTTGAATTAAAAAAAAAAAACAAAAGAAAAAAAACAACAACATGAAATGTGCACATATGTTATATCTGAGATTGACCAGACAGAAAACAGTATATATTCAAATTATTTTTGAAGACGACAATGAAAGAAAGAAAACTCGACCTGGAACCAAATAATAATGAAATGAAAAAGGAGGGAATGGAGTTGTGGGGAGAAAAAAAAAAAAGAAAACTCCACAGCATTTCAGCAGCAAACGGCACATATTAACTGTGTCCTCGAAGACGGAATGTGGCTAACAACTTGAGGGTGGGATAGAAACCGATCACAAACGCACAAAACTCCCACCGTGCCGATGTCCCACAACTCTGGCTTGGGAATGAAAAAAAAAGACAAACCAAAAGCATTATCGAATTTATTGGATAAAATAAAATTGATTTGGAGAGAAAGAGGGTAAAGAAGACTTGAGAAATATGTGCTCGATTTTATTATATATACAGAGTTAGGTTTATTATATATACAATATCAGTGCAAACCAAGTGTCAATCTCTCAATACATTGTTTATATATATATATTCTCTTAAATTCCCCATCCCCCACCTCCCCCCAACCAAAAAAAAAAAAAAAGGAATAGGAAAGAAAAAATGAGAAAAATATCAGTTTACACACTTTTATTTGGTTCGGTCATTCTGTCTCTCAATGACAACACATGCGAACTGAGTATAAATACCTGAAGAAGTGTTTTTGCTATGTCTTTCGAAGAGTTTTTAAAAAAAATCGTTATTAACAAAATTTGGTTTCATTCAGTCTTTCTGTCTTGCTTTCCAACACCTCACAACTTGCACATTCAGTACACACGTTTACTGTAAAAAATGAAAAGAAGTTTGTCAGGCTCCGTTTCCTTCTTGGACCAGTTCCTGTTAAAGAGCCAGGATTTCAAGGATGTTTGTTCATATTGTAGTGACCATGTAGCTTACTATACTGTCACAATTAAAACATGATATAATGGGTAATCATCACTCAAACCGACCTCTAAGCTAGGAATTCAGGCGTCCCCTAATTCGTGGTTGTGCAAAACAAACAATGTGACTACACTTCGCTGCAGTGCTATTTTTAGAATCAACCTTGATGAAATTAATAGGCACATAAACCCTCTCAATTTATCCATTTAACATTCTATCTATCTATCCATCTAGCTATCTAGCTATCTATCTATGGCTGAACCAGGATCTAAGTCACGCTGGCCAAAGTGCCCACTATTATATTAAAAGCTATTCTTAAAAAAGCTTTTTTTTATGGGGGTGGGGAGGGGGGGTGGTGGTGGAGCGTAATCTTATTTTTGTTCTGATGGGGCTACACTCACTGTGATTTTGAAAATGGTTTGTTGTGCTGGAAAATGTAATCTCGGGGCCCTTTAATTGTAGTGGTAATAGAACCGTGAGGACAGATCAGTAAACTTCAAATTACTTACTATGTTGGAACAAATGAAACAAACTGTAAAAAGATTTTAACAGTGGCAGACTAAAACATACCTTTAGAAAGGATGGAGCTAAATGCAATAAATAAATACAAAAAAGGCAGTCTGAGTATCAGAGGCCGTTCAGATCGAGACACATCTCCACTATCATACTTGTTAGATCATTAACGCTCAGTTAGCGAAAAAGCTGAAGAAAACGCTGTCCATCGTCTCCTTGTGCGGGTTCATACGATAAGGAACGTGTGCAAAGAAGCAGTTGCGTTCTACACAATTGCAGAGAGATTATAGTCCTAGGGTATGAAGAGGTAACATGCCATCTCGCCATTCTTATTGTTGAGAGTCTTGATCTTTTGCTTGTAAACGAGAACATATAAAAGTCAAAATACTGGTTCGACAGTAACTTAAAATGTTTAACATTCGGAAATAAAATACCGTTCTCGCCACTATGACTAGGGCCTCTCTCTCTCAGTCTCAGGCTGTCTGGCTCTCAATCTGCGTGTTTGTATTACTCGCGGGTAAAGATTGTTCCCATCTCGTAACGATTCCCTGTTAGGCGGGATAACGGACGGGGGATTTTCACCATTTTCTCCAGTTTTGGGAACAAGTTTAGTCCATTTAAAGTCTCGAATTCTGTAACAGGTGACGCAGTTTGGTATTTGAGCAGCGGGGGTGATATCCCTTGACGAAGATGGTGCCGAAGTAGTGTCCCTTGATGACCTCGGATTGGAAATTGAATGCGAGTTCTTTGGATCTGTGTCAGCTGATGGTGAGCTAGGTGCAGGGTACTGAGGCTGCAATGTTACTCTTCTTGTCACGCCCAGTCGGTAGTGCTCAGGAGTGTAGCGTCTTGTGATCAGGTACCCAGACGGTTCACTGGTGATATTGTTTTGTGGGTCAGCTTTACTGGAAGACCTTGCCCTCTTTCTGATGTTTATAATGATTGGAGAGATGGAATAGTTTTTAGGACCAACGGTGGGGAAAGCCGTTGGCTGCAGGTGGTTTCCTGATCTACCGTGCGTTCCACCTGTCGGGCTATCGACGTCTGCAGCGTCTTCCGGCCGTGTGTGACCATAGCCCGTGATGTCCGCCATGCGGCGCCTGGAACCTGATAAGCTTTGGATGTATGCGGCGTACGCTACAGCTTCGTCGTCAGTTCTGACAGCTGCTGCTCCCTCAGGTTGTCTGACAGCTGCTGCTCCATCAGGTTGTCTGACAGCGCCGTGGTACGACGTGCCGTCTACATCTGTGGCCACTGTGCCTTCGCCGCCGTCATCGTTGCCGTCATCGTTGCCGTGCTGTCCAATCTTTCTTCTAGGCTTGCGGTAGAATGGCCCACTGTGGCTAGCTCCCAAGTCTCTGGCTGTTTCACGCCTGCTGTACTGGTAGGAATAGGAACCTGTGTGCCCTGTACGGCTGCTGTCCCTTGTGCTACTGTCTCTGTAGTTGACGCCATGCCGTGTCTGTCCGCCGTCAACTGCCGGCCATGCTCTCGCTCCTTGGTGGTCATCACCAGAAGGCGCTCCTCGTTCCTCCCCGGGCTGATAGCCTCCTGCGCCGTACACTGTGGAACTGTCCTGGTACCCCCCCTGCCTGTAAGCTCCAGAAGGGTCCGCGCCACCTTGGTACCCTCTCGCAAAGTCAGTGCCTGCAGCGTATCCTCTGGAGTCGGATCCTCTTTGGTAAGTGCTAGCGTCGTATCCTTCTGGACCAACGCCAGCCGGAATATCCTGTCTGATGTATCCGGCGCCACCTACTGGACGTCCGCTGGCGTCGTATCCTGCAGCGCCAGGACGATAGCCTTGGAAACCTGGGCCATAATAGGACGTCCTCGTCTGATAACCTTGGGGAGGCAGGCCTGGTCTTTGGTCGTCTCTATTTATGGCAGGATCGTATCTTGTGTCGTATTGGTTTGTACCGTAGTAGTATGAAGATCCAGTCCCTCCTTGATGATAGTTGGTAGGAGGCAGACCCGCGCCTTGACCAGTGACGGGTACACCGTAGTAGGTTTGTCGGTACACAGCGTCGTCTGTGGCTTGGCGCGGCTGACTGGGTTGAGGTCCGTAGCCATAGTAGTACGCTCCGCCGCTGCTTTGTATGGTGCCGCCTGGATACTGCGTCTGTCCATGTTGCACTCCGAGTGCAGGGACGAAATTGCCGTAGGCGTCGTACGTTCCTCGCACGGCCACTGTCTGTCCCTGACCTTGAATTTGACCTTGACCTGCCACATGGCGGGAGGGGATGAATCTTCCGTCGGTGTCGTAAGTTCCATAAACGGTGCCGATGGGACCTTGACCTTGACTTGTCCAGCCAGTCGACGGGATGAAGTTGCCGTTGGCATCGTACGATCCTCGAATTGAGATGGCCCGGCCTTGACCTTGCCCTGGCCCTGGCCTTACGACCTGTCGTTGGCTGTTGTACACGTAGCCGTCTCTGTTAGTGATGTAGCCAGAGCCGTCTCCTCCTCCTGGTTGGTAGCCACCCCCGGTGACATAGGGTACTCCTTGACCTTGACCAGAGGTGACGGGGCGGATGAGGCCTATGGCTCGTCCTTCGCTGTTGTAGGCCAGGAACTCGCCGTTGCCGATGGGCCTGGTGTAGGCGATATTGCGGTCAGGAACGGGGGGCACGGGGTAGCCACGACCCGGTACGTAGCGTCCTTGGTAGTCCTCGTAGCCTTCTCCCTCCTCTCCACCGCCTGGGAGCCTGGGAGGTATTTTCCCACCTTCGGGCCTTCTGGGTGGTATCTTAATGGTATCCGACCCTCCGTATCTGTTGCCGTTGATCAAGGTTCGGTCGCCGTCGCTGTCGCCGGTGTCCACTTTGCGAATGCCGTTGCTGCCGATGTTTATTCTTTTGCCGTCGCTGTCGTAATCAGAGTCCACCTGGCCCTTAATGTAGCGGTTGCGGTTTCCGTTGATGTGCTCGTTACCCGCTCCCGCTTCCTCGCCGTCGATGACGCGACGCCCACCATCTCCGCCACCTGCATCTACACCGAACTCGAAACCTGTGCGCTGTCCTCTGTCTTCCGTCTCCTTTTTACCTTCGGCGCTGTGAATGTAGTTCGTCATGTCGGCGGTATCTATGCGTCGGTTGTCGTCATCGTCGTCCCTCTTCTCGCCCATAGGGTCGTCGATGTTGAAGGTACGTGTGAAGGTGTTTTTGAACTTGTCGTAGTAACTGTTGTAGTAGTTAGTCATCTTGACGTAGAAACTGTTGAGGTTGTCTTTGACTTTGTTGTACGTCTTTCGCAGCACCTGAGAACCAAAAGATAGACGAGATCAGACAAATTTAACATCTTAATCAAGAAATTACAGAAGATTACGAGTGCTCGCCCGTTTTCCAATTTCTGCATATTCGTTTTGATAGTGATTGTCTAGAATCACTAATTGGAATAGTCTTGACAGTAAATTCAACCCAACTGACTCGCACCAAGAACAACCAGCACCACACCACGCCACACCACCTCACACCAAACCACCTCAAAAACACCAAAACCACATCACTCGACTACAGACTAACCACATCCACATCATACTATAATTATACCACATCTCTTCACTATCGCACCGCTATGTACATCCCAATCACACCACACCGCACTGCACCACGACCACATCACGCCACCATACCACACACCACAGCGCTGTGAGGCTTGTGTGTGGATCATGTGTCATTCATTTATTGACTAGGCGCCCACTATTTATCAGTTACCATCTTGCCATAGTCGTAGGCTTTGCGGATGTTGGAGTAGGCGATGGTGAGTTTGGAGCGAACTTTCTGCACTCCTCGCTGCGCAGGCACGTACACCACGTTCACCACCCCCTTCACACACTGCTTCCACAGGTTGGCCAGCTTTTGCAGCGAGATCCTCAACAGCTGTGGACAAGACAGTGATTATTGTAGTTAGAACGATTAGGATCGTGATGATGATGATGATGATAATGAAGGTGATGATGATGATGGAGAGGATGATAATGAAGGTGATGATGATGATAATGATGGTGATGATAGTGATGGAGATGATGATAATGAAGGTGATGCTGCTGTTGGTGATGTTGAGGGTGGTGATGGTCGTGCATCCGGTGTAGATTGTTTCTGAAGCAGCAACGGCTTCTTGGAAGATATGTTGTGCGCAGTCGTAACAGCTGAATGGAATATTCTGGTAGACGTCTTCTGTCACCCATCATGGCAAAAAGGTCTATTCAGTACTTAGTATATACATTATATATACATACAGGAACCATCCTGTAGTTTTGGGAGAGGTTTCAAGAAAAAAGGTAGGTGACTGGTCCAGCGAATAAGATAGTAGATTGATAAAACAGAGCAGGAATAAGAAAGAATAAATGAGAATGACAGCGACAGTGGGAATTTAAAGCACCAAATTTCCTGAAAAAAAAACACAAACTCCTGCACTCCAACGGATGACTGCACAGAAGATATCTTCCAGAAGCCGTCGCTGCTTCAAAAGCCCACCGCCGTAGCTCAAGTGGTAGAGCGTTCGCCTGGCACACCGATGACCCAGGTTCGAATCCCGTGGTGGGCTAAATAAAAAGTGGCCATTTTTCACTGTCCATTTTAGCAGTGTGATTGCTCTGGTGGTTCAGTGTTGATTTAGGTCCCTACCCCTTGCTACCTGGGATTGTTATCCCCGTCTGCCATATTGTAGACGTTAAACCTCAATGTTCAATTCAATGCTTCAGAAAAAGCCTACAACAGCTGGGTGGTGGTGATGATGATAATGAAGATGAGACTATGATTATAATGATGATGATGATGATGATGATGATGATGGTGGTGGTGGTGGTGGTGGTGGTGGAATGAAAAAATTAATTACTAAGAATTCAAATACGAATTAATTATGACGGTCAGTATTTCATGATTTTCTTTCATGCAGAGGACCCGTTACTTTGGCTTGCATGAATTCGCCATTCATGTTTTCTGTTTCAATTTCAGTACTGAAATACAATGGCTAATTAGATCTAGAGAGAGAGAGAGAGAGAGAGAGAGAGAGAGAGGGAGGGAGGGAGGGAGGGAGGGAGGGAGAGAGAGAGAGAGAGAGAGAGAGAGAGAGAGAGGGAGGGAGGGAGGGAGGGAGAGAGAGAGAGAGAGAGAGAGAGAGGGAGGGAGAGAGAGAGAGAGAGAGAGAGAGAGAGAGAGAGAGAGAGAGAGAGAGGAACAAGAACTACAAACCAACCTCTCTAGCATTGTCCATGGTCTCTAAGGCTGTTTCCTTAGAGATGTTATAGACGTCTACAACGGTCTTGTACACTGTCAAGGTCACATTCTCTGGTTTGGCGGTGGCCGGATGGCTACCTGGAGAGTAAGAGACCTCCACTTCGATCCCTTCCTTCTTTGTAGACTCGATCCAATCTTTCGTCGTAGTGATCGTAGAATCGGTCGTCGTCACGTCATCATCAGGAGACACAACCTGTTTTACAGTCGTTCTGAAAACAGGCGGTGTGGTGGAAAAAGGGGATTCCGTCGTCGAAGGCGTAGTAGATTCTGACGTTGACGATGTCGATGACGTTTCTGGGGTCGACGGCGTCGTAGCCTCTGTCGTTGATGGGGTGTCTTTATCCTTTCTATTCCACCACCACGTCCACTCCGTCGTGGAGGCCGTAATCGTTGTGGATGTCAGTTCTGACGTTGTTGAAGATATCGCTGTTCCTGGGAAGTAGGTTGCCGATGTCGTCGACGCTGATTTTTTGATCGGGGTCGTTTCTGAGGTGGACGTGGTCACCATTTGCGTGGACGTTTCCCCGTCCCCAGACACGGAAGCGGGAGTGACAGGCGGCCGCGTCAGCGTGGTGCTGATGTTTCTGGAGAAGTAGGTCGACGTCTCGTGGCCTCTACTGAGGGAGATCATGATGTTGGAAATCTGCGGAGGTCGGATTTCAGTCACAGGTAAAGCCGTGGTAATTTCTCCTTCGTCGTCGGTGACGCCAGGGTCATCAGTGACGTCATAGTATGCGTCTTCTGCTGTGGATGGACTGGTTGTGACTGAGACCGAAGAGTCATCAGACGCTGAGGTGACGAATGGAGTGCTAGTCACTGCTGGCGTTGATGAAGTCGTCCACTCACTAAAAGGTTCGGGTGTGTATGTAGAAACAGTAGTCGTCATTGCTGGTGTTGTTGTCTTGGAGGATGCAGTTGATTTTGTGGGTTTAGTTGTCTTTACGGCTGGAGTTGTCTTTGGGGCAGGAGTTGTCTTTGGGGCTGGAGTTGTCTTTGGAGCTGGAGTTGTCTTTGGGGCTGGAGTTGTCTTTGGAGTTGTCTTTGGGGCTGGAGTTGTCTTTGAGGCTGGAGTTGTCTTTGGGGCTGGAGTTGTCTTTGGGGCTGGAGTTGTCTTTGGGGCTGGAGTTGTCTTTGGAGCTGGAGTTGTCTTTGGGGCTGGAGTTGTCTTTGGGGATGGAGTTGTCTTTGGGGCTGGAGTTGTCTTTGGAGCTGGAGTTGTCTTTGGGGCAGGAGTTGTCTTTGGGGCTGGAGTTGTCTTTGGGGCTGGAGTTGTCTTTGGAGTTGTCTTTGGGGCTGGAGTTGTCTTTGGGGCTGGAGTTGTCTTTGGAGCTGGAGTTGTCTTTGGGGCAGGAGTTGTCTTTGGGGCTGGAGTTGTCTTTGGGGCAGGAGTTGTCTTTGGGGATGGAGTTGTCTTTGGGGTTTGGGTTGTCTTTGGGGCAGGAGTTTTCTTTGGGGCAGGAGTTGTCTTTGGGGCAGGAGTTGTCTTTGGGGCAGGAGTTGTCTTTGGGGCAGGAGTTGTCTTTGGGGCTGGAGTTGTCTTTGGGGCAGGAGTTGTCTTTGGGGCTGGAGTTGTCTTTGGGGCAGGAGTTGTCTTTGGGGCTGGAGTTGTCTTTGGGGCAGGAGTTGTCTTTGTGGCAGGAGTTGTCTTTGGGGCTGGAGTTATCTTTGGGGCAGGAGTTGTCTTTGCGGGTTTAGTAGTTTTTGCGAATGGCGTTGTCTTGGTGACTCTTTCTTTATGGACCGGGTCCTGACAAATGAGACCAGTGAAGCCGCTGGTACATACACAGCTGAACTCTCCTGTTGAAGTCGACGTACATGTTCCTCTATGCTGGCAGGGGTTGGGATAGCAGGGGTCTTTGGCCTCACACAGCTTCCCGTTGAAACCTTTCGGACAGGAACAAACGATAGTTCGCGTGCGGGAATTTGTGGAACAGTTAGCCCCGTTCTTGCAGGGGTTGAAGCGACTGCAGGACTGGAAAGTGGGGGACTTCGTCGTTTTCTCCTCTGTCGTTGTACTCTTTACAGCATCGCTTGTAGACGGTTCTGTCGTCGAAGTCGTTTCTGTTATTGTCGACGTAGAAGACAAGTCTTCTGATGTTGGACTTGGTATTGATGATACTGTGGTAGAAGGCTCTGTAGTCGTAGAGGTAGAAGGCGTCATCTTATAACCCTCAGGGGTGGTGAGCTGGTCCACTTTGACTCTGTCTCCGCAGTAACTTCCCGTGAAACCCGCGAGGCAAGCACACGCTACTTCTCCAGTGACGTCATGTTTGTAGCAGACGCCGCCGTTCTTGCACGGATTGAAGGTGTCGCAGGGACTACGTCTCCTTTCACAATACCGCCCTACGAAGTCGTCCATACACCTGCAGGCGATTTCTTGCGACATCGAATCCAACGTGCACGTGGCGCCGTTTAGACAAGGGTTGTAGACGGCGCATGGGTCAATGTCTGTGCCCTTCTTCACATCACAAATCTTGCCAGCCCAGGCCTTCGTGCAAAAGCAGGCAATCTCGCCTGTTTCCCTACTGACGTAACATCTGCCGCCATTTAGGCAGGGGTTGTACAAGTCGCAAGGCGTAAGCATAATCGGTGGCTGTTGGGTTGACTGAGTGACGTCCACATCTGTCGTAAATTCGACTGCATTAGCCCCCTCTGCTGTTTCAGTCGTTCCTGAACCTTCCTTCTCCCATTCTTTCGTTCTTCCAAAGTACGGAATGGTCGTTTTGGACAAGCGTTCTACATTCACGTCAGATGTTTCAGTGGTATCAGCATCATCGGTATCGTTCACTATGCGATTGTGAGCAATGGCGACTGTTTCGTTCCCTTTAACGTCAACAGACTCGTGTTTAATTTCCAGTCCGTCCGTCACTTCCGGTAACGTGACTATGCCGGGGCGTCGGGTGGTAGGGGAAAGAACCTTCTCCGTCGTAGGAGAAGTGACAAGGGGTTCGGGTGTTGACGGAATAAGAATTTTCTCGCTCACCACCGGCGTTTTCTGTGTCGTCTTGTCGGGTTTGATGACCAAATCGCCGTTCACAGGAAGGGGAAGAGTCACTACGGGGAGTTTGGGCTGGGTCGTCGTTTTGGGGGGTTTTCCGGTGGTCTTTTCCGGTTTCGAGGTGATGTTTTCCGGTTTCTTGGTAGTCTTTTGTGGTTTCGGGGTGATCTTCTCCGGTTTCGGTGTGATGTTTTCCTGTTTCTTGGTGGTCTGGTCCGGTTTCGGAGTGATCTTTTCCGGTCTCTTGGTAGTCTTTTCCGGTTTCGGTGTGATTTTTTCCGTTTTTTTGGTGGTCTTTTCCGGACCCTGTGTGGTTTTTTGGGATTGAATGACGACGTCAGAGGTGACTGGGGGCAGCGTGAAGGGTGGAGCAGGGGTGGTAGTGGCCAGCTTCAGAATCTGTGTGCTGTTCTCTATCTTCACCATGGTGTCATCAGGCTGAGCTGAGGAGGACCCAACATCAATAGCAGCCGAGGTAGCCGCTGCTGTTGCAGTAGAGGACGATCTGGCTGTTGTTGTCTGTAAAGCCTCAGTAGTGTTGTCTGTGTTGACAAGGCACAGCAAACAAGTCGCAATTAGAAAAACTAAACAAATATAGACTACACGAAAAGAAAACTGTATTCGCCACATTGCCGCTATAAAAAAAAAAACCAATCCGCACACACATACACTGAGACACAAAAATAAAACTAATCTGCTACAAAGCGATCAGTTAGCAAAACTAGGCGTGGGTAGTGCATTTGTGTTTATGTGTACCAAAAGCAAAGCTGGATAACTATAAATGTGATCAGTAATCGGCAAATACATCTGCTCTGGCATTGCCATTACTCTTCAGGAAGATCTAAGATCGGATCACAATGCGATACACAAGGTAATGTCTTGTTATAGTAAATTAAACCTATTCTTAATCTACCCAAATTAACAAACAGTTAATGCAGCAACTACATCAGCAACAGCCACATTAACACTACTACTAGACAGATATATAACTACACCACTACTACTACTACTACTACTACTACTACTACTACTACTACTACTACTACTACTACTACTACTACTACTATTATTATTATTATTATTATTATTATTATTATTATTACTAATTATTATTAATACTACAATTACCACAACCACAACAACCACAACTACTACTGCTACTACTACTACTGATACTACTACTACTACTACTACTGCTACTACTACTGCTACTACTGTTACTACTGCTACTACTACTACTACTATTACTGATACTTAACATAAAAATCAGCTATACCCATGTCCCAACAATGCAATGCTACGTCGACATATATTTCAAGACATTTTATACTCGGAATAGAAACATAAGAAGGGAGAAAGAGCAGGAAAAACACTAGAGTGATGTTCCTTTTCTACATGAGGAAGAACATTCCAGAAAGTGAGATCAGTTACAAGAAAGCATATAACAGGAACAAACAATGCTTAAATCACAACACTCAACTCAGTCAATCCCCCTTTTTTTGATCTGCACACTGTTAATTCATTTAAAACTTAAATTAATGAATGAGGTCAATAAATAAATAAATAAATAAATTAACGTAAAAAATAGTTTTAAAAATAAATAACACTCTAAAATATTAAGTATAGACTGTATATAAATATAGTACATGTACAGTTATAAATATTTTTTTAAATTCAATAGATAAATAAATGTAATAAATTAAATAATATGACACTCATAAAGATACCATAAAAAGAAGTAAATAAGTAAGTACATGTATTCAATAAATAAATAAATAAATTAAAAAAAGAAATCAATGAAATAAATGTAATACACTATTGCATACAAATAAACATAAATAAATATATGCATCAATAAATCAGCCAATCAATCCAAATATACATCTCAGAATGTGATAGTCATGTCATACGTTTTGCTTTCTTGCATTCAAGAGCGTGCAAAACTCCTTCGTCGTGCATAGTCGTGCATAGTTGTGAGCAGGAAAAGACGAGATGGCAAATAAATGATCATAAGGAATATGGAGATATTAAAACAATGAAATGTTACAACACGTAGTCCTCAGCTGAAAACAAAACACATGTCCATTAGGGTCAAACGTTTTTGGCCATTGGGGCCAAGATACTCCGTGGCTCACTGAAGTCTAGTTCATTTTACTGGATGATGTCTTCGACACTTTAAAGTTAGCTATTACGGCTTTAGAACCTTCAATAGATAAGCAGTTCGCTTAATGGTCACCTTGCACAATTATCAAAGACCGTTGACATCCTTTTATATAAATTATTATGATTATAAATACCATTGTTTTTACTTAGCGCTGTCGCTAAATTCAATGGGGGGAAATAACAGGCTTACTTTCAATAAGCCATTTGTCCAATTGAATATGACTGATTTTTCAGCAACTAGTTTTTCTGTGAACATTTCCACATGATCAGATTATCAGGGAATGATTAGGTTTAAATATATATATATATATATATACATTCAAAATAAAAAAAACCAATCTTTAAGAACGAGTACTCACCTGCCTGCGGTGGCGTCATTTTTGACTCCGGGTATGTAGACCTTATTGACGTCAGTGTGGGTCTAGCTGACGTCACGTTTAGATTCCAATTGACGTAAGGAGTAGTGCTTGCTGACATCATTTCTTTTCCTGCGTCAGTGGAGGTAACGCTTTGCGTGGATAAGATGTTTTCGGAATCTGTTGACGTTTCTGACGTCACTTTATGGCTAGCTGACGCCACGTTTAGATTCACACTGACATAAGGAGAGGTGCTTGCTGACGTCAGTGTGGGTCTGGCTGACGTCACGTTTATATTCCCACTGATGTAAGGAGTGGTGCTTGCCGACGTCACGTTTATATTCCCACTGACGTAAGAAGTAGTGCTTTCTGACGTCATTTCTTTTCTTGCGTCAGTGGAGCTAGCGCTTTGCGTGGATAAGACGACTCTGGAATCTGCCGAAGTTTCTGACGTTACTGTAGGGCTAGGTGACGTCATGTTTAGATTCACACCGACGTAAGGAGTGGTGCTTGCTGACGTCACTCTGGGGCTAGCTGACGTCATATTTAGATTCACACTGACGTAAGGAATGGTGCTAGTTGGTGTAACGTTTAGATTCACATTGACGTAAGCAGTAGTGCTTGCTGACGTCAATTCTGTTCCTGCGACATTGGAGGTAGCGCTTTGCGTGGATAAGATGACTTCGGAATCTGTCGAAGTTTCTAAAACGCCAGAACCCGATTCATAATCTTCATAGTCCTTTTCACTTGATGACGTTTCTGTGTCAGTGTCATCATCCTCTCCGTTAGAGGGCAAAGGTGCTCTAACTGATGTAGTTACTGATGATCCAGAGGCTGTAGTTAGAAAACCCGACAAGTCAGGCGCTTCTGTCTCTTCCACCGGAAGTAAATCTCCCGCTGAGGTGAATGTGATGCCATCATCGCCACTTTCTTCGTCGTAAAAGTCGTCAGGGCGGTCTCCAGAGAAGATATCCACGGGCGTTTTAAATGTGGATGGCAGGTGATCCGATGGAGTAGTTTCTGACACAGGCGTAGAGCTCGGCGTAACAGAAATATCAGTTGTACTGCTGTCGTCTATATCTGTAACTACTTGCTTTGTTGGTGATGTAGAATGTTTGATTGCAGCGGTAGTCATGCTAACTGTTGTATTAACATCTTCAGATGGTTCAGAGACGCTGCTAACAATGTAAATATCGCCGTCAGTGGTTAAAGATACGTACTTTGCTAATGTTGAAACTTCTGCCGATGTAATATTGTCACCAGCTGTGGATGCATTGTCCTCAGATATTGAGGCAGAATCGATAGTTGCCTCAGTGCTATCCACTATATCTTCAGATGTTTCTGTGACTTCCTGGATTGTTTCAGAGTCTTCAATGGTGACTGTTGACAATGTTGTAGTAATGGCTTCAGTTGTTGTTGATGTAGTAATGTCTTCAGCTGTTGTAGTACTGTTTTCAGCTGTTGTAGTAATGTCTTCAGAGTTTGTGGTAATGTATTCAGTTGTTGCTGTTGTAGTAATGTCTTCAGTTGTTGCTGTTGTAGCAATGTTTTCAGTTGTTGTTGTATTAATGTCTTCAGTTGTTGCTGTTGTAATGTATTCGGCTGTTGTAGTAATGTCTTCAGCTGTTGTAGTAATGTGGTCAGTTGTTGTAGTAATGTCTTGAGTTGTTGTAGTAATGTCTTGAGTTGTCGTTGTAGTAATGTTTTCAGTCGTTGTTGTAGTAAGGTCTTCAGTTGTCGTTGTAGTAAGGTCTTCAGTTGTTGTAGCAATGTCTTCAGTTGTTGTATTAATGTCTTCAGTTGTAGTGATATCTTCAGTTGTTGCAGTAGTGTCTTCAGTTATTGTTGTAGTAATGTCCTCAATTGTTGTAATAATGTCTTCAGTTGTTGTTGTATTAATGTCTTCAGCTGTTGTATTAATATCTTCCATTGTTGTCGTAATATGTTCAGCAGTTGTAGTAATATATTCATTTGTTGTAGTAATGTCTTCAGTTATTGTTGTATTAATGTCTTTAGCTGTTGTAGCAATGGCTTCAGTTGTTTCTGTTGTATTAATATCTTCAGCTGTTGTGGTAATATCTTCAGTTGTTGTAGTAATGTCTTCAGCTGTTGTAGTAATATCTTTAGTTGTTGTCGTAATATGTTCACCAGTTGTAGTCATATATTCATTTGTTGTAGTAAAGTCTTCAGCTGTTTTTGTAATGTCCTCAGTAGTTGTAGTAATATCTTCAGTTGTTGTAATAATATCTTTAATTGTTATAGCAATATCTTCAACTGTTGTATTAATATCTTCAGCTGGGGTAGCAATGACTTCAGCTGTTATAGTAATGGCTTCAGTTGTTGCTGTTGTAGTAATGTCTTCAGATGCTGTAGTACTGACTTCAGTTGTTGTAGTAGTGGTTTCAGTTGTTGTTGTTATGTCTTTAGCTTTTGTAGTAATGGCTTCAGATGTTGTAGTAATGTCTTCCGCTGCTGTAGTAATATATTCAGTTGTTGTAGTACTGTCTTCAGCTGTTGTAATATCTTCAGTTGGAGTAATAGTGTCGTCAGCTGTTGTAGTATTATTTTCAGCTGCTGTAATACTGCCTTCAGCTGTTGTAGTGATATCTTTAGCTGTGGCAGTACTGTCTTCAGATATTGTAGTAAAGTCTTCAGGTTTAGTTGTAATGACTTCAGCTGTTGTAGTACTGTCTTCAGTTGTTGTAGTAATGTTTTCCGTTGTTTCTGTTGTAGTAATGTCTTCAGTAGCTGTAGTGTTGGCTTCAGTTATTGATGTAGTAATGTCTTTAGTTGTTGTTGTTGTATTAACGTCCTCAGCTGTTGTAACAATGGTTTCAGTTGTTTTTGTAATGTCTTCAGTTGTTGTTGTAATGTCTTCAGTAGTTGTAGTAATGATTTCAGTTCTTTTTGTAGTAAAGTCTCCAGGTGTTGTAGTAATGTCTTCAGTTCTTGTAGTGACGTCTTCAGTTGTTGCTGTTGTAGTAATGTCTTTGGCTGTTGTAGTAATGTTTTCAGTGCTTGTAGTAATTTCTTCAGTTGTAGTAATTTCTTCACCTGGTGTAATAATGGCTTCCGTTTCTGTAGTATTGTCTTCAGCTGTTGTAGTAATGTTTTCAGTTGTTGTAGTAATGTCTTCAGGTGTTGTAGTAATGTCTTCAGCTGTCGTAGTAATTGTTTCAGTTGTTATTGCAGTACTATCTTCAGTTGTTGCTGCAGAAATTTCTTTAGTTGTTGTAGTAATGTCATCAGTTGTTCTTGTAGTAATGTCTTCAGTTATTGTTGAAGTAATGTTTTCAGTTGTTGTTGTAGTAATTTGTTTAGTTGTTGTTGTAGTAATAACTTCAGTTGTTGTTGTAGTAATGTCTTCAGTTATTGCAGTAGTAATATCTTTAATTGTTTTAATTTCTTCAGCGGTTGTAGTAATGTCTTCAGTTGTTGTTGTAGTAATGTCTTCAGCGGTTGTAGTAATGTCTTCAGTTGTTGTTGTAGTAATGTCTTCAGTTGTTGTTGTAGTAATGTCTTCCGCGGTTGTAGTACTGTCTTCAGTTGTTGTTGTAGCAATGTCTTCAGTTATTGCAGTAGTAATATCTTCAGTTGTTGTTTTAATGTCTTCAGCTGTTGTAGTAATATCTTCAGTTGTTATAGTAATGTCTTCCGTTATTGCAGTAGTAATATCTTCAGTTGTTGTTTGAATGTCTTCAGCTGTTGTAGTAATGTCTTCAGTTGTTGTAGTAATATCTTCAGCTGTTGTAATGTCTTCAGTTGTAGTATTAATGTCTTCAGCTGTTGTAGTAATGCCATCAGCTGTTGTAGTAATGGCTTTAGTTAGTGTTGTTGCTGTAATATCTTCAGCTGTTGTAGTAATGCCTGAATTTATTGTAGTACTATTTTCAGCTGTTGTAGCAATATCTTCAGCTGTTCTGTTAATATCTTCAGTTCTTGTAGTAATGCCTACAGCTGTTGTAGTAATATCTTTAGTTATCGTAATGATGTCATCAGCTGTTGTATTAATATCTTCAGTTGTTGTAGTAATATCTTCAGCCGTTGTAATATCTTCATTTGTTGCAGTAATGTCTTTAGCTGTTGTAGTAATGTCTTCAGTTGTTGTTTTAGTAATATCTTCAGCTCTTGTAGTAATATTTTCAGTTGTTGTAATAATATCTTCAGCTGTTGTAGTAATATCTTCAGTTGTAATAGTAATGTCTTCAGCTGTTGTAGTAATGGCTTTGGTTGTTGCTGTTGTAGTAATGTCTTCAGATGTTGTAGTAACGTCTTCAGTTGTTGTAGTAATGCCTTCAGCTTAGTAATATCTTCAGCTGTTGTAGTAGTATATCCAGTTGGAGTAGTAGTATATTCAGCTGTTGTAGTAGTGGCTTCAATTGTTGTAGTAATATCTTCAGCTGTTGTAGTAGTATCTTTAGTTGTAATAGTAAGGTCTTCAGCTGTTGTACTAATGGCTTCAATTCTTGCTGTTGTAGTATTGTCTTCAGTTGTTGTAGTAATGTCTACAGCTATTGTAGTAATGGTTTCAGTTGTTGTAGTAATGGCTTCAGATGTTGTTGTAGAGGTAGTAATTTCTTCAGCTGTTGTAGTAATGTCATCAGCAGTTGTAGTAATATCATCAGTTGTAGTAGTAGTAATGTCTTCAGGTGTTGTAGTAATAAGTTCAGCTGTTAAAGTACTGTCTTCAGCTGTTGTAATAATATCTTCAGTTTTAGTTGTAATGTCTTCAGCTGTTGTAGCAATGCTTTCAATTGTTGGTGTAGTAATTTCATCAGCTGTTGTAGGAACTTCATCAGCTGTTGTAGCGATTTCTTCCCTTGTTGTTATAGTAATGTCTTCAGATATTGTAGTATTGTCTCCAGTTGTTGTAATAATGTTTTCAACTGTTGTAGCAATGGCTTCAGTTGTTGTAGTCCTGTCTTCACCTGTTGTTATAATAATATTTTCAGTTGTAGTATTAATGTCTTCAGGTGTTGTAGTAACATCTCCAGCTTTTGAAGTACTGTCTTCAGCGGTTGTAGTAACATCTTCAGTTGTAGTTCTAATGTCTTCAGCTGTTGTAATAATTTCTTCAGATGTTGATGTTGTAGTAATGTATTTAGCTGTTGTAGTTGTAATGGCTTCAATTGTTGTAGCAAAGGCTTTAGTTGTCATTGTTGTTGCTGTAATGTCATCGGCTGTTGTAGTAATGGCTTCAGGTGTTGGTATAGTAATGCCTTCAGTTGTAGTAATATTGTCAGCTATTGCAGTAATGTCTTCAGCTGTCATGGAAAATGTTGTAGTACTATCTTTAGCTGTCGTATAAAATGTTGTAGTATTGTCCTCAGCTGATTTTGTGGTAATGACATCAGCCAATGTTGTGGAGTCTACTGCAGGAACGTTTGTAGTGTCCTCTTTAGCAACTGTTACAGTGCCCTCTGTAGAAACTGTTGTAGTGACCTCGGTAGCAACTGTTGTAGTATCCTCTGTAGCAACCGTTTCAGTGTCCTCTGTTGCAACTGTAGTTGTGTCCTCTATAGCAACTGTTGTAGTTTCATCTGTAGCAACTGTTGTAGTATTATCTGTGGCAATTGTTGCAATGTCCTTTATAACAACAGTTATAGTTACCTCTGTAGCAACTGTTGTAGTGTCCTCTATAGCAACTGTTGTAGTGTTCTCTGTAGCAACTGTTGTAGTGTCCTCTGAAGCAAATGTTGTAGTGTTCACAGTAGCAACTGCTGTAGTGTCCTCTGTAGCAATTGTTGTAGTGTCCTCTATAAGAGCTATTGGAATGTCCTCTGTAGCAACTGTTGTAGTGTCCTCTGTAGCAACTGTTGTAGTGTCCTCTGTAGCAACTGTTGTAGTGTCCTCTGTAGCAACGGTTGTAGTGTTCTCTGAAGCAACTGTTGTAGTGTCCTCTGTAGCTACTGTAGTAGTGTCCTCTGTAGCAACTGCTATATTCTCCTCAATAGCAACTAATGTAGGTTCCTCTGTAGCAAATGTTGTAGTGTCCTCTGTAGCAACTGTTGTAGTGTCCTCTGTAGCAACTGTTGTAGTGTTCTCTGAAGCAACTGTTGTAGTGTCCTCTGTAGCTACTGTAGTAGTGTCCTCTGTAGCAACTGTTACATTCTCCTCAATAGCAACTGTTGTAGTACCCTCTGATGCAAATGTTGTAGTGTCCGCTAAAAGAACTGTTGTAGTGTCCTCTGTAGAAACCGTTGTTGTGTATTCTATAGCAAATGTTGTAATGTCCTCTTTACCAACTGTTGTAGTGTCCACTGTAGCAACTGTTGTAATGTTCTGTAGCAACTTCTGTAATGTCCTCTGCAGCAACTGTTGTAATAGCCTCTATAGCAACTGTGGTAGTGTCCTCTGTTGCAAATGTTGTAGTCTCCGCTGTAAGAACTGTTGTAGTGTCCTCTGTAGCAAATGTTGTAGTGTCCTCTGTAGCAACTGTTGTAGTATCCTCTGTAGCAACAATTGTAGTGTCCTCTATAGCAACTGTTGTAATGTCCTCTGTAGCAACAGCTGCAGTGTCCTCTGTTGCAACAGTTGAAGTGTCCTCTGTTGCAATTAAGGTAGTGTCCTCTGTAGCAAGTGTTGTAGTATCCTCTGTTGCAAGTGTTGTAGTGTCCACTTTAGCAATTGTTGTAGTGTCTTCTGTTGCAAATGTTGTAGTGTCCTCTATAAGAACTGTTGTAATGTCCTCTGTAGCAATTGTTGTAGTGTCCTCTGTAGCAACTGTTGGAATGTCCTCTGCAGCAAATTGTTGTAATGCCCTCTGTAGCAACTGTTGTAATGGCCCCTATAGCAACTGTTGTAATGTTCTCTGTAGCATCTGTTGTAGTGTCCCCTATAGAAACTGTTGTAGTGTCCTCTATAGCACCTGTTGTAGTGTCCTCCATAAGAACTGTTGTTGTGTCATCTGAAGCAACTGTTATAGTATGCTCTTCAGCACCTGTTGTAGTGTCCCCTGTAGCAACTGTGGTAGTGTCCTCTATAGCAACTGTTGTAGTGTCCTCTATTGCAACTTTTGTAATGTACTCTGTTGCAACTGTTGTAGTGTTCTCTGTACCAGCTGTTGTAGTGTCCTCTGTTGCAAATGTTGTAGTGTCCTCTGTAGCAAATGTTGTAGTGTCCTCAGTAGCAACTGTTGTAGTGTCCTTTATAGGAACTGTTGTAATGTCCTCTGTAGCAACTGTTGTAGTATCCTCTGTAGCAACTGTTGTAATGTCCTCTGTAGCAACTGTTGTTATGTCCTCTACAGCAACTGTGGTAGTGTCCTCTTTAGCAACTGTTGAAGTGTCCTCTTTAGCACCTGTGGTAGTGTCCCCTATAAGAACAGTTATAGGGTCCTCTGTAGCAACTGTGGTCGTGTCCTCTGTAGCAACTGTTGTAGTGTACTCTGTAGCATCTGTTGTAGTGTGCTCTGTAGCAACTGTTGTAGTGTCCCTGGTACCAGCTGTTGTACTGTCTTCTGTGGCAACTGTTGTCATGTCCTCTGTAGCAACTGTTGTAGTGTCCCCTGTTGCAACTGTTGTAGTGTCCCCTGTAGCAACTGTTGTAGTGTGCTCTGTAGCAATTGTTGTAGTGTGCTCTGTAGCAACTGTTGTAGTGTCCTCTAAAAGAACAGTTGTGATATCTTCTATTGCACCTGTTGTAGTGTCCTCTTTAGGAACTGTTGCAATGTTCTCTATACCAACTGCTGCATTGTCCTCTGTAGCAAATGTTGTAGTGTCCTCAATAGGAACTGTTGTAGTGTCCTCTTTAGCAACATTGTAGTGTCCTCTGTAGCAACTGTTGTAATGTCCTCTATAGCAACTATTGTGTCCTCTGTAGAAATTGTTGTAGTGTTCTCTGTAGGAACTGTTTTAATGTCCTCTGTAGCAAAGGTTGCAGTGTCCTCTGTTGCAACTGTTGTAGTGTCCACTGTAGCAACAGTTGTAGTGTTCTCTGTTGCAACTTTTGTAGTGTCCTTTGTAGCAACTGCTGTAGTGTCCTCTGTTGCAACTGTTGTAGTGTCCTCTGTAGCAAATGTTGTAGTGTCATCTGTAGGAACTGTTGTAATGTCCTCTGTAGCAAAGGTTGCAGTGTTCTCTGTTACAACTGTTGTAGTGTCCTCTGTAGCAACAGTTGTAGTGTTCTCTGTTGCAACTTTTGTAGTGTCCTTTGTAGCAACTGTGTTAGTGTCCTCTGTTGCAACTGTTGTAGTGTCCTCTGTAGCAAATGTTGTGTCATCTGTAGCAATTGTTGTAGTAACTTCTGTTGCAAATGTTGTAGTGTCCTCTATAAGAACAGTTGTAATGTTCTCTGTAGCAACTGTTGTAGTTTCCTCTATAGAAACTGTTGTAATGTCATCTGTTGCAACAGTTGTAGTGGGCTCTGTAGAAACTGTTGTAGTGTCCCCTGTAGCAACTGTTGTATTGTCTTCTATAGCAACTGTTTTAGAGTCCTCTAAAGCAACTGTTGTAGTGTCTTCTATTGCACCTGCTGTAGTGTCCTCTGTAGGAACTGTTGCAATGATCTCTATAGCAACTGTTGCATTGTCCTCTGTAGCAAATGTTGTAGTGTCCTCAATAGGAACTTTAGCAACTAATGGAGTGTCCTCTGTAGCAACTATTGTAATGTCCTCTATAGCAACTGTTGTAATGTCCTCTGTAGAAATTGTTGTAGTGTCCTCTATTGGAACTTCTGTAGTGTCCTCTGTAGCAAATGTTGTAGTGTTCTCTGTAAGAATTGTTGTAATGTCCTCTGTAGCAAAGGTTGCAGTGTCCTCTGTTGCAACTGATGTAGTGTCCCCTGTAAAAACAGTAGTAGTGATCTCTGTTGCAACTTTTTGAGTGTCCTTTGTAGCAACTGCTGTAGTGTCCTCTGTTGCAACTGTTGTAGTGTCCTCTGGAGCAAATGTTGTAGTGTCCTCTGTAGCAACTGTTGTAATGTCCTCTGTAGCAACAGGTGCAGTGTCCTCTGTTGCAACTGTAGAAGTGTCCTCTGTTGCAACTGATGTAGTGTCTTCTGTAGGAAGTGTTGTAGTGTCCTCTGTTGCAATTGTTGTAGTGTCCTCTGTAGCAACTGCTGTAGTGTCCTCTGTTGCAAATAATGTAGTGTCCTCTATAAGAACAGTTGTAATGTCCTCTGTAGCAACTGCTGTAGAATCCTCTATAGAAACCTTTGTAATGTCCTCGGTAGAAACAGTTGTAATGTCCTCTGTAGCAACTGTTGTATTGTCCTCTATAGGAACTGTGGTAGTGTCCTCGGTAGCAACTGTTGTAATATTCTCGGTAGCAACTGTTGTAATGTCGTCTATAGAAACTGTTGTAGTGTACTCTGTAGCAACCTTTGTAATGTCCTCTGTAGCAACAGTTGTAGTGTCCTCTGTAGAAACTGTTGTAATGTCCCCTGTAGCAACTGTTGTTGCGTCCTCTGTAGCAATTGTTGTAATGTCCCTTATAGCAACTGTTGTAGTGTCCTCTGTAACAACTGTTGTAGTGTCCTTTATACCAACTGTTGTAGTGTCCTCTGTAACAACTTTTGTAGTGTCCACTGTAACAACTGTTGTAGTGTCCCCCATAGCAACTGTAGTAGTGCCCTCTATAGCAACTGTGGTAGTGTCCTCTATAGCAACTGTGGTAGTGTCCTTTATAGCAACTGTGGTAGTGTCCTCTACAGCAACTGTGGTAGTGTCCTCTATAGCAACTGTGGTAGTGTCCTCTATAAGAACTGTTGTAGTGTCATCTGTTGCAAATAGTGTAGTGTCCTCTGTAGCAACTGTTATATTCTCTGTTGAAATACCCTCTGTTGTAGTGAGCTCAATAAGAGCTGTTGTAGTTTCCTCTGTAGCAACTGTTGTAGTGTCCTCCATAGCAACTATTGTAGTGTCCTCCATAGCAACTATTGTAGTGTCTTCTGGAGCAACTGTTGTAATTTCCGTTATTGCAAATGTGGTAGTGTCCTCTGTTACAACTGTTGTAGTAAACTTTATTGCAACTGTTGTAGTGTCCTCTGTTGCAACTGTTGTAGTGTCCTCTGCTGGAAGTGTTGTAGTGCCCTCTGTAGCAAATATTGTACTGTCCTCTGTTGCAACTGTTGTAGTGTCCTCTGCTGCAACTGTTGTAGTTCCCTCTGTAGCAAATGTTGTAATGTCCACTGTAGCAACTGTTGTAATGTCCTCTGCAGCAACTGTTGTAATAGCCTCTATAGCAACTGTGGTAGTGTCCTCTAAAGCAACTGTGGTAGTGTCCTCTGTTGCAACTGTTGTAGTCTCCTCTGTAAGAAGAACTGTTGTAGTGTCCTCTGTAGCAAATGTTGTAGTGTCCTCTGTAGCAACTGTTGTAGTGTCCTCTGTAGCAACTGTTGTAGTGTCCTCTATAGCAGCTGTTGTAATGTCCTCTGTAGCAACAGCTGCAGTGTCCTCTGTTGCAACAGTTGAAGTGTCCTCTGTTGCAACTGAAGTAGTGTCCTCAGTAGCAAGTGTTGTAATATCCTCTGTTGCAATTGTTGTAGTGTCCTCTTTAGCAATTGCAGTAGTGTCCTCTGTTGCAACTGATGTTGTGTCCTCTGTAGCAAATGTTGTAATGTCATCTGTAGCAATTGTTGTAGTGTCCTCTGCTGCAAATGTTGTAGTGTCCTTTATAAGAACTGTTGTAATGTCCTCTGTAGCAACTGCTGTAGTGTCCTCTGTAGGAACTGTTGTAATGTTCTCTGTAGCAACTGTTGCAATGACCTCTGTAGCAACTGTTGGAATGTCCTCTGTAGCAACAGTTGTAATGGCCCCTTATAGCAACTGTTGTAGTGTTCTCTGTAGCATCTGTTGTACTGTCCCCTATAGAAACTGTTGTAGTGTACTCTGTAGCACCTGTTGTAGTGACCTCCATAAGAATTGTTGTTGTGTCAGCTGAAGCAACTGTTATAGTATGCTCTTCAGCACCTGTTGTAGTGTCCCCTGTAGCAACTGTGGTAGTGTTCTCTATAGCAACTGTTGTAGTGTCCTCTGTAGCAACTGTTGTAGTGTCCTCTATTGCAACTTTTGTAACGTCCTCTGTTGCAACTGTTGTAGTGTCCACCTTAGCAACTGTTGTAGTGTCCTCCATTGCAACTTTTGTAACGTCCTCTGTTGCAACTGTTGTAGTGTTCTCTGTACCAGCTGTTGTAGTGTCCTCTGTTGCAAATGTTGCAGTTTCTTCTGTAGCAAATGTTGTAGTGTCCTCTGTAGCAATTGTTGTAGTGTCCTCTATAAGAAATATTGTCGAGGCCTCAGTAGCAACTGTTGTTGTGTCCTTTATAGCAACTGTTGTAATTTCCTCTGTAGCAACTGTTGTAGTGTCCTCTGTAGCAACTGTTGTAATATCCTCTGTAGCAATTGTTGTTATGTCCTCTACAGCAACTGTGGTAGTGTCCTCTTTAGCAACTGTTGAAGTGTACTCTTTAGCACCTGTGGTAGTGTCCCCTATAAGAACAGTTATAGGGTCCTCTGTAGCAACTGTGGTCGTGTCCTCTGTAGCAACTGTTGTAGTGTACTCTGTAGCATCTGTTGTAGTGTGCTCTGAAGCAAGTGTTGTAGTGTCCCTGGTACCAGCTGTTGTACTGTCTTCTGTGGCAACTGTTGTTATGTCCTCTGTAGCAACTGTTGTAGAGTCCCCTGTTGCAACTGTTGTAGTGTCCTCTATAGAAACTGTTGTAGTGTCCTCTATAGCACCTGTTGTAGTGTCCTCCATAAGAATTGTTGTTGTGTCAGCTGAAGCAACTGTTATAGTATGCTCTTCAGCACCTGTTATAGTGTCCCCTGTAGAAACTGTGGTAGTGTTCTCTATAGCAACTGTTGTAGTGTCCTCCTTAGCAACTGTTGTAGTGTCCTCCATTGCAACTTTTGTAACGTCCTCTGTTGCAACTGTTGTAGTGTTCTCTGTACCAGCTGTTGTAGTGTCCTCTGTTGCAAATTTTGCAGTTTCTTCTGTAGCAAATGTTGTAGTGTCATCTGTAGCAAATGTTGTAGTGTCCTCTATAAGAAATGTTGTCGAGGCCTCAGTAGCAACTGTTGTTGTGTCCTTTATAGCAACTGTTGTAATGTCCTCTGTAGCAACTGTTGTAGTGTCCTCTGTAGCAACTGTTGTAATATCCTCTGTAGCAACTGTTGTTATGTCCTCTACAGCAACTGTGGTAGTGTCCTCTTTAGCAACTGTTGAAGTGTCCTCTTTAGCACCTGTGGTAGTGTCCCCTATAAGAACAGTTATAGGGTCCTCTGTAGCAACTGTGGTCGTGTCCTCTGTAGCAACTGTTGTAGTGTACTCTGTAGCATCTGTTGTAGTGTGCTCTGTAGCAACTGTTGAAGTGTGCTCTGAAGCAAGTGTTGTAGTATCCCTGGTACCAGCTGTTGTACTGTCTTCTGTGGCAACTGTTGTCATGTCCTCTGTAGCAACTGTTGTAGTGTCCCCTGTTGCAACTGTTGTAGTGTCCCCTGTAGCAACTGTTGTAGTGTGCTCTGTAGCAATTGTTGTAGTTAGCTCTCTAGCAACTGTTGTAGTGTCCTCTGAAAGAACTGTTGCGATGTCTTCTACTGCACCTGTTGTAGTGTCCTCTGTGGGAACTGTTGCAATGTTCTCTATACCAACTGTTGCATTGTCCTCTGTAGCAAATGTTGTAGTGTCCTCAATAGGAACTGTTGTAGTGTCTTCTTTAGCAACTATTGTAGTGTCCTCTGTAGCAACTGTTGTAGTGTCCTCTGTAGCAGCTATTGTAGTGTCCTCTGTAGAAACTGTTGTAGTGTTCTCTGTAGGAACTGTTGTAATGTCCTCTGTAGCAAAGGTTGCAGTGTCCTCTGTTGCAACTGTTGTAGTGTCCACTGTAGCAACAGTTGTAGTGTTCTCTGTTGCAACTTTTGTAGTGTCCTTTGTAGCAACTGCTGTAGTGTTCTCTGTTGCAACTGTTGTAGTGTCCTCTGTAGCAAATGTTGTGTCATCTGTAGCAATTGTTGTATTGTCTTCTGTAGCAATTGTTGTAGTGTCCTCTATAAGAAATGTTGTCGAGGCCTCAGTAGCAACTGTTGTTGTGTCCTTTATAGCAACTGTTGTAATTTCCTCTGTAGCAACTGTTGTAGTGTCCTCTGTAGCAACTGTTGTAATATCCTCTGTAGCAACTGTTGTTATGTCCTCTACAGCAACTGTGGTAGTGTCCTCTTTAGCAACTGTTGAAGTGTCCTCTTTAGCACCTGTGGTAGTGTCCCCTATAAGAACAGTTATAGGGTCCTCTGTAGCAACTGTGGTCGTGTCCTCTGTAGCAACTGTTGTAGTGTACTCTGTAGCATCTGTTGTAGTGTGCTCTGAAGCAAGTGTTGTAGTGTCCCTGGTACCAGCTGTTGTACTGTCTTCTGTGGCAACTGTTGTTATGTCCTCTGTAGCAACTGTTGTAGTGTCCTCTGTAGCAAATGTTGTAGTGTCCTCTGTAGCAACTGTTGTAGTGTCCTCTGTAGCAACTGTTGTAGTGTCCTCTATAGCAGCTGTTGTAATGTCCTCTGTAGCAACAGCTGCAGTGTCCTCTGTTGCAACAGTTGAAGTGTCCTCTGTTGCAACTGAAGTTGTGTCCTCTGTAGCAAGTGTTGTAGTATCCTCTGTTGCAATTGTTGTAGTGTCCTCTTTAGCAATTGCAGTAGTGTCCTCTGTTGCAACTGATGTTGTGTCCTCTGTAGCAAATGTTGTAATGTCATCTGTAGCAATTGTTGTAGTGTCCTCTGCTGCAAATGTTGTAGTGTCCTTTATAAGAATTGTTGTAATGTCCTCTGTAGCAACTGTTGTAGTGTCCTCTGTAGGAACTGTTGTAATGTTCTCTGTAGCAACTGTTGCAATGACCTCTGTAGCAACAGTTGTAATGGCCCCTATAGCAACTGTTGTAATGTTCTCTGTAGCATCTGTTGTACTGTCCCCTATAGAAACTGTTGTAGTGTCCTCTATAGCACCTGTTGTAGAGTCCTCCATAAGAATTGTTGTTGTGTCAGCTGAAGCAACTGTTATAGTATGCTCTTCAGCACCTGTTGTAGTGTCCCCTGTAGCAACTGTGGTAGTGTTCTCTATAGCAACTGTTGTAGTGTCCTCTGTAGCAACTGTTGTAGTGTCCTCTGTAGCAACTGTTGTAGTGTCCTCTATTGCAACTTTTGTAACGTCCTCTGTTGCAACTGTTGTAGTGTCCACCTTAGCAACTGTTGTAGTGTCCTCCATTGCAACTTTTGTAGCGTCCTCTGTTGCAACTGTTGTAGTGTTCTCTGTACCAGCTGTTGTAGTGTCCTCTGTTGCAAATTTTGCAGTTTCTTCTGTAGCAAATGTTGTAGTGTCCTCTGTAGCAATTGTTGTAGTGTCCTCTATAAGAAATGTTGTCGAGGCCTCAGTAGCAACTGTTGTTGTGTCCTTTATAGCAACTGTTGTAATTTCCTCTGTAGCAACTGTTGTAGTGTCCTCTGTAGCAACTGTTGTAATATCCTCTGTAGCAACTGTTGTTATGTCCTCTACAGCAACTGTGGTAGTGTCCTCTTTAGCAACTGTTGAAGTGTCCTCTTTAGCACCTGTGGTAGTGTCCCCTATAAGAACAGTTATAGGGTCCTCTGTAGCAACTGTGGTCGTGTCCACTGTAGCAACTGTTGTAGTGTACTCTGTAGCATCTGTTGTAGTGTGCTCTGAAGCAAGTGTTGTAGTGTCCCTGGTACCAGCTGTTGTACTGTCTTCTGTGGCAACTGTTGTTATGTCCTCTGTAGCAACTGTTGTAGTGTCCCCTGTTGCAACTGTTGTAGTGTCCCCTATAGAAACTGTTGTAGTGTCCTCTATAGCACCTGTTGTAGTGTCCTCCATAAGAATTGTTGTTGTGTCAGCTGAAGCAACTGTTATAGTATGCTCTTCAGCACCTGTTATAGTGTCCCCTGTAGCAACTGTGGTAGTGTTCTCTATAGCAACTGTTGTAGTGTCCTCCTTAGCAACTGTTGTAGTGTCCTCCTTAGCAACTGTTGTAGTGTCCTCCTTAGCAACTGTTGTAGTGTCCTCCATTGCAACTTTTGTAACGTCCTCTGTTGCAACTGTTGTAGTGTTCTCTGTACCAGCTGTTGTAGTGTCCTCTGTTGCAAATTTTGCAGTTTCTTCTGTAGCAAATGTTGTAGTGTCATCTGTAGCAAATGTTGTAGTGTCCTCTATAAGAAATGTTGTCGAGGCCTCATTAGCAACTGTTGTTGTGTCCTTTATAGCAACTGTTGTAATGTCCTCTGTAGCAACTGTTGTAGCGTCCTCTGTAGCAACTGTTGCAATATCCTCTGTAGCAACTGTTGTTATGTCCTCTACAGCAACTGTGGTCGTGTCCTCTGTAGCAACTGTTGTAGTGTACTCTGTAGCATCTGTTGTAGTGTGCTCTGAAGCAAGTGTTGTAGTATCCCTGGTACCAGCTGTTGTACTGTCTTCTGTGGCAACTGTTGTCATGTCCTCTGTAGCAACTGTTGTAGTGTCCCCTGTTGCAACTGTTGTAGTGTCCCCTGTAGCAACTGTTGTAGTGTGCTCTGTAGCAATTGTTGTAGTTAGCTCTCTAGCAACTGTTGTAGTGTCCTCTGAAAGAACTGTTGCGATGTCTTCTACTGCACCTGTTGTAGTGTCCTCTGTGGGAACTGTTGCAATGTTCTCTATACCAACTGTTGCATTGTCCTCTGTAGCAAATGTTGTAGTGTCCTCAATAGGAACTGTTGTAGTGTCTTCTTTAGCAACTATTGTAGTGTCCTCTGTAGCAACAGTTGAAGTGTCCTCTGTTGCAACTGAAGTTGTGTCCTCTGTAGCAAGTGTTGTAGTATCCTCTGTTGCAATTGTTGTAGTGTCCTCTTTAGCAAGTGCAGTAGTGTCCTCTGTTGCAACTGATGTTGTGTCCTCTGTAGCAAATGTTGTAATGTCATCTGTAGCAATTGTTGTAGTGTCCTCTGCTGCAAATGTTGTAGTGTCCTTTATAAGAATTGTTGTAATGTCCTCTGTAGCAACTGTTGTAGTGTCCTCTGTAGGAACTGTTGTAATGTTCTCTGTAGCAACTGTTGCAA
The DNA here is from genome assembly GCA_036898135.1 of Oncomelania hupensis. Lineage (NCBI taxonomy): Eukaryota > Metazoa > Mollusca > Gastropoda > Littorinimorpha > Pomatiopsidae > Oncomelania > Oncomelania hupensis. The sequence goes on from CM072517.1 coordinate 60,986,865, forward strand.
TGACCTCTGTATCAACAGTTGTAATGGCCCCTATAGCAACTGTTGTAATGTTCTCTGTAGCATCTGTTGTACTGTCCCCTATAGAAACTGTTGTAGTGTCCTCTATAGCACCTGTTGTAGTGTCCTCCATAAGAACTGTTGTTGTGTCAGCTGAAGCAACTGTTATAGTATGCTCTTCAGCACCTGTTATAGTGTCCCCTGTAGCAACTGTGGTAGTGTTCTCTATAGCAACTGTTGTAGTGTCCTCCTTAGCAACTGTTGTAGTGTCCTCCATTGCAACGTTTGTAACGTCCTCTGTTGCAACTGTTGTAGTGTTCTCTGTACCAGCTGTTGTAGTGTCCTCTGTTGCAAATTTTGCAGTTTCTTCTGTAGCAAATGTTGTAGTGTCATCTGTAGCAAATGTTGTAGTGTCCTCTATAAGAAATGTTGTCGAGGCCTCAGTAGCAACTGTTGTACTGTCTTCTGTGGCAACTGTTGTCATGTCCTCTGTAGCAACTGTTGTAGTGTCCCCTGTTGCAACTGTTGTAGTGTCCCCTGTAGCAACTGTTGTAGTGTGCTCTGTAGCAATTGTTGTAGTTAGCTCTCTCTCTGTAGTGTCCCCTGTTGCAACTGTTGTAGTGTCCCCTGTAGCAACTGTTGTAGTGTCCTCTGAAAGAACTGTTGCGATGTCTTCTACTGCACCTGTTGTAGTGTCCTCTGTGGGAACTGTTGCAATGTTCTCTATACCAACTGTTGCATTGTCCTCTGTAGCAAATGTTGTTGTGTCCTCAATAGGAATTGTTGTAGTGTCTTCTTTAGCAACTATTGTAGTGTCCTCTGTAGCAACTGTTGTAGTGTCCTCTGTAGCAACTATTGTAGTGTCCTCTGTAAAAACTGTTGTAGTGTTCTCTGTAGGAACTGTTGTAATGTCCTCTGTAGCAAAGGTTGCAGTGTCCTCTGTTGCAACTGTTGTAGTGTCCACTGTAGCAACAGTTGTAGTGTTCTCTGTTGCAACTTTTGTAGTGTCCTTTGTAGCAACTGCTGTAGTGTTCTCTGTTGCAACTGTTGTAGTGTCCTCTGTAGCAAATGTTGTGTCATCTGTAGCAAATGTTGTATTGTCTACTGTTGCAAATGTTGTAGTGTCCTCTATAAGAACAGTTGTAATGTCCTCTGTAGCAACTGGTGTAGTTTCCTCTATAGAAACTGTTGTAATGTTCTCTGTTGCAACAGTTGTAGTGTGCTTTGTAGAAACTGTTGTAGTGTCTTCTGTAGCAACTGTTGTAATGGCCTCTATAGCAACTGTTTTCGAGTCTTCTAAAGCAACTGTTGTTGTGTCTTCAATTGCACCTGCTGTAGTGTCCTCTGTAGGAAATGTTGCAATGTTCTCTAAAGCAACTGTTTCATTGTCCTCTGTAGCAAATGTTGTAGTGTCCTCAATAGGAACTGTTGTAGATTCCTCTTTAGCAACTATTGTAGTGTCCTCTGTAGAAACTGTTGTAGTGTTCTCTGTAGGAACTGTTGTAATGTCCTCTGTACCAAAGGTTGCAGTGTCCTCTGTTGCAACTTTTGTAGTGTCCCCTGTAGCAACAGTTGTAGTGATCTCTGTTGCAACTTTTGTAGTGTCCTTTGTAGCAACCGCTGTAGTGTCCTCTGTTGCAACTGTTGTAGTGTTCTCTGGAGGAAATGTTGTATTGTCCTCTGTAGCAACTGTTGTAGTGTCCTCTGTAGCAACAGCTGAAGTGTCCTCTGTTGCAACTGTAGAAGTGTCCTCTGTTGCAACTGATGTAGTGTCCTCTGTAGCAAGTTTTGTAGTGTCCTCTGTTGCAATTGTTGTAGTGTCCTCTGTAGCAACTGCTGTAGTGTACTCTGTTGCAAATGTTGTAGTGTCCTCTATAAGAACAGTTGTAATGTCCTCTGTAGCAACTGTTGTAGTAACCTCTATAGAAACTGTTGTAATTTCCTCTGTAGCAACAGTTGTAGTGTCCTCTGTATAAACTGTTGTAATGTCCCCTGTAGCAACTGTTGTAATGTCCTCCGTAGCAACTGTTGTAGTGTCCTCTATAGCAACTGTGGTAGTGTCCTCTGTAGCAACTGTTGTAATGTTCTCGGTGGCACCTGTTGTAATGTCGTCTATAGAAACTGTTGTAATGTCCTCTGTAGCAACCGTTGTAGTGTCCTCTGTAGCAACAGCTGCAGTGTTCTCTGCTGCAACTGTAGAAGTGTCCTCTGTGGGAACTGATGTAGTGTCCTCTGTAGCAAGTGTTGTAGTGTCCTCTGTTGCAATTGTTGTAGTGTCCTCTGTAGCGACTGCTGTAGTGTCCTCTGTTGCAAATGTTGTAGTGTCCTCTATAAGAACAGTTGTAATGTCCTCTGTAGCAACTGTTGTAGTATCCTCTATAGAAACTGTTGTAATTTCCTCTGTAGCAACAGTTGTAGTGTCCTCTGTAGAAACTGTTGTAATGTCCCCTGTAGCAACTGTTGTAATGTCCTCTGTTGCAACTGTTGTAGTGTCCTCTATAGGAACTGTGGTAGTGTCCTCTGTAGCAACTGTTGTAATGTTCTCGGTAGCACCTGTTGTAATGTCGTCTATAGAAACTGTTGTAATGTCCTCTGTAGCAACTGTTGTAGCGTCCTCTGTAGCAATTGTTGTAATGTCCCCTATAGTAACTGTTGTAGTGTCCTCTGTAACAACTGTTGTAGTGTCCTCTATAGCAACTGTAGTAGTGTCCTCTATAGCAACTGTTGTAGTGTCCTCTATAACAACTGTTGTAGTGTCCTCTATAACAACTGTTGTAGTGTCCTCTATAGCAACTGTTTTAGTGTCCTCTATAGCAACTGTGGTAGTGTCCTCTATAAGAACTGTTGTAGTGTCATCTGTTGCAAATAATGTAGTGTCCTCTGTAGCAACTGTTATATTCTCTGTTGTAATATCCTTTGTAGCAACTGTGGCAGTGCCCTCAATAAGAGCTGTTGTAGTTTCCTCTGTAGCAACTGTTGTAGCGTCCTCCATAGCAGCTATTGTAGTGTCCTCCATAGCAACTATTGTAGTGTCCTCCATAGCAGCTATTGTAGTGTCCTCCATAGCAACTATTGTAGTGTCCTCCATAGCAACTATTGTAGTGTCCTCCATAGCAACTATTGTAGTGTCCTCCATAGCAACTATTGTAGTGTCCTCCATAGCAGCTATTGTAGTGTCCTCCATAGCAACTATTGTAGTGTCCTCCATAGCAGCTATTGTAGTGTCCTCCATAGCAACTGTTGTAGTGTCCTCCATAGCAGCTATTGTAGTGTCCTCCATAGCAACTGTTGTAGTGTCCTCCATAGCAGCTATTGTAGTGTCCTCCATAGCAACTGTTGTGGTGTCCTCCATAGCAGCTATTGTAGTGTCCTCCATAGCAACTATTGTAGTGTCCTCCATAGCAACTATTGTAGTGTCCTCCATAGCAGCTATTGTAGTGTCCTCCATAGCAACTATTGTAGTGTCCTCCATAGCAGCTATTGTAGTGTCCTCCATAGCAACTGTTGTAGTGTCCTCCATAGCAGCTATTGTAGTGTCCTCCATAGCAACTATTGTAGTGTCTTCTGTAGCAACTGTTGTAATTTCCTTTATTGCAAATGTGGTAGTGTCCTCTGTTGCAACTGTTGTAGTGTTCTCTGCTGCAAGTGTTGTAGTGCCCTCTGTAGCAAATGTTGTGCTGTCCTCTGTGGCAATTGTTGTAGTGTACTCTGTTGGAAATGTTGTAGTGTCCTCTAAAGCAACTGTTGTACTGTCCTCTATAGCAACTGTTGTAATGTCCTCTGTTGCAACTGTTGTAGTGTCCTCTATAGGAAATGTGGTAGTGTCCTCTGTAGCAACTGTTGTAATGTTCTCGGTAGCACCTGTTGTAATGTCGTCTATAGAAACTGTTGTAGTGTCCTCTGTAGCAACTGTTGTAGCGTCCTCTGTAGCAATTGTTGTAATGTCCCCTATAGCAACTGTTGTAGCGTCCTCTATAACAACTGCTGTAGTGTCCTCTATAACAACTGTTGTAGTGTCCTCTATAGCAACTGTTGTAGTGTCCTCTATAGCAACTGTGGTAGTGTCCTCTATAAGAACTGTTGTAGTGTCATCTGTTGCAAATAATGTAGTGTCCTCTGTAGCAACTGTTATATTCTCTGTTGTAATATCCTCTGTAGCAACTGTGGCAGTGCCCTCAATAAGAGCTGTTGTAGTTTCCTCTGTAGCAACTGTTGTAGTGTCCTCCATAGCAACTATTGTAGTGTCCTCCATAGCAGCTATTGTAGTGTCCTCCATAGCAGCTATTGTAGTGTCCTCCATAGCAACTATTGTAGTGTCTTCTGTAGCAACTGTTGTAATTTCCTTTATTGCAAATGTGGTAGTGTCCTCTGTTGCAACTGTTGTAGTGTTCTCTGCCGCAAGTGTTGTAGTGCCCTCTGTAGCAAATGTTGTGCTGTCCTCTGTGGCAATTGTTGTAGTGTCCTCTGTTGGAAATGTTGTAGTGTCCTCTAAAGCAACTGTTGTACTGTCCTCTATAGCAACTGTTGTAATGTCCCCTGTAGCAAATATTGTAATGTCCTCTGTAGCAAATGTTGTAGTGTCCTCTGTAGCAACTGTGGTATTGTCATCTGTAGCAACTTTTGTAATGTACTCAGTAGCAACTGTTGTAATGGCCTCTATAGCAAATGTGGTAGTGTCCTCTATAGCACCTGTGGTAGTGTCCTCTATAATAACTGTTGTTTTGTCATCTGCAGGAACTGCTGTAGAGTCCTCTGTTATAGTATGCTCTGTAGCAACTGTTGTAGCGTCCCCAGTAACAACTGTTGTAGTTCCCTCTAAAGCAGCTGTGGTTATGTTCTCTGTAGCAACTATTGCAGTGTCCTCTATTGCAACTGTTGTAATGTCCTCTGTTGCAACTGTTGTAGTGTCCTCTGTACCAAATGTTGTAGTGTCCTCTATTGCAGCTGTTGTAGTGTCTTCTGTAGCAAATGTTGTAGTGTTTTTTGTGGCAATTGTTGCAACGTCCTCTGCAGCAACTGTTGTAATGGCCTTTATAGCACCTGTGGGAGTGTCCTCTATAAGAACAGTTATAGTGTCCTCTGTAAGAAATGTAGTGTCCTCTGTTGCAGCTGTTGTAGTGTCCTCTATAGCAACTGTTGTAATGTCCTCTGTAGCAACTGTTGAAGTGTCCTCTGTAGCAACTGCTGTAATGTCCGCTGTAGCAACTGTTGTAATGTCCTCTGCAGCAACTGTGGTAGTGTCCTCCTTAGCAATTGTTGTAGTGTCCTCTGTAGCAACTGTTGACGTGTCCTCTGTAGCAAATGTTGTAGTGTCCCCTGTGTCAACTTTTGTAATGTCCTCTGTAGCAACTGTTGTAGTGTCCTCTATAGCAACTGTAGCAACTGTTGTATTGTCCACTGTAGCTACTGTTGTAGTGTCCATTGTAGCTACTGTTGTAGTGTCCACTGTGGCAACTGTTGTAGTGTCCTCTGTAGAAACTGTTGTAGCGTACTCTGTAACAAGTGTTGTAGTTTGTTCTGTAGCAACTTTTGTAGTGTCCCCTGTAGCAACTGTTGTAGTGTCCTCTAAAAGAACTGTTGTAGTGTCCTCTGTGGCACCTGTGGTAATGTCCTCTGTAGGAACTGTTGCAATATCCTCTGTAGCAACTGTTGTTTTGTCCTTTATTGCAACTGTTGTAGTGTCCTCTGTTGCAACTGTTGTAGTGTCCTTTATTGGAAGTGTTGTAGTGTCATCTGTTGCAACTGTTGTTGTGTCCTCTGTAGCAAATAATGTACTGTCTTCTGTAGCAATTGTTGTTGTGTCCTCTGTTGCAAATGTTGCAGTGTCCTCTGTAGCACCTGTTGTAGTGTCCTCTATAGCAACTGTGGTATTGTTGTCTGTAGCAACTGTTGTAATGTCCTCTGTAGCCACTGTTGTAATATCCTTTGTAGCAACTGTTGTAATGGTCTCTATAGCAACTGTGGTAGTGTCCTCTATAAGAACTGTTGTTGTGTCATCTGTAGGAACTGCTGTAGTGTCCTCTGTAGCAACTGTTATAGTATGCTCTGTAGCAACTGTTGTAGCGTCCCAAGTAGCAACTCTTGTAGTGTTCTCTATAGCAGCTGTGGTAATATCATCTGTTTGAACTGTTGTAGTGTCCTCTGTATGAAATGTTGTAGTGTTTTCTGTTGCAGATGTTGTAGTGTATTCTGTAGCAAATGTTGTAGTGTCTTTTGTAGCAATTGTTGTAATGTCCTCTGCAGCAACTGTTGTAATGTTATCTGCAGCAACTGTGGCAGTGTCCTCTATAGCAACTGTTGTAGTGTCCTCTTTAGCACCTGTGGTAGTGTCCTCTATAAGAACAGTTATAGTGTCCTCTGTAAGAAATGTTGGAGTGTCCTCTATTGCAACTGTTGTAGTGTCCTCTACAGGAACTGTTGTAATGTGCGCTGTAGCAACTGTTGTAATGTGCTCTGCAACAACTGTAATGGCCTCTATAGCATCTGTGGTAGTGTCCTCCTTAGCAACTGTTGTATTGTCCTCTGTAGCAACTGTTGTAGTGTGCCCTGTAGCAACTGTTGTAGTGTCCCCTGTAGCAACTGTTGTAGTGTCCCCTGTAGCAACTGTTGTAGTGTCTTCTGTAGCAACCGTTGACGTGTCCTCTGTAGCAAATGTTGTAGTGTACCCTGTTGCAACTGTTGTAATGTCCTCTGTAGCAACTGTTGTGAAGGCCTCTATAGCAACTGTTGTAGTGTCCTCTATAGCAACTGTTGTAGTGTCCTCTATAGCCACTGTTGTAGTGTCCTCTATAGCAACTGTTGTAGTGTCCTCTATAGCAACTGTTGTAGTGTCCACTGTAGCAACTGTTGTAGTGTCCTCTGTAGCAACTGTTGTAGAGTCTTTTGTAAAAAGTGTTGTAGTGTGCTCTGTAGCAACTGTTGTAGTGTCCCCTGTAGCAACTGTTGTAGTGTCCTCTAAAAGAACTGTTGTAGTGTCCTCTATGTCACCTGTGGTAGTGTACTCTGTAGGAACTGTTGCAATATCATCTGTAGCAACTCTTGCAGTGTCCTCAATAAGAGCTATTGTAGTTTCCTCTGGAGCAACTGTTGTGTTGTCCTTTATTGCAACTGTTGTAGTGTCGTCTGTTGCAACTGTTGTACGGTCCTTCGTTGCAACTGTTGTAGTGTCCTCTGTTGCAACTGTTGTAGTGTCCTCTGTTGCAACTGTTGTTGTGTCCTCTGCTGCAAATGTTGTACTGTCTTCTGTAGCATATGTTGTAGTGTCCTCTGTTGCTAATGTTGTAGTGTCCTCTGTAGCAACTGTTGTAATGTCCTGTAAAGCAACTGTTGTAATGTCCCCTATAGCAACTGTTGTAGTGTCCTCTATAGCAAATATTGTAGTGTCCTCTGTAGCAACTGTTTTAATGTCCTCTATAGCAACTGTTGTAGTGTCTTCTTTAGCACCTGTAGTAGTGTCCTCTATAGGAACAGTTATAGTGTCCTCTGAATCAACTGTGGTAATGTTCTCTGTAGCAACTGTTGTAGTGTACTCTGTAGCAACTATTGTAGTGTACTCTGTAGCAACTGTTGTAGTGTGCTCTGTAAGAACTGTTGTAGTGTCCCCTGTAGCAACTGTTGTAGTGCCCTCTGTAGCAAATGTTGTAGTGTCCTGAGTTGCAACTCTTGTAATGTCCTCTGTAGCAACTGTTGTAGCGTGCTCTGTAGCAAGGTTTGTAGTGTGCTCTGTAGCAACTGTTGTAGAGTCACCTGTAGCAACTGTTGTAGTGTCCTCTAAAAGAATTGTTGCGATGTCCTCTATTGCACCTGTTGTAGTGTCCTTTATTGCACCTGTTGTAGTGTCCTCTGTAGGAACTGTTGCAATGTCTTCTGTAACAACTGTTGTAATGTCCCCTGCAGCAACTGTTGTAAAAGCCTCTATAGCAACTGTTGTAGAGTCCTCTGTTGCAACTGTTGTAGTGTCCTCTGTAGCAAACGTTGTAGTGTCCCCTGTAAGAACTGTTGTAGTGTCCTCTGTAGCAACTGTTGTAGTGTCCCCTGTTGCAGCTGATGTAGTGTCCTCTGTAGCAAGTGTTGTAGTTTCCTCTGTTGCAATTGTTGTAGTGTCCTCTGTAGCAACAGCAGTAGTGTCCTCTTTAGCAAATGGTGTAATGTCATCTGTAGCAATTGTTGTGGTATCTTCTGCTGCAAATGTTGTAGAGTCCTCTATAAGAAGTGTTGTAATGTCCTCTGCAGCAACTGTTGTAGTGTCCTCCGTAGCAACTGTTGTAATGTCCTCTGTAGCAACTGTTGTAGTGTCCTCTATAGCACCTGTTGTAGTGTCTTCTATAAGAACTGTTGTTGTGTTATCTGTAGGAACTGTTGTCGTGTCCTCTGTAGCAACTGTTTTAGTATGCTCTGTAGAAACTGTTGTAGTGTCCCCTGAAGCAACTATTGCAATGTCCTTTATTGCAACTGTTGTAATGTCCTCTGTTGCAACTGTTGTAATGTCCTCTGTACCAACTGTTGTAATGTCCTCTGTTGCAACTGTTGTAGTGTCCTCTGTAGCAAATGTTGTAATGTCTTCTGTAGCAACTGTTGTAATGGCCTCTTTAGCAAATTTGGTAGAGTCCTCTTTTGCACCTGTTGTAGTGTCCTCTATAGCAACTGTTGTAGTGTCCTCTGTAGCAACTGTTGTAGTGTCCTCTTTAGCACCTGTGGTAGTGTCCTCTATAAGAACAGTTATAGTGTCCTCTGTAATAAATGTTGTAGTGTCCTCTTTAGCAACTGTTGAAGTGTCCTCTGTAGCAACTGTTGTCATCGCTGTAGCAGCTGTTGTAATCTCCTCTGCAGCAAATGTAGTAATGGGCTCTATAGCAACTGTTGTATTGTCCTCTATAGCAACTGTTGTAGTGTCCTCTATAGCAACGGTTGTAGTGTCCTTTATTGCAACTGTTGTAGTGTCCTCTGTTGCAACTCTTGTAGTGTCCTCTGTAGCAACTGGTGACGTGTCCTCTGTAGGAAATGTTGTAGTGTCCCTTGTTGCAACTGTTGTAGTGTCCTCTGTAGTAACTGTTGTAGTGTCCTCTGTAACAACCGTTGTAGTGTTTTCTGTAGCAACTGTTGTAGTGTGCTCTGTAGCAACTGTTGTGGTGTCACCTGTAGCAACTGTTGTAGTGTCCTCTAAAAGAACTGTTGCGATGTCCTCAATTGCACCTGTTGTAGTGTCCTCTATTGCACCTGTTGTAGTGTCCTCTGTAGGAACTGTTGCAATGTCCTCCATAGGAACAGTTGCATTGTCTTTTGTAGCAATTGTTGTAGTGTCCGTAATAAGTACTGTTGTTGTTTCCTCTGTAGCAATTGCTTTAGTGTCCTCGATAGCAACTATTGTAATGTCCTCTGTAGGAACTGTTGTAGTGTTTTCTGTTGCAACTGTTGTAGTGTACTCTGTTGCAACTTTTGTAGTGTCCTCTGTTGCAACTGTTGTAGTATCCTCAGTAGCAACTGTTGTAATGTCCTCTGTAGCAATTGTTGTAATGTCTTCTGTAGCAATTGTTGTAGTATACTTTGTTGCAAATGTTGTAGTGTCCTCTGTAAGAACTGTTAAAGTGTCCTCTGTGGGAAATGTAGTGTCCTCTGTAGCAATTGTTGTAGTGTACTCTGTTGCAAATATTGTAGTGTTTTCTGTTGAAACTGCTGTAGTGTCCCCTGTAGCAAATGTTGTAGTGTCCTCTGTAGCAATTGTTGTAGTGTCCTCTGTTGCTAATATTGTAGTGTCCTCTATAAGAGCTCTTGTAGTGTAGTCTGTAGCAACTGTTGTAGTTTCCTTTATTGCAAATGTTGTAATGTCCTCTGTAGCAACTGTTGTAGAGTCCTCTGTAGCAACAGTTGTAATGTCCCCTGTAGCAACTGTTGTAAGGTCGTCTGTAGCAATTGTTGGAATGGCCTCTATAGCAACTGTTGCAATGTCCTCTGTAGCAACTGTTGTAGTGTCCTCTGTAGCAACGGTTGTAGTGTCCTCTATAGCAATTGTTGTCGTGTCCCCTGTAGCAACTGTTGTAGAGTGCTCTGTAGGAACTGTTGTAGTGTCCTCTATAGCAACTGCTGTAGTGTCCTCGGTAGCAGCTGTTGCAGTGTGCTCTGTAGCAACTGTTGTAGTATCCTCAGTAGCAACTGTTATAATGTCCTCTGTAGCAACTGTTGTAATGTCTTCTGTAGCAATTGTTGTAGTGTTCTCTGTTGCAAATATTGTAGGGTCTTCTGTTGAAACTGCTGTAGTATCCCCTGTAGCAAATGTTGTAGTGTCCTCTGTAGCAATTGTTGTAGTGTCTTCTTTTGCAAATATTGTAGTGTCCTCTATAAGAGCTCTTGTAGTGTAGTCTGTAGCAACTGTTGTAGTTTCCTTTATTGCAAATGTTGTAATTTCCTCTGTAGCAACTGTTGTAGTGTCATCTGTAGTAACTGTTGTAATGTCCTCTGTAGGAACTGTTGTAATGTCATCTGTAGCAACTGTTGTAGTGTCCTCTGTAGCAACTGTTGTAGTGTGCTCTGTAGGAACTGTTGTAGTGTCCTCTATAGCAACTGCTGTAGTGTCTTCGGTAGCAGCTGTTGCAGTGTGCTCTGTAGCAACTGTTGTAGTGTCCTCTATATTAGCTGTGGTAGTGTACTCTTTAAGAAATCTTGTAATGTTCTCAATAAGAACTGTTGTAGTGTCCTCTTTTGCAACTGTTGTAGTGTCCTCCATACGATCTGTTGCAATTTCCTCTGTAGCAACTGTTGTAGTGTCCTCTGTAGCAAATGTTGTAATTTCCTCTAATAGAATTGTTGCAGTGTCCTCTGTAGCAACTGTTGTAGTGTTCTTTGTTGCAATTGTTGAAGTTTCCTCAGTGGCAACTGTTGTATTTTCCTCTGTAGCAACTGTTGTTGTGCCCCCTGTAGCAACTACTGTAGTGTCCTTTGTTGCGACTTCTCTAGTGTCCTCTGTAGCAACTGTTGTAGTGTCGTCTGTAGCAACTTTTGTAGTGTCGTCTGTAACAACTGTTGTAATGGCCTCTATAGCAAACGTTGCAATGTTCTTTAAAGCACCTGTTGTAGTATCCTCTATAGCAACTGTTGTATTGTCGTCTATAGCACTTGCGGTAGTGTCCTCTATAAGAACTGTTGTAGTGTGCTCCGTAGCAACTGTTGTAGCGTGCTCTTTAGGAACTTTTGTAGTGTCCCTTGTAGCAACTGTTGTAGTGTCCTCTGTAGCAACTGTTGTAGTGTCATCTGTAGCAACTGTTGTAGTGTGCTCTGTAGCAACTGTTGTAGCGTGCTTTGTAGCAACTGTTTTAGTGTCCTCTATTGCACCTGTTGTAGTATCCTCTGTAGGAACGGTTGCAGTGTCCTCTATAGCAACTGTTGCATTGTGCTGTGTAGCAATTGTTGTAGTGTCCTCAATAAGAACTGTTGTAATGTCCTCTGTAGCAACTGTTGTAGTGTCCTCTATAGCAAATGTTGTAATGTCCCCTGTAGCAACTATTGTAATGTCCTCTGTAGGAAGTGTTGCAGTTTTCTCTGCTGCAACTGTTATAGTGTCCTCTGTTGCAATTGTTGTAGTATCCTCTGAGGCAAATGTTGTAGTGTCCTCTGTAAGAACTGTTGAAGTGTCCTCTGTTTCAAATGTTGTAGTGTCCTCAGTAGCAAGTGTTGTAATGTCCTCTGTTGCAAATATTGCAGTGTCCCTTGTAGCAACTGTTGTAGTGTCCTCTGTAGCAACTGTTGTAGTGTTCTCTGTAGCAACTGTTGTACTGTCCTCTGAAGCAGCTGTTGTAGTGTCCTCTGTAGCAACTGTTGTAGTAGTGTGCTCTGTAGCAACTGTCGTAGTGTGCTCTGTAGGAACTGTTGCAGTGTCCCTTGTAGCAACTGTTGTAGTGTCCTCTGTAGCAACTGTTGTAGTGTGCTCTGTAGGAACTGTTGTATTGTGCTCTGTAGCAAATGTTGTAGTGTCCTCTGTAGCAACTGTTGTAGTGTGCTCTGTAGCAACTGTTGTAGTGTCCTCTATAGCCTCTGTTGTAGTGTCCTCTGAAGCAGCTGTTGTAGTGTGCTCTGTAGGAACTGTTGTAGTGTCCTTTTTAGCAACTGTTATAGTGTCCTCTGTAGCAACTGTTGTAGTTTCCTCTATAGTAGCTGTGGTAGTGTTTTCTATAAGAACTCTTGTAATGTTCTCTATAACAACTGTGGTAGTGTCTTCTGTAACATCTGTTGTAATGTCCTTTATAACAACTGTTGTAGTGTCATCTGTAGCAACTGTTGTAATGTTCTCTGTAGCAACTGTTGTAATGTCATGTACAGCAACTGTGGTAGTGCCCTCTTTAGCACCTGTGGTAATGTCGCCTATAAGAACAGTTATAGGGTCCTCTGTAGCTACTGTGGTCGTGTCCTCTGTAGCAACTGTTGTAGTGTCCCCTGATGCAACTGTTGTAGTGTCCCCTGTAGCAACTGTTGTAGTGTCCTCTGTAGCAACTGTTGTAGTGTTCTCTGTAGCAACTGTTGTAGTGTGCTCTGTAGCAATTGTTGTAGTGTGCTCTGTAGCAACTGTTGTAGTGTCCTCTGAAAGAACTGTTGCGATGTCCTCTAATGCACCTGTTGTAGTGTCCTCTTTAGGAACTGTTGCAGTGTTTTCTATAGCAACTGTTGCATTGTCCTCTGTGGCAATTGTTGTAGAGTCCTCAATAAGAACTGTTGTAGTGTACTCTTTAGCAACTATTGTAGTGTCCTCTGTAGCAACTGTTGTAGTGTCCTCTATAGCAAGTATTGTAGTGTCCTCTATAGCAAGTATTGTAGTGTCCTCTGTAGAAACTGTTGTAGTATCTTCTGTAGGGACTGTTGTAATGTCCTCTGTAGCAAAGGTTGCAGTGTCCTCTAATAGAACTGTGGTATTGTCCTCTGTAGCAAATGTTGTAGTGTTTTTTGTAGCAATTGTTGAAGTTTCCTCTGTTGCCACAGTTGTATTTTCCTCTGTAGCAACTGTTGTAGTGTCCTCTGTAGGAACTGTTGGATTATCCTTTGTAGCAACGGTTGTAGTGTCCTCTTTAGCAAACAGAATTGTTGTAGTGTCCTCTATAAGATCTGTTGTAGTGTCCTCTGTAGGAACTGTTGTATTGTCCTCTTTAGGAACTGTGGTAGTGTCCTCTTTAAGAACTGCTATTGTGTCTACTGTAGCAGCTGTTGTAGTGTCCTCTGTAGCAATTGTTGTAGTATCCTCTGTAGAAACTGTTGTAGTGTCCTCTTTAGCAATAGCTGTAGTTTCCTCTAATAGAATTGTTGTAGCGTCCTCTGTAGCAACTGTTGTAGTGTTCTTTGTAGCAATTGTTGTAGTTTCCTCTGTGGCAACTGTTGTAGTTTCCTCTGTAGCAACTGTTGTAGTGTCAGCTGTAGCGACCGATGTAGCGTCCTCTGTAGCAACTGTTGCAATGTCCTCTGTAGCAACTGTGGTAGTGTCCTCTGCAGCAAATGTTGTAGTGTCCTTTAAAAGAATTGTTGTAGTGTCCTCTATGAGAACTGTTGTCGTGTACTCTGTAGCAACTGTTGTAGTTTCCTCTATACGAACTGTTGCAATGTCCTCTGTAGCAACTTTTGTAGTGTCCTCTGTAGCAGATGTTGTAGTGTGCTCTGTAGCAACTGTTGTAGTGTCTTCTGTAGCACCTGTTGTAGTGTCATCTATAGCAACTGTTGTAGCGCCCTCTGTAGCAACTCTTGTAGTGTCCTCTCTAGGAACTGTTGTAGTGTCTACTGAAGCAACTGTTGTAGTGTCCTCTGTAGCAACTGTTGTAGTGTCCTCTGTGGGAAATGTTGTAGTGTCCTCTGTAGCAACTGTTGTAATGTCCTCTGTAGTAACTGTTGTAGTGTCTTTTATAGCAACTATTGTAGTGTCCTCTGTAGCAACTATTGTAGTGTCCTCTATAGTAGCTGTGGTAGTGTCCTCTATAAGCACCGTTGTAATGTCCTCTATAGGAACTGATTTAGTGTCCTCTGTCGCAACTGTTGTAGTTTCCTCTATAGCAAACTTTGTAGTGTCCTCTGTAGCAATTGTTGTAGTATCCTCTGTAGCAATTGTTGTAGTGTCCTTTGTAGCAGCTGCTGTAGTGTGCTCTGTAGCAATTGTTGTAGTATCCTCTGTAGAAACTGTTGTAGTGTCCTTTGTAGCAACTGCTGTAGTGTCCTCTGTAGCAATAGCTGTAGTTTCCTCTAATAGAATTGTTGTAAGGTCCTCTGTAGCAACTGTTGTAGTGTTTTTTGTATCAATTGTTGTAGTTTTCTCTGTGGCAACTGTTGTAGTTTCCTCTGTAGCAACTGTTGTAGTGTCTGCTGTAGCGACCGATGTAGCGTCCTCTGTAGCAACTGTTGCAATGTCCTCTGTAGCAACTGTGGTAGTGTTCTCTGTAGCAAATGTTGTAGTGTCCTTTAAAAGAATTGTTGTAGTGTCCTCTATGAGATCTGTTGTAGTGTCCTCTGTAGCAACTGTTGTAGTGTCCTCTATACGAACTGTTGCAATATCCTCTGTAGCAACTGTTGTAGTGTCCTCTGTAGCAAATGTTGTAGTGTCCTCTGTAGCAATTGTTGTAGTGTCATCTATAGCAACTGTTGTAGCGTCCTCTGTAGCAACTGTTGTAGTGTCCTCTCTAGGAACTGTTGTAGTGTCTACTGTAGCAACTGTTGTAGTTTCCTCTGTAGCAACTGTTGTATTGTCCTCTGTAGCAACTGTTGTAGTGTCCTCTGTAGCAACTGTTGTAGTGTCCTCTGTGGGAAATGTTGTAGTGTCCTCTGTAGCAATTGTTGTGATGTCCTCTGTAGCAATTGTTGTAGTGTTCTTTATAGCAACAGTTGTAATGTCCTTTGTAGGAACTGTTGTAGTGTTCTCTGTAGGAACTGTTGAAATGCCCTCTGTAGCAACTGTTGTAGTGTCCTCTGTAGCATCTGTTATAATGTTCTCCATAGAAACTGTTGTAGTGTCTTCTATACCAACTTCTGTGGTCCCACCTTTAGGAAGTGTAATGTTCTCCATTTGAACAGTTGTAGTGTTCCCTGTGGCAACTCTTGTAGTGTCCTCTTTCGCAACAGTTGTTGTGTCCTCTGTAGCAACTGTTGTAGTGTCTTCTGTTGTAACAGGTGTTGTGTCCTCTGTAGCAACTGTTGTAGTGTCCTCTATAGCATCTTGTGTAGTGTTCTCTGTAGCAACTGTTGTAGTGTCATCTGTAGCAACTGTTGTAGTGTCCTCTGTAGCGACTGTTGTATTGTCCATGGTAGGAACTGTGGTAGTGTTTTCTAAGTGAATTGTGGTAGTTTCCTGTCCAGAAACTGTTGTTTTGTCCTGGCCAGGACCTGTTGTATGGTCTGGACCGTGAACTGGTGTAGCGTCCTGTATATGAACTGTTGGAGTGATCTCTACAAGAACTGTGGTAGTGTCCTCTATAAGAATGGATGTAGTTATAGAAGCTGTTGTAGTGTCCTCTGTAGGAACTGATGTAATGTCCTTTATGGGAATTGTTGTAGTGTCCTCTATAGCAACTGTGGTAATGTCCTCTATAGGAGCTGTTCTATTGTCCTCTGCACGATCTGTTCTAGTGTCTGCTATAAGAACTCTTGTAGTGTCCTCTATAGGTACTGTTGTAGAGGCCTCTGTAGAAAATACAGTGTCCTCTATAGCAACTGTTGTAGTGTACTCTATAGGAACTGTTGTAATGTCTTTTAAATCAGCTGTTGTAGTGTCACTTAAAGGAACTGTTGAGGTGTCCTCTATAGGAACGGTTGTAGTGTCCTCTATAGCAACTGTTGTAGTGTCCTCTATAGGAAGGGTTGTAGTGTCCTCTTTTGGAACTGTTGTAGTGTCCTCTATAGCAACTGTTGTAGTGTCCTGTACGGAGACTGTTGTAATGTCCTGTGTGGGGACTGTTGTTGTATTCTCTATAGGAACCGATGTAGTGTCCTTTATAAGAACTTCTATAGGAACTGTTGTAGTGTCCTTTACGGGAACTGTTATAATGTCCTGTGTGGGAACTGTTGTTGTATTCTCTATAGGAACCGATGTAGTGTCCTTTATAAGAACTTCTATAGGAACTGTTGTAGTGTCCTGTACGGGAACTGTTCTAATGTCCTGTGTGGGAACTATTGTTGTATCCTCTGTAGAAACTGTTGTAGTGTCCTCTATAGCAATTATCGTATTGTCTTCTATATAAACTGTTGTAGTGTCCACTGTATGAACCGTTGTAGTTTTCTGAATTTCTGTTGTTATGTCCTTCATAGGAACTTTAAAAGTATCGTCTAAAGGAACTGCTGTAGAGTCCTTTGGAAAACTGGACCTGTCTTCTTTAGGGATGCTTGTTGTTTTATCCTCAGTCCCAACATGTGGAAACATAACAAGGGATTTTTTATCAGTACTGTTTTCATCAGCAAATAGATCTTTTATTGCCGTTAGCGTACTTTCTTCCTCCAATTTGAATGTTTCATCAGGCGAAGTTGTGAGTTCAGAAATTGACGTTGTTCTCGTCTTCCCAAGAACTGTAGTGATTCCCACTACAGGAACTGATTTTGCGAAGGACTCTTGAGAGATGGTTGTGATGTCCTCTGTAGTAACTGTGGTAGAGACCTCTGGATGAAGGGTTGTAGAGTTTTCTCGTAGTTGTTGTGTTGTACTGATCTCTGGTAGAACTCTGGTAGCGTCCTCCGGTACATAAGTTGTAGTGCCCACAATACCAATTGTAGTGTCTTTCATTGCAACTGTTGTGATGTTCTCTTTAGCAAATGTTGTAGTGTCCTCTATAACAACTGTTGTAGTGTCCTCTATAGAAACTGTTGTAGTGTCCTTTACAGAAACTGGTATAGTGTCCTCTATAGCAAATGTTGTAGTTTCCTCTGTAGCAACTGTTGTAATGTCCTCTATAGAAACTGTTGTAGTGTCCTCTGTAGCAACTGTTGTAATGTCCTCTATAGAAACTGTTGTAGTGTCCTCTATAAAAACGGTTGTAGTGTCCTCTATAGGAACGGTTGTAGTGTCCTCTATAGGAACGGTTGTAGTGTCCTCTAAAGGAACTATTGTAGTGTCCTGTATAGCAACTGTTGTATTGTCCTCTGTAAAAACTATTATAGTATCATCTATGCCAACTGTTGTAGTGTCCCCTTTAGCAACCGTAGGAAGGGTTGAAGTTTCTTCTGTTGTAGTTTCCTCTATAGGAACTGTCGTGTCCTCTATAGGAACTGTTGTGTCTTTTTTAGTTTTTTAGAAATTGTAGCAGTTTCACTTATAGGGATTGTCCTAGTGTCCTCAATGGGAACTATTGATGTATATTCAACACCAACAGTTGTAATGTCCTTTAGATGACTTGCTGTGATGCCATCTGTAGAAGCTGTTGTAGTGTCCTCTAAGGGAACTGCTGTGGCAAGAACTGATAGGACCTTTGTAGTTTCCTCGTGAAAACGAATGGGGGTGACCTCTGGTAGATGGGTTATTGTGTCCTCTGTTACAAGTATCGCAGAGTCCTGTGGTAGAATGGTTGTCGTGTTTTCTGATAGAAGGGTTGTTGTGTCCTCTGGTAGTACTTTTGTGGAATCCTCTGGTAGAAGTGTTGTAGTGACCTCTGGTGGAAGTGTGATATTATCTGGAAGACGAATAGTAGGATCCGCTGGTAAAATTGCTGTTGTTTCTTCTGGTAGAACAGTTGTAATGACTGTTGGCAGCAGTATTGTCTTGTTATCTGGAAGAAGTGGTGTGATGTCCTCAGGTAGACCTGAAGTTATGTCCTCTGGTAAATGTGATGTTGGAACTGTGGTAGCATCCTTTGGCACAGATGATGTATTGTCCTCTGGTAGAAGTGATGTTTTGTCTTCAGGTACAGGTGTCATTGTGTCCTGTGGTAGAAATGTTGTTGTGTCCTCTAGTAGACTTGTGTCTTCCGGTAAGAGTGCTGTACTATCAGCTGCTAGAAACGTTGTAGTGTCCTCGCGCAGAAGTGTTATAATATCATCAGGTAGAAACTTTGTTACCTTCTCTGGTAGGACTGTAGTAGTGGTTTCTTGTAGAGGGGATGTCGGTTCCTCTGGTTGAAGTGTTGTAGTGTCCTCCAGTAGATGTAATGTAGTTTCGTTTGGTAGAAGTGTTGTACTGTAATATGGATGAAGTATTGTTTTGACCTCTGGAAATGTGGTAATGTCTTCTGATACAACCTTTGTTGTGTCCTCTGGTAGAAGTGTTGTTGTTTTCTCTGGTAGAAGTGTTGTAGTATCTTCTAATAGAAGTGTTGCTGTGTCCTCTGGTAGAAGTGTTGGCATGTCCTCTGGTAGAAGTGTTGTAGTGACCTCTGGTAGGACTGTTGTAGTTTCCACTGGAAAAGAACTTGTGGGGTGTTCGGGTAGAGGTATTGTCGTGTCCTCTGTTATAAGTGTCATGTGTTCTGGGGAAAGTGTTGTTTTTTCCTCCGATGGAAGTGTGATAGTGTCATTTTGTGAAAGTTTTGTTTTGTCTTCTGGTAGAAAAGCTGTAGTGTCTTCTGGTGGAAGTGTTGTAGAGTCCTCTGGTGGAAGTACTGTAGTGTCCACTGGAGTAAGTGTTGTAGTGTCCTCTGGTGTAAGTGTTGTAGTGCCCTCTGGTGGAAGTGGTATTGTGTCCGTTTGTGGAAGTGTTGTTTTGTGCTCTAGTAAAAGTATTGTAGTGTCCTCTGATGGAAGTATTGTAGTGTCACTTGGTTGATGTGTTGTAGTGTCGTCTGGTAAAAGTGTTGTAGTGTCTTTTAGTAGACGTGTTGTTATATCCTCTTTTAGATGAGTTGTAATGTCCTCTGCTGGGAATGTTGTAATGACCTCTGGTAGGACTGTTGTAGTTTCCTCTGGAAAAGACATTCTGGTGTCTTCAGGTAGAAGTGTTGTAATGTCTTCTGGAAGATGTTTTGTTATTTCTTCTTCACGATGTATTGCAGTGTCCTTTGGTGGAAGTGTTGTAGTGTCCTCTGGTAGTACTGCTTTTGAGTCATCTGGAAGAAGTGTTTTAGTATCTGGTAGTACCGTTGTTGAGCCCTGTGGAAGAAGTGTTGTAATATCTTCTGGTAGTACTTTTGTTGAGTCCTCTGGAAGAAGTGTTGTAGTGTCGCCTGGTAGTACTGTTGTTGAATCCTCTAGAAGAATTGTAATATCTTCTGGTGGTACTGTTAATGCGTCATCTGATAGAAGTGTTGTAGTATCTTCTGGTAGTACTGTTGTTGAGCCCCGTGGAAGAAGTGTTGTAATATCTTCAGGTAGTACTTTTGTTGAGTCCTCTGGAAGAAGCGTTGTAGTGTCCCCTGGTAGTAGTGTTGTTGAATCCTCTGGAAGAATTGTTGTAATATCTTCCGGTGGTACTGTTATTGCGTCATCTGATAGAAGTGTTGTAGTATCCTCTGGTAGCACTGATGTTGAGTCTTCTGGAAGAAGTGTTTTGGTATCCTCGGGTAGTACTCTTGATGAGTCCTCTGGAAAAAGTGTTGTAGTGTCCTCTGGTAGTACTGTTGTTGAGTCATCTGGAAGAAGTGTTGTAGTATTTTCTGATAGCACTGTTGTGGAGTCCTCTTGAACAAGTGCTGTAATGTCCTCTGGTAGTATTGTTGTTGAGTCCTCTGGTAAAGGTATTGTAGTGTCTTCTGGTAGTACAGTTGTTGAGTCCTCTTGAAAAAGTGTTGTAGTATGCACGGGTAATACTGTGGTTGAGCCCTCTGGAGGAAGTATTGTAGTGTCCTCTGGTAGTAATGTAGTTGAGTCCTCTGGTAAAAGTATTGTTGTGTTCTCTGGTAGTACTGTTGTTGAGTCCTCTGGTAAAAGTATTGTTGTGTTTTGTGGTAGTACTGTTGTTGAGTCCTCTGGTAAAAGTATTGTTGTGTTTTCTGGTAGTGCTGTTGATGAGTCCGCTGGAGGAAGTGTTTTTGTATCCTTTGGTAGTACTTTTGTTGAATCCTCGGGTGGAAGTGTAATATCTTTTAGTAGTACTATTGTTGAGTCATCTGGAAGAAGCGTTGTAGTATCTTCTGCTAAGGCAGTTGTCGAGTCCTCTGGATGAAGTGTTGTAATATCTTCTGGTAGTACTGTTGTTGAGTCATATGGAAGAAGTGTTGTAGTATCTTCTGATAAGACTGTTGTTGAGTCCTCTGGAAGAAGTGTAGTAGTGTCATCTGGTAGTACTGTTGTTAAGTCATCTGGAGGAAGTGTTGTAGTGTCCTCTGGTAGAACTGTCTTTGAGTCATCTGGACATAGTGTTGTAACATCTTCTGGTAGTAGTACTGTTGTTGAGTTCACTGGAGGAAGTGTTTTAGTATCCTCTGGTAGTAGTGTTGTTGAGTCCTCTGTAGGAAGTGTTGTAGTGTCCTCTGGTAGTACTGTTGCTGAGTTCACTGGAGGAAGTGTTGTAGTGTCCTCTGGTAGTACTGTTGTTGAGTCCTCTGGAGGAAGTGTTGTAGTGCCCCCTGGTAGAAGTGTTGTAATATCTTCTGTTAGGACTGTTGTTGAGTCCTCTGGAAAAGGTGTTATAGTGTCCTCTGGTAGTACTGTTATTGAGTCATCTGAAGGAAGTGTTGTAATATCTTCTGGTAGTACAGTGGTTGAGTCCTCTGGTAGAAGAGTTGAAGTATCCTCTGGTGGAATTGTCCGATTGTCCTCTGCTGGAAGTGTGTTTGTGATCTCTGGTGGAAATGTTTCAGTGTCCTCTGTTATAGGTGTTATGCCTTCTGGTAGAAGTGGTGTTTCTTCCTCTGATGGAAGTGTTGTAGTGTTCTTTTGTGGAAGTTTTGTTTTGTCCTCTTTTAGAAGAGTTGTAGTGTCTCTGGTGGAAGTGTTGTAGTGTCCTCTGGTTGTAGTGTTGTAGTGTCCTCTGATGGAAGTATTGTAGGGTCGTTTGGTTGATGTGTTGAAATATCCTCTCGTGAAAATATTGTAGTGTCATCTGGTAGACGTTTTGTTGTATCCTCTGGTTGGAGTGTTGTAGGGTTCTCTCGTAGAAGTGTTGTAGTGTCGTCTGGTAGTACTGTTGTTGAGTCATCTGGAAGAAGTGTTTTAGTATCTTCTAATAGTACTGATGTTGAGCCCTGTGGAAGAATTGTTGTACTATCTTCTGTTGTTGAATCCTCTGGAAGAAGTGTTGTAATATCTTCTGGTGTTAATGTTATTGCGTCATCTGATAGAAGTGTTCTAGTGTCCTCTGGTAGCACTGTTGTTGAGTCTTCTGGAAGACGGCTTTTAATATCATCGGATAGTACTGCTGATGAGTCCTCTGGAGGAAGTGTTGTAGTGTACTCTGGTAATACTGTTGTTGAGTCATCTGGAAGAAGTGTTGTAATATTTTCTGATAGCACTGTTGTTGAGTCCTCTTGAAGAAGTGTTATAGTGGCATCTGGTAGTACTGTTGTTGTATTCTCTTGTAGAGGTATTGTTGAGTCCTCTGGAGGAAGTATTTTAGTTTCCTCTGGTAGTAATGTTGTTGAGTCCTCTGGCAAAAGTATTGTTGTGTTCTCTGGTAGTACTGTTGTTGAGTCATCTGGAAGAAGTGTTGTTTCTTCTGGTAAGACAGTGGCTGAGTCGTCTGGAAGAAGTGTTGTAATGTCTTCTGGTAGTACTGTTGTTGAGTCATCTGGAGGAAGTGTTGTAGTGTCCTCTGGTGGAACTAACTTTGATTCATCTGGAAGAAGTGTTGTAATATCTTCTTGTGGTACCGTTGTTGACTCCTCGGGAAGAAGTGTTGTAGTGTCCTCTGGTAATACTTTTGTTGAGTCCTCTGGAGGAATTGTTGTATTGCCCCCTAGTAGAAGTATTGTAATATCTTCTGTTAGCACTGTTGTTGAGTCCTCTGGGAAAAGTGTTCTAGTGTCCTCTTGTAGTACTGTTGTTGAGTCATCTGAAAGAAGTGTTTTAGTATCTTCTGGTAGTACTGTTGTTGAGTCCTGTGGAAGAATTGTTGTACTATCTTCTGCTGTTGAGTCCTCTGGAAAATGTGTTCTAGTGTCCTCTGGTAGTACTGTTGTTGAGTCATCTGAAAGAAGTGTTTTAGTATCTTCTGGTAGTACTGTTGTTGAGTCCTCTGGAAGAAGTGTTGTAATGTCCTCTGGTAGTACTGTTGTTGAATCCTCTGAAAGAAGTGTTGTAATATCTTCTGGTAATACTGTTATTGAATCGTCTAATAGAAGTATTGTAGTATCTTCTGGTAGCACTGTTGTTGAGGCTGCTGGAAAAAGTGTTTTGGTACTCTCGGATAGTTCTGTTTTTGAGTCCTCTGGAGGAAGTGTTGTAGTGTCCTCTGGTAGTATTGTTGTTGAGTCCTCTTGAAAAAGTGTTGTAGTGTACACGGGTAGTGCTGTTGTTGATTCCTCTGGTAACGGTATTTTAGTGTCCTCTGGTAGGAATGTTGTTGAGTTTTCTGGTAAAAGTATTGTAGTGTCCTCTGGTAGTACTCTTGTTGAGTCCTCTGGAGGAAGTGTTGTAATATCTTCTGGTAGTACCTTTGTTGAGTCACCTGGAAGAAGTGTTGTAGTGTCCTCTGGTAGGATTGTTGAGTCATCTGGAAGAAGTGTTGTAATATCATCTGGAAAAAGTGTTGTAATATCTTCTAGTAGTACTGTTGTTGAGTCCTCTGGAGGAAGTGTTGTAGTATCCTCAGGTAGTACTGTTGTCGAGTCCTCTGGAAGAAGTGATTTAGTACCCTCTGGTAGTACGACTGTTGAGTCTTCTGGTAGCACTGTTGTTGAGTCCATGGGAAGAAGTGTTTTGGTATCCTCGGGTAGTACTGCTGTTGAGTCCTTTGGAGGAAGTGTTGTAGTGTCTTCTCGTAGTACTGTTGTTGAGTCATCTGGGAGAAGTGTTGTGATATAGTTTGATAATAGTGTTGTTGAGTCCTCTGGAAGAAGTGTTGAAGTGTCCTCTAATAGTGCTGTTGTTGAGTCCTGTGGGAGAAGTGTTGTAATATCTTCTGGTAGAACTGTTGTTGAGTACTCTGGAAGATGAGTTGTAGTGTCCTCTGGCAATACCATTGTTGAGTCCTCTGGAGGAAGTGTTGTAGTGCCCCCTGGTAGAAGTGTTGTAGTATCTTCTGGTAGTACTGTTGTTGATTCCCCTGGAAGAAGTGTTGTAGTATCTTTTGGTAGTACTATTGTTGAATCCTCTGGAAGAAGTGTTGTAATATCCTCTGGTAGCACTGTTGTTGAGTCATCTGAAATGAGAGTTGTAATGTCCTCTGGTAGTACTGTTGTTGAGTCATCTGAAAGAAGTGTTGTAAGTGCTGTTGAGTCATCTGAAAAAAGTGTTGTAATATCTTCTGGTAGTACTATTGTTGAGTCCTCTGGAAGAAGTGTTGTAATGTCCTCTGGTAGCACTGTTGTTGAGTCCACTGGAAGAAGTGTTTTAGTATCTTCGGGTAGTACTGTTGTTGAGTCCTCAGGTCCAAGCGTGTTGTGCAAGTCTGAGGTTTGTGATAATTTACTTTCACTTTGTTTTGTACTCGACTTTTGTAGTCTTGAAGTAGAAGTCTCTAACACCCCGACAGCAAATTCAGTGAAGACCGCTGCACTTGGAACAGGAAAGTCTGCTGGTGAAGGAGATATTTCTCTTTTTGCTGACGAGGGTTCAAGTTTATCTGAAGCAGTAAATACATTTCTAGCGTTACCGATGGTTGCCGATTCTGTCTTCGCTGAGGTCATCTTGTTCTCTGTGAAGATGGGAACTTCTCTGGTGGGTTTGGGCCAGTGAACTATTGTGGCCAGTGTCCTGATGATTTCTCTGGCTTCTGTTGTTGTAGTAGAAGATATGATGGTGGTCGGTACTACTGATGATGGCACACCTATGTTAGTTTCAGATTTCGTCTTGTCTTCCAAATCTCTGAGTATGATCTCACTAAAAAATGGGAACTGGAGGGTGCGCACTTCATGTTTGAGATCCGTAACTACCTTTATACTTTCTGTAGTATGCGATTCACTTTCTGCAACGTCTATAACGAGTACATCATCACCTGCGTCTTCAAGGCTTACAGTTTCTATCTCACTTTCTTTGGGAAAGGCTGAGGTCTGGGATTCAATAAACTCTTGAAAGTCATTGTCGTTTTCTTGTGTCAGTATATACGTATTTACGGTTTCGTCCTTCAATTCTTCAGAATCAAAGGTCTGAGGCGAGTTTATTTCCACACGAGGAACAGAAGTATTTACAATAGAGGCAGTCGGAGGAGATGGACTGTCTACGTTTGGTTGACCATTTTCGGAATCAGAATACAAAGCAGGCATGTTCTGTACAAAGTCAGTATCATTGAGAGGAAGCAGAGAGGAGTACAAATCATTCACATACAGGTAGTCATACAAGGAACTCCCATTCTGAGGTAGAGTCTGCAGAATAGTATCAGTTTCATTCACAGAGTCGTCGGATGCAGAAAGATGTACAGATTCCTCAGACTCTGACAAGTTCACTAACACAGTACCATCATCCAAAGAGTTGGATACATTTGCGATTTCAGAAAAAGAGGAGTTAGTAGTTGTGTACACTGAGTGTTGTTGAAATCTCGCTGAGTCATTCTTTGTTTCAGAGACAGAAGTGTTAGAAGGTTGAGTTTCGTACAAAGACACGATATTATGGGATGAGTCAGCAACAGACGAAGGACGAAGTACGTCACTATCAGAAGATGCATCTTCAGAAACAGAATCTTGAGACCGATCAATCAAAGTCACATCACCTGATGAAGCGGAGTCCGTTGCTAATGGTGGTCCACTGAAGGGCGTGCCTGTAGCTTCCGCGGTGGCGCACAGACTTCCAGAGAAGCCCAATGCACAGGTACACCTCGCTTCAAGACCAGCAGGTGTGCACGTCGCTCCGTTGAGGCAAGGGTTGGGCTGACACGGGTTCAGCACCACAGAGTCATCTGTAGAGGTTACAGTTGTCTGTGGACCAGCAGTCACGATGGCAGTGTCCTCCTTCGAGCAAGTCCTCCCTGCAGCATGTGGCAAACATTTAATACCTCGTGCTTGCATGCTTCCAATGCACGTGATCAGTATATACAACGGAGAATACTCGGCTTTTGTCAACACAAAAAATGACAATATCTGTAATACTTGGTTTTTAAAAAGTTCTCCAGACTAATGTATGGTAAATATTAAAAGTGTAAAATATAAAACATCTGTATTATATGTTAAAGCATAAAAAAATAATATACGGTAACAGTATGAATCGTATTATTCTATAACCTAATGTTTTACGACCTTCAGTAACGCGGCCTTTTGTTATAAACATTAAAATTGATAAAACAAAAAAATCATAATAAAACAAGACTACTAACCTGCCCATCCGGCAGAACACAAGCACACGAAGCCGTTGACAGCATCTTGACATGTGGCAGCATTGAGACAAGGGTTCGACGAGCACTCATCAATGTTCGTGTCGCACGTGTCCCCGGTGTAACCTTGGTCACACAGGCACAGAAAACCTCCATTATCACCCACACAGACGCCGTCCTTGGTGCAAGGGCCGGAGAGGCAAGGGTCGATGTAGCCGTCACCTATGCTGGAAGTCTCGCAGTAGTCTCCGGCATAGTCGTCAGGACAGAGGCACTGAAACTCCTCTCCGCTCTTTGGCACGCAGGTCCCGCCATGCAGACAAGGGTTAGGCTGGCACGGGTCCACCAGATCCTCCTCCACAAGTTGGCACTGCGGTCCGGAAAATCCCTCCAGGCACGTGCAGGTGAAAGTATTGCCTGAGGCCACGCACGAGCCTTCGTTCAAGCACGGGTTGGGATTGCACGGGTTCAGAGGAGACGACGACTCGTCAAAACCACACGTCGGTCCGGAGTATCGTGGGAGGCAGGTACAGTGGAAATCTTGGCCGTTAGGAAGACAGGTGCCTTGGTTCTGGCAGGGGTTGGACTGGCAAGGGTTGAAGACGACTTCAGGAATAACGGACATGCACCTGGGACCGTAGTAGCCGTCAGGACACAAGCACTGGTAACCGCCCGTGACCACCACACAGGTTCCTTGGTTCCAGCACAGACTGAAGGAACAGGGAGAATCCTGGGCTGAGAGGTTGACCTCGCATCGTGTGCCGGTCAGACCGTTAGGGCAGTCACACACGAACGTGCTTCCGGCTCTCATGCACGTCCCTCCATGCTTACAGGGGTTTATCGTGCAAGGGTCGGGGCCAGCCACCGGTAGCTCCACTTGGCACAGCAGTCCAGAATAGCCTTGCAGGCAGTTGCAGGAAAATTCCAGTCCCTCCGGTACACACTGGCCGTTATTGAGGCAGGGGTTGGTGGCACAAGCCTTTATGGTGAAGTCGCCCATGATGTGACACAGAACTCCAGATATTCCCTGAGGACACGTGCACCTAATTTCTCCGGCGCTGTCGATGCACGTTCCCCCGTTCTTACAGGGATTGGGCAGGCAAGCGTTGCGTGCGTCAGGCTTAGGTCCGCCGTCTCGGCAGAACTCTCCCGAAAAGCCTTCGGCGCAGTTACAGGTAGAGACCAGGCCTAAGGGGATGCAGGTTCCGCCATTGTGGCAAGGGTTGGGCAAGCATGGGTTGATGAAGCCCGACTCTATCACTTCGCACCGCTTGCCTGAAAATCCTTTTCTGCAGTTGCACAACGCCTCAGTCCCTCTGGCGATGCAGGTCGCTTCGTTTTGACAAGGGCTAGGAGCACAGGGACTCACTGCCCCGTCTTCCTTCCGTTCGCAGTAGTTTCCAGTGAAACCCGTAAAACACATGCACTTGACTTCGTCACCTTTGTCCACGCAGAATCCGCCATTTTGACACGGAGCTGAATCGCACGGCTTGGAAGGCTTGCTTGCCACTGGCATGGCTGAAGAAGACGTGTCTGATCCTGTCGTTGAAGACTCCATGGTGGTTACAGTCGTTGTTTCTAACGTACCAAGAGTAGTCTCGCAAATATTGCCAGTGAAACCTTGGAGGCACCTGCAGGCGATTTCGCCAGTGTTTTCATTCAAGTAGCACAGCGCTCCGTTTTTACAAGGATTATATGCTAAACAAGTTTCAGGAATTACAGCTGTTGTATCGGGATCCGACTTTGCAGTTGTTGGCACAACAGAAGCTGGCGTTCCTGAAGTGCTTGCTGTAGACATTTCAGGTGTAGTGACGGATGGAGACGTCAAAGCTGATGTTGTTGACAGTGAGTGATCTGTGGAAGCAGTGGACGTTGACAGAGGCGTTAATACATCGTCTAAAGCTGTTGTTATTTCCACCGCTGATCCATCGGTCACAGTTTCTACCTCTGAGGGTTTTGGCGACGTGAAGTCAGTTTCTATTTCCACGACGTCTTCACACAACATCCCAGTGAAGCCTGGCTTGCAGGTGCAAGATATTTCCAGGGTGTCCTGATCCATGAAACAGGACCCGCCGTTCTTGCAGGGTCTCATGGTGGCACATATAGTGATCGTGCTAGACTCTGTCGGAGCAGTTGTGCTGGCATGGTCAGAGGAGGCTGTCGTGCTGACATTTGCCGCTTCAACCAACTCTGTACTCACCTCGGGTATAACTGTTCTTTCCGGAGCTGTCGTTGACCAACCGCTCGGTACCTGTGGTAATGTCGGCTCTGTGTCATCCTTGTAAGAGGAAACCTCTACATCAGGGATAGTAGTAGCCTTCGATGTAACCGACAACCCAGAGGATAATTCAAATTGTTTTGTGACGTCCGCTGTATCGCACAAAGGTCCAGAATAACCCTGTGGACAGCTGCACGCGACTTCGCCAGAGCTTGCGTCCAGGTAACAAGTAGCTCCATTCTTGCAGGGATTGTACAGTGTACACGGAGATAGAACTGTGGAGACATGGTCTGGAGGGGAGAGTGATGTGCGAATAGGACTCTCAGGCCTTGAACTTAGAGAGGCCAATGTTGACGATATCTCTGACGTTGAAACATAAACGTTGTCAGCGGTGACTTCTGATGTAGTGTCCCGACCTGTTGCGACTGGTTCAAACATGATCACCTCAGTCACAGATGGTTCGTCACTTGTGATGTTCAACGTTGATGGTTCCCCAGTAAGGGAGGATGTAACGGATGGTACTCTAGTTTCTGCATCGGTTACGATTAATTCGGCACTTTTGGATGGTCCTTCCGTGCTTATTATACTCGTCAGTGTGGTTGCAGCAGTGCTTCCAACGGATGATCCACTACCAGCGGTTATCGCCGACAGTTCTTCAGTAGTTTTAGAACTCACGGATGGTTCCATAGTAGAACTGTCAGTAGCCAACGGTTCCCCAGTTCTACCAATCACGGATGGTTCTCCTGTAGCCTTGTCTGTCGCAGATTCAGGTTCCTTAGTGCTGACATCTATCATCGGTTCCCTAGTTGACGTTTCTGTCATAGAAGGCTCAAGGGTAGTTTTGTCAGTCACAGAAGGTTCCATAGTAGTTCTGTCAGAAACAGCAGTTTCTCCAGTGGTTGAGACAGGCATAGATGGCTTCTCGGTGCTTACATCAGTCACATCTAACGTCGTTGTAGTAGAGTCTCGCGCTGTCTGACACAGTGGACCAGAGAAACCTGTGGCGCAAAGGCACTTCACCTCTCTGGTGGTCACGTTCATGCCGCACGATGCCCCATTCTGGCAAGGGTGGGCGGCGCACGGAGCAAGGCCGTCAGGCAGAGACGGCACAATGATGGCCGTCATATCGGTCACGTCAGTGTACGTTGCGCTGTGGTCTGCTGTTGTTGCTGACGATGAAGGCGACGTTAAAAAGGGTACTGTTGACAGTTCATCCACTAAACCTGTAGCAGCTTTTTTTTCAGTTGTTGGTATCGTCGTTGATGTTTCCGTTTCCACAGCTGTTGTTGAAATATCTTCGCAGAAAGTACCGGAAAATCCCGGTGGACAGAGACACCGGATTTCACCACTTTTGTCCATTACGATGCAGGAGGCGCCGTTTTCGCAAAGGTTGTAGCCTGCGCAATATTTACCACCTGGGAGAGGAGTGGGACTGTCAGTTGTTGGCACAGCTGTTGTTGAAATATCTTCGCAGAAAATACCGGAAAATCCCGTTGGACAGAGACACCGGATTTCACCACTTTTGTCCATGACGATGCAGAAGGCGCCGTTTTTGCAAGGGTTGTAGCCTGCGCAATGTTTACCACCTGGGGGAGGAGAGGGACTGTCAGTTGTTGGCACAGCTGTTGTTGAAATATCTTCGCAGAAAATACCGGAATATCCCGGTGGACAGAAACACCGGATTTCACCACTTTTGTCCATGACGTAGCAGGAAGCGCCGTTTTTGCAAGGGTTGTAGCCTGCGCAATGTTTACCACCTGGGGGAGGAGAGGGACTGTCGGTTGTTGGTACTGTGGACGTGTCTTCAATGGTCGAAGACTCCAAAGGTGATGATGTCAACGAATGCGATGGGGTAGACACTGTTGATGACGATGGCGATGTTGTTGGCTCAGTGGGGAAGGGGGGGAACGTCTCAATTTTAATCTGGCACAATATACCGGAGAATTCTTCGGTGCAGATGCACTGAACCTCTTTAGTGGTTTCATTCAGCATAAGACAGGACGCCCCGTGCAGACAGGGATTGTAGGTGGTACAAGGCGCCGGATACGACACTGTCCACATGTCCGTTGACCCACTTTCTAGCGATAGCAGTGTTGTTGTTGCTGCTGCGTCGGGTTCCTGGCAAAAGACTCCAGTGAATCCTAAAGCGCACAGGCACGCAGCTTCCCCAGTAGCGTTGCTGATGTAGCACGTGGCTCCGTTCCGGCACGGGTCGAAATCCGGACATTGGCCTATTTCTGGATGTGTGGGCGACTGTGCAGACAGTTGTTCAGAGGTTGACGTCGTTGTTGCTTGTGATATCGAAGCAGTGGTGTCAGCGACCTGTGGCGTTTCACAGTGATCTCCGGTGAAGCCCGCCTTACACAGACATCTCATGTCACCCGTACTGACTTCGATGAAGCACGTGGCCCCATTCTCGCAGGGACTGAACTCACCGCACCGGGCTACGCTGGTTGTTGGTGCTGTGGCGGTGGACTCGGGCGACGGCGCCGTGGTATCTACAGCAGAAGGCGTGGATATTGGACCGAGGGATGTCACATTTATCGAGTCTGTCGCAGGGCTGGTCAGGTCTGACAGTGAAAGTGACAGGTTCGACGAAAGGGTTGTCAGATTTGATGTTTGCTGTTTCAAATCTGATAATGGGGTTGTTAAGCCTAACTCAGGCGTTGCCAGACCTGGCAATAAAGTTGTTGAGTCTGATATGTTGGCATTTACAATTTGAGAGCTTGCAGTTTGTTCACTGCTTACAGTTGGTCCAGTGCTCACAGTTGGTCCAATTGTAGTATCAGACACGTCACAGACATTGCCCGTAAAGCCAGGTGGACAGGTACACGCCACCTCTCCCTTCCTGGCGTCCAGGTAACACGTTGCGCCGTTTTGACAGGGGTTGTATTGAACACATGGGTCAGCTTTAGTTGACAAAGAAGTAGGCGTTATTCCTGTGATATCAATCAGTCCTGTGCTTTCACCACTTTCAGTTGGTTCAGTGCTCTCACTGCTTACTGTTGGTTCAGGGTTCATTGTTGGTCCGATGCTTTCTGTTGGTTCAGTGCTTACGACTGATACTGTGCTTACTGTTGGTCCAGTGCTTACTGCGCTTCCAGTTGATCCAGTACTAATTGTTGGTCCAGTGCTTACTGTTGGTTCAGTGTTTACCGTTGGTCCCGTGCTTATAGTTGGTCGCCTGCTTTTAGTTGGTTCAGTGCTTACTGTTGGTTCAGTGCTTACAGTTGGTCCAGTGCTTATAATTGGTCCAGTTGTGCCTATAGTTGGTCCAGTGGTTACTGTTGCTTCAGTGCTTATTGTTGATCCAGTGCTTACAGTTGAACCAGTGCTTACTGTTGGTCCAGTGCTTACAGTTGGTCCAGTGCTTACAATTGAACCAGTGCTTACAGTTGAACCAGTCCTTACAGTTGGTCCAGTGCTTACAATTGAACCAGTGCTTACAGTTGGTCCAGTGCTTACTATTAGTCCAGTGCTTACAGTTGGTTCAGTGCTTACAGTTGGTCCAGTGCTTACTGTTGGTCCAGTGCTTACCACTGGTCCAGTGCTTATAGTTGGTCCAGTTGTGCCTATAGTTGGTCCAGTGGTTACTGTTGCTTCAGTGCTTATTGTTGGTCCAGTGCTTACAGTTGAACCAGTGCTTACTGTTGGTCCAGTGCTTACAGTTGGTCCAGTGCTTACAATTGAACCAGTGCTTACAGTTGAACCAGTCCTTACAGTTGGTCCAGTGCTTACAATTGAACCAGTGCTTACAGTTGGTCCAGTGCTTACTATTAGTCCAGTGCTTACAGTTGGTTCAGTGCTTACAGTTGGTCCAGTGCTTACTGTTGGTCTAGTGCTTACCACTGGTCCAGTGCTTATTGTTGGTCCAGTACTTACAGTTGGTCCAGTGCTTACAATGGGTCCAGTGCTTACAGTGGGTTCACTGCTTGCAGTTGGTCCAACTGTGATATCTTGCATGTCACAGACATTGCCCGTGAAGCCAGGTGGACAGGTACACGCCACCTCTCCCTTGCTGGCGTCCAGGTAACACGTTGCGCCGTTTTGACACGGATTGTATGTCGCACAAGGATCGGCTTTCATTGACAAAGAAGTAAGTGGTATTCCGGTGACACCAGTTAGTCCTGTGCTTTCATTGCTTACTGTTAATTCAGGTCCAGTACTTACAGTTGGTTCAATGCTTTCGGTTGGTTCATTGCTTACGATTGATACTGTGCTTACTGTTGGGCCAGTGCTTACTGCGCTTACAGTTGATCCAGTACTAATTGTTGGTCCAGTGCTTACTGTTGGTTCAGTGTCTACAGTTGGTCCAGTGCTTATAGTTGGCCCCCTGCTTATAGTTGGTCCAGTACTTACAGGTGGTCCAGTGCTTGCTGTTGGTTCAGTGCTTACAGTTGGATCAGTGCTTACAGCTGGTCCAGTGCTTGTTGTTGGTCCAGTGGTGCTTATAGTTGGTCCAGTGGTGACTATTGGTTCAGTGCTTATTGTCGGTCTCGTGCTTACAGTTGCACCAGTGCTTATTGTTGGTCCAGTGCTTACTGTTGGTTCTATGCTTACAGTTGGTCCAGTGCTTATTGTTTGTCCAATGCTTACAGTTGGTCCAGTGATTACAGTTGGTCCAGTGCTTACTGGCGGTTCAGTGTTTACAGTTGGTCCAGTGCTTATTGTTGTTCCAGTACTTACAGTTGGTCCAGTGCTTACAATTGGTCCAGTGCTTACAGTGGGTTCACTGCTTTCAGTTGGTCCAACTGTGATGTCTTGCATGTCACAAACATTGCCTGTGAAGCCAGGTGGACATGTACACGCCAACTCTCCCTTGCTGGCGTCCAGGTAACACGTTGCGCCGTTTTGACACGGATTGTATGTCGCACAAGGATCGGCTTTCAATGACAAAGAAGTAAGTGTTATTCCGGTAACGTCAATGGGTCCTGTGCTTTCACTGCTTACTGTTGATTCAGTGCTTACTGTTGGTCCAATGTTTACTGTTGGTCCAATTCTTACTGTGGGTCCAATGTTTACTGTTGGTCCAATGCTTATAGTGGGTCCAGTGCTTACTGTTGGTTCAGAGCTTACTGTTGGTTCAGTGTTTACTGTTGGTTCAGTGCTTACTTTTATGGAAACTGCAGAAGGCGTTGACCCAGACACGGCAGCTGACGGGACAGGCTTCAGTGTTGGCGTCTCCCAGTCGCAGAAGGATCCATCAAAGCCTGCAGCACAGTTACATGCCACTTCACCTGACCTGCTATTAAGGTAACATGTAGCTCCGTTCTGGCAGGGGTTGTAGCGAGCGCA
The DNA here is from genome assembly GCA_036898135.1 of Oncomelania hupensis. Taxonomy (NCBI): domain Eukaryota; kingdom Metazoa; phylum Mollusca; class Gastropoda; order Littorinimorpha; family Pomatiopsidae; genus Oncomelania; species Oncomelania hupensis. The sequence continues at coordinate 61,019,648 of CM072517.1, forward strand.
TGGGTCAACTGCTTTCAGTGCAGGCGATGATGGTGGTATGGTTGTAGAGGCTGCTGTAGAAGTCATGCCTTCACTGCTTACAGTCTCGCCAGTGGTTACTGTTTGTTGAGTGCTTGTAGTTGATCCAGTGCTTATAGTTGGTTCAGTGCTTTCACTGCCCACCGTTTGTTCAGTGCTTACTGTTGGTTCAGTGCTTACTGTTGGTCCAATGCTTACTGTTGGTCCAATGCTTACTGTTGGTTCAGTGCTTACAGTTGGTCCACTGCTTACAGCTGACTCGGTGCTTACTGTTCGTTTAGTGCTTACTGTTGATCCAGAGCTTACTGTTGGCCCAGTGCTTACAGTTGCCCCAGTGCTTACTGTAGGTTCAGTGCTTAATATTGGTTCAGTGTTTACTGTTGGTTCAGTGCTTACAGTTGGTTCAGTGCTTACTGTTGGTACAGTGCTTACTGTTGATTCAGTGTATACAGTTGGTTCAGGGCTTACTGCTTTGGATACTGCAGAAGGCGTTGACCCAGACACGGCAGTAGACGGGACAGTCTCCCAGCTGCAGAAGGGTCCGTCAAAGCCTGCAGCACAGCGACACGCCACTTCACCTGACCTGCTATTAAGGTAACATGTAGCTCCGTTCTGGCAGGGATTGTAGCGAGCGCATGGATCAATTGCTGTCAATAGAGGCGATGATGAAGGTATTGTTGTAGTGGCAACTGTAATTGTCGTGCCTTGACTGCTAACAGTCTGTCCAGGGGCTACTGTTTGTTCAGTGCTTTCAGTTGGCCCAGTGCTTTCAGTTGGTCCAATGCTTTCAGTTGGTCCAATACTTTCTGCTGATCCAGTGCTTTCAATGCTTACCGTTTGTTCAGTGCTTACTGTTGGTCCAGTGCTTGCTATTTGTTCAGTGCTTACTGTTGCTTCAGTGCTTACTGTTGGACCAATGCTTACAGTTGTTCGAGTGATTACAGTTGGTCCAGTGCTTACGGTTGGTCCAGTGCTTACTATTGGTTTAGTGCTTACTGTTGGTTCAATGCTAATTGTTGGTTCAGTGCTTACTGTTGATCCAGTGGTTATTGCTGGGCCAGTGCTTATTGTCGGTTCAGTGTTAATTGTTGGTCCAATGCTTTCAATGCTTACATTTGGTCCCGTGCTTACAGCTGGCCTAGGGGTTACATTTAATCCAGTGGTTACCGTTGGGCCAGTGCTTACGATTGGTACTGTAGGTACTGTTGTTCCAGTGCTTACAGCACTTACAGTTGGTCCAGTGCTTATTGTTGGTCCAGTGCTTTTACTGCTTGCCCTTGGTTCAGTGCTTTCAGTTGGTAGAGTGCTTATAGTTGGTCCAGTGCTTTCTGTTGGTCCAGAGCTTACTGTTGGGCCAATGCTTGCAGTTGATCTAGTGCTTACAGTTGGTTCACTGCTTACAGATGGCCCAATGCTTACAGTTGGTCCAACTATGATATCTTGCATGTCACAGACATTGCCCGTGAAGCCAGGTGGACAGGAACACGCCAACTCTCCCTTGCTGGCGTCCAGGTAACACGTTGCGCCGTTCTGACACGGATTGTATGTCGCACAAGGATCAGCTTTAGTTGCCAAAGTAGGTGTTATTCCGGTGACATCAATTAGTTTTGTGCTTTCTCTGCTTTCAGTTGGCCCAGTGCTTTCACTGCCTACAGCTGGTCCAGTGCTTATAGTTGGTCCAGTGCTTACAGTTGATCCACTGCTTAGTTTTGGTCCACTGCTTACTGTAGGTCCGATGCTTACAGTTGGTCCAGTGGTTACTGTCGGTTCAGTGCTTACAGTTGGTTCAGTGCTTACTGTTGATCCAGTGCTTACAGTTGGTTCAGTGCTTACTGTTGATCCAGTGCTTACAGTTGGTACACTGCTTACTGTAGATCCAGTGCTTATAGTTGGTCCAGTGGTTACTATCGATTCAGTGCTTACAGTTGGTCCACTGCTTATTGTTGCTCCAGTGCTTACAGTTGGTCCACTGCTTACTGCTGATACAGTGCTTATAGTTGGTCCACTGCTTACTGTTGGTCCAGTGCTTATAGTTGGTCCAGTGATTACAGTCGGTTCAGTGCTTTCAGTTGGTTTAGTGCTTACTGTTAATCCAGTGCTTACTGTTGATCCAGTGCTCACAGTTGGTCCAGTGCTTTCACTGCTTACAGTCGGTCCAATGTTTACAGTTGGTCTAGTGCTTTCAGCTGACCCAGTGCTTACAGTTGGGCCAGTGCTTACTTCTGGTCTACTGCTTACTGTTGGTCCACTGCTTACTGCTGGTCCAGCTGTTACTGTTGATCCAGTGCTTACAGTTGGTCTAGTGCTTACAGTGGGTTCACTGCTTACAGTTGGTCCAACTATGACATCTTGCATGTCACAGACATTGCCCATAAAGCCAGGTGGACAGGTACACGCCAACTCTCCCTTGCTGGCGTCCAAGTAACACGTTGCGCCGTTCTGACACGGATTGTATGTCGCACAAGGATCAGCTTTAGTTGCCAAAGTAGGTGTTATTCCGGTGACATCAATTGGTTCTGTGCTTTCAATGCTTTCAGTTGGCCCAGTGCTTTCACTGCTTACAGCTGGTCCAGTGCTTTCACTGCTTACAGCTGGTCCAGTGCTTTCAGTTGGTCCAGTGGTTACTGTTGGTCCAGTGCCAGTGCTTATACCTGTGCCAGTGTGTACAGTTGGTCCAGTGATTACAGTTGATCCACTGCTTAGTGTTTGTCCACTGCTTAGTGTTGGTTCACTGCTTACTGTAGGTCCGATGCTTACAGTTCGTTCAATGCTAAATGTAGATCCAGTGCTTATAATTGGTCCAGTGGTTACTGTCGGTCCAACTGTGATATCTTGCATGTCACAGACAATGCCCGTGAAGCCAGGTGGACAGGTACACGCCATCTCTCCCTTGCTGGCGTCCAGGTAACACGTTGCGCCGTTTTGACACGGATTGTATGTTGCACAAGGATCGGCTTCAGTGGAAAGACCAGCAGGTATTGCTGTGGAACTAGAATACGTCGAAGCATTAGCAGCACTGCTGACAACTGCTAAAGCCGAGTCAGTTTCACTGCCTTCCGTCTGCATGCCAGTGGATATAGAAGTTGTCGTGTGTAGAGACGATAATCTGGAAGATGTAACGGAAGCTTCTGTTGTAGCCGCTGTGGCGGAACCATCTTCCGGAGTCGTAAAGTCAGACAGTGTTGTGTCCGCCATGGATACTGCAAAAGGCGACGCTCCAGACACGGCAGCAGACGGGATAGGCTTCAGCGTTGACGTCTCCCAGTCGCAGAAGGCTCCGTCAAAGCCTGCAGCACAGTTACATGCCACTTCACCTGACCTGCTATTAAGGTAACATGTAGCTCCGTTCTGGCAGGGGTTGTAGCGAGCACATGGGTCAACTACTGTCAGTGCAGGCAATGATGATGTTGTAGTGACAGCAGTAGATGTCGTGCCTTCACTGCTTACAGTCTCGCCAGTGGTTACTGTTGGTCCAGTCCTTCTAGTTGGTCCAGCGCTATCAGTTGGTCCAATGCTTTCAGTTGGTCCAATGCTTACTGTTGGTCCAGTGCTTTCACTGCTTACTGTTGGTCCAGTGTTTATAGTTTGTCCAGTGCTTACTGTTGGTCCGGAGCTTACAGTTGGTCCAGTACTTACAGTTGGTCCAGTGCTTATTGTTGGTCCAATTACTGTTGGTCCAGTGCTTATTGTTGGTCCAATGCTTACTGTTGGTCCAATGCTTACTGTTTGTTCAGTGCTTGCAGTCTGACCGTCGCTTGTTGTTTTCAGCTCATACTGACAAAATGGACCAGAAAAGTCGGCAGAGCATATGCATGCTACCTCCCTAGAGGTGGTGCTGTCCGAATAGCAAGTGCCTCCATTTTGACACGGGTTGAACATGTCACACGACGCCAAGTCTAATGTTGTTCCGCTCTCTGGTGACGTCAACGACACTGTCGCAGTTTCTGGCGAGGTGGAGGTGTCTGCAATGCTAATCGCATCCACTGGCGATGTCAAAGTACTACTACCATCTGGCGATGGTGTATCTATCGTGGCTGTCGCTGACGTTGCGGGGACGTCAGGCCCTAATGTTCTAGTGAATTCTGCGACATCTGTGGTGGACAGTGTGGTCGTCTCTTCGGCACAGAACACGCCAGCGAAACCCGGTGGGCACCTGCACGCCAGTTCTCCCGTGCTGTCATCCAAATAACACAGTGCCCCGTTCTGGCACGGGTTGATCTTATCGCAAGGATCGCTGGCTGCGGACACTGTTGGTTCTCGTGTCGTAGTCACAGACTCCTGTTCCCTCTCGGTGGTGGCTAATGATGATGTCAACGTTGACGCTGGTGTTGATGTACCAGGAGATGCTGACGATGCGTCTGCAGCAGTTGCGACGGATGTTGCGGCTGAAGGCGATTCAGGAGTTGTCAAAGTTGTAGAAACTTCATCAACCGTTGACGGTTCGGATGAGGATGATGAGACGCTAGTAAAAATCTGTTGGGAGGTCGTTTCACCATCAGCAGGTGTTGTGGAAATTGACGATTGCGTTGACAGTTGTCCGGTTGATGGTACCGTCGTGGAACCTTCAGGGACTGTCATTGCAGTGGACATTGGTGGGGAGGCAGTGGTACCTGGCACGTCACATACATTGCCCGTTAAGCCAGGTGGACAGGTACACGCCACCTTTCCCTTGCTGGCGTCCAGATAACACGTTGCGCCGTTTTGACAGGGATTGTATTTCATACATGGATCAGCTTTTGTTGACAAAGCATCAGGTGTCGTTTGTTCGGTTATTAGATCGGAAGTAGACGATAGAGTGGAAATCGTCGTCGACGTGATAGCTAAAACGGGCTCATCTGTGGAGCTGCTTACTATTGGTGTGGCGGTGGAGGCAAAAGTTGGCTTAGTAGTTGTACTCGAAGCCTCTGAAATTGCTGCTGTGGCGGAACCATCTTTCGGAGTCGTAATGTCCGACGGTGTTGTGTCCGCCATGGATACTGCAGAAGTCGTTGATCCAGACGCGGCAGCAGACGGAACAGGCTTCAGTGTTGGCGTTTCCCATCCGCAGAAGGGTCCGCCAAAGCCTGCAGGACAGCGGCATGCCACTTCACCCGACTTGTTGTTAAGGTAACATGTAGCTCCGTTCTGGCAGGGATTGTAGCGAGCGCATGGGTCAGCTACTGTTATTGCAGGGGATGCTGTTGGTGTTATTGTAGTGGCTGCTGTAGATGTAGTTGACGATGCATTTGGCGATGCTGATGGAGATGATGCGCTCGTAGTTAGCGTCGGTGATGTAGGTGTAGTTGATGGTGTGAGTGCAGGTGTGGTCTGGCTAGATGCTGCCGACGTTGAACTGGGAACGGGAGAAGAAACAGAACCAGTAGACAGCGAAGCAGTGACAGGAGAAGAGATCTGTGCAGGAGAAGACCGGGTAATAATAGAAGTTGACACAGCAGATGTAGACAGCTGAGCGGTAGTTGTTTGGACACTAGGGGTAGCGGCTGGTGTTGGTTTACTCGGAGCTGGAGTTATCATTCTATCGCCACAGAAAACCCCGGTAAAGCCCTCAGCACAACGGCATTCCAACTCCCCCGAATTGTTGTTAAGGTAACAGGTGGCTCCGTTCTTGCAAGGGTTGAACTTTGAACACGGGTCATCCACGATCATCTCGCAGAAAAACCCTGAAACAAAATGAACGACGGCAAATACAATACGGTTACTTCCCTTTCATTCATTTGCTTCCCTTCTAGACGATTCTCTCATACCGTTTTCCCTTCTGCGCGATTCACTGAAACATTTTCACAAATAAGCCTAGTTATTTGGTACGCAAGCGATTATCTCCCCTCCTCCATCCCTCCCTCTCCCTACCCCTGTCCTCCCCTTTATGCATTTATTCGTAGATTTGTTTCTCTACTTGCTGACTTAGTTGCATCCCCTACCTGAGAAGCCAGGAGTACATTTGCAGAGGTAACCGTCTACCCCGTCCTCGCATGTGCCGCCGTTCTGGCAGGGGTCCGACTGGCATTCGTTGACGTTGACCTCGCACAGGTCGCCCACAAAGCCGTCAGCACACACGCATAAGGGATCTTCTCCTTCGGCGTCCACGCAGGAAGCTCCGTTATGGCACGGGTTGGGCTCGCAAGGGTTGGCGGCCTGACACAGAGGTCCTGCAGCAATAATGAACAGGTTTAGCCTGTAAGGCCACACAGGTCATGGTTCAAAGGATATTTCCCGTGTCAGAAGAGAGGCCCTAGGTCATCATAGGTCCGAAGACAACTCAAAAGTCACAGGTCAATAGGTGGGTCATTAACGTCAAAGGGCCAGGATATGAAGGGTGTTGGTTTAATGTATGTGCGACAATGAGTTTAGATAGATAGATAATTAATGCTTACAAGGTCCAGCGGACTACAAAGAGCCGAATCAGGACCACGACAATGAGCTTACTTTTGCAGTGGCATTGGCGTCATATTAAAGATGATATATAATGGACAATCGTTGTTCCAATCGACCTTTAAGCTTTCAGTTAGAACAAATAACTGTGCCTCCTATACTGCACGCACTTTTGCAGCAGTGCTATTTTTGGACTCAAACTTGAAGCTATTAATAGGGTCATAAACTAACGAATGTATAGATGTATATCAAACCCTATACGTTTGAAATAGGTCGGTGGTTTGTGTTGTTGTTGTGTTAAAAAAAAAAGAGATTTTCTTATATAGCGCACTTACAAGCTCAGAGAGCAAAGAAATAAAATTAGCACTAGGTGTCCCAATTCAGACAAAAACCACAGAGGCCTATAAACTTGCAGGAGTTATTCCTCTTGATGAATGGCGAAAGTTATCATGTGCCAAATACATAGTAAGAGCAAATGCAATTAACAACAGTACTGACGAAGAACTGTTCATACGATCTGATTTAGATTTTCACAAACAAGCCCTAAAAGTGCACTCCTTTACAACAATAGGAACCTTTACAAAAGATTTGATTCAAATTGTCTTAACGAATATTGAATACTTACATAAAACTATTATTTCACCAGTATCTATGTGGGAATTGGAAAAAGCTAAATATGATATCTGTTACTGTAATGAAAATAAAAACCACAACCCTCTGCTTACAGCAGTTGAAGTTCGACATCATATAAATGAGAAGTATTCTGGACAACTGGAAATATATACTGATGGATATGTTCTTCAAACAGATGAAGAAGGAGCTGCGTTTGTAATACCGGATTTAAATATATCAGAATAATAATAATAATAATAATAATAATAATAATAATAATAATAATAATAATAATAATAATAATAATAATAATACAGGATGCTATGTACGCGCCTTTCCCCAAGGCTCAAAGCGCGGCGATCTATACCAACATACACGCTCACCTGTCTCATTTACCCTCACACACACCAAATACACATACATCACTCAAACAGGTGGTGTAAAGGCAGGGAGATCGCTATTAGAAGACGGAAGAAAATCGAATTTTTATTTTTGAAATTTTTATATTGACTGCATCCTGTACCCTTATTGAAGGGAGGGAGGAAACCGGAGTGCCCGGAGAAAACCCTCGGTGACCTCAAAATCAGAATCATATTATTTAGGGAAAGGATATTCGATATTCACTGCTGAATTAATTGCGATATTAATGGCTCTAAATACAATTTCTAATCTTTCTGTGAATATATTCAGCATTGTTTTCTGCGTAGATTCTATGTCAGTTTTACAAGCATTAAATTTAGATAATAATGGTGAATGAAAAGAAATTATTTTGGAAATTAAAAATATTATTCCAAGTTTGATAACTAATGGCACTCAGGTGAATTTTGTCTGGATTCCCTCACATAGTGGTTTCCTTTTTAATGATTGGGCTGATCGGGCTGCAAAACTTGGTGCTTCAAATATTAATTCTCCAACAATAAAAATACCGTTGTCTTCTAATGAAATTCAAAACTCTATAGAAAGTAAATGTGTAAAAGAGATTACACTTAATTGCAACTATAATAAACCTTGTGGAATTGTTAGATCAATTTCAAGCATGGCACACAGAATACTATTAAACTCAATTAAAACCAAACATTGTACAAATGTGAAATGTATATGTGGTGAATCTATTTCTCTGAAACATGTATTATTTCAATGCAGTAATATGCGTCCATTTTTGCCAACTGATGTTTCTATTATTGATTCCATTGATAACATAAGCTTTGATGTAAGCGTTAGATTAACAAAAGCTTTGATTGATTCGCCAGTTGCTCAGTTTATATAATGATGTATTTTATATGAATGGATGATGTATGTATCTAGTGTAAATGTGTGTGAATGCGTGCGTACGTCTTATCATCTCGATGAAGAAGACGTTAATAAAACAACCAACCAACCAACCAGAGCTTCTCAAAGCGCTGGCCACTACTATCCACCAATCACACAATAGTTTGCTGAACTCAGGATTTGAACCCACGTCGCCCGAGACGAACGTAGTTGTGTTGTTGTTGTTGTTGTTATTGCTTTTTGGTTTTGTTTTTGTTTTGGTTGGCTTAATCTTACTTTGTTCCAGTGGAGCAACGCTCACTGTGAATTGGAAAAGGATCAGTGACGCTAAAATGTATGGTCATGGGCTTTTTAAAAAAAAAAAAAATCCAAAGGCAGAAACTTGGGAAATCATGAATAACACTAAAGTGGACCGGACTATGGCCTACTGCGCACACGGCACGACTTGTACGTCACGTAAGCTGTTGCCACTTCCAGCATCTGGAGGAAGTAGAGTATTGATAGCATGTGGATGATGAGGAAGGGTAGAGGCCTATCAGAAATCAATTATAAGTCGCGGCCACAGGCGCTCGTATCCGGATACGATAGCGTCCTCTCTATAGAACTCGCCCCTCTCAGTACTTTTTATAACAAAGTCTCAAACTCTTGTTCAAATCTTCACGAACGAACTAGAAGATTTCTGCCGAAAGAAGGCGACTCGATCGATTCGATTCAACAGTGATTCAAGTAAAGATCCAAAGTCATAAATGTTCAAACCCGTTCAGTTTGTATAAAATTGTAAATACAAATCACGTTTGTAATGATCGCTGGGCGGAAGTTGGCTTTGCGCTTTGCGATTGAAACAAAACAGGGTAAGTTCCCTTGAATATGTCAGTTACCCTATGCCTCGGCCAGTATAATAGTTGCCTCATACGTCACTCCTATATTCTACATTCGTCCAGTGTTTAATAAAGTCTTCTATAATTTTTTTTTAATTTTATTATTTTTATTTTATTTTATTTACCTTATTGTCCCGTTTTCATACTATCTATTGAAAAAGACTATTTTGTTCGACATCAGACTTACTTTAAGTGTTTTATTAACAGAAAGAGAGAGATATAAAGTTGTTTTTTTAATTATTTTTTTGTTTTGTACTCTGACCTGAAAACTGAGGCAGACATTTGCATTCGAATGAGCCCAGGTCAAGGTCAGGGACACAGGTACCTCCGTTCTGACAGGGGTTTATCAGCACACAAGGATCCGTGATCTCGTCGCACAGTGTACCTGCACAAGCATCCTTGTCTGCGTCATCAACCGCATCGTCGTCGTTAAAATCATCATCATCATCATCATCATCATCATCATCATCATCATCATCATCATCATCATCATCATCATCATCATCATCATCATCATCATCAATAACAACAACATTCCAACAACTGATTGAATGAATACAATTTAAAGAAAGAAGAAAAAACAAACAAACAAATAAACAAACATACAAATGAATATATGCATACATAAATACATAAATGTGTTACCATTGGTTACAGCAGGACTGATACAGGGGTAGCCATCGGGTTAGTCAATACAAGGAACTCAATAAATATTGTAAAATAAAAAAAAAAACATAAAATAAAATACATAAATATTCTCTACCTGTGGTTCCAGCGGGGCAGATACAGAGGTAGCCATCAGGGTAGTCTATGCAACGAGCTCTGTTCTGGCACGGAGCTGACGCACACGTCTGGCGTATGTACTGACATCGAGATCCTGCACACAGCCCCAGCAATCCCTGACTGATTGATTGCGTGGGTGATTACACGACTGATTGTTTCACTGGCTAAATGATTCATCGAGTGCTTGTGGGAGCGAATTAATTTTATTGTTTTTTTTTTATTATTTATTTTTATTGACTGTATTTTTTGTGTTTCTTGGATAAACTCACATAAAGATTATGCATACAACAACAGTATATAATATACGCAACGAGTTGGCGCCTTGGGAAATTTGGGAATACTGTATCGGCCAGTGCCTTGGGCAAATAATGCGCAATACAGCAATTAAATAATAATAATAATAATAATAATAATAATAATAATAATAATAATAATAATAATAATAATAATAATAATAATAATAATAATAATAATAATAATAATTTTTAAATTATTTTTTAAAAAATTTATTTACCTTATTGTCCTTTTTTCCATAGGGAAATTCTGGGCCGCCTCCCCTGGGGAAAGCGTAGTCGCTGCCTGTGGCGCGCCCAAACCCAACCTACCTAACATTAGTTGTGATTTTGAAATTTTGCTGGGAGAGCAAACCGGAGTACCCGGAGGAAACCCCCGAGACGTTGCCCGAGTCGAAAGTAAATAATATTCGGAAAAACATAACGCCCAGATGTTGGATCGAACCCACACTTGTCAGGCGCCATTGGTTTCTGGCCTGTAGACAAGGCAAGTTAGTCCCGCCTTAGCTCACTTGGCCACAACGCTCGCTTAATAATAATAATAATAATAATAATAATAATAATAATAATAATAATAATAATAATAATAATAATAATAGTCATAATAATGATGATGATGATGATGATGACGATGATGATGATGGTGATGATGATGATGATGATGATGATGATGATGATGATGATGATGATGATGATGATGATGATGATGATGATGATGGCCCACCTGCAGTGTGGTCGGGACAGTCACATGTGAACCCTTCAGGTGCCGGCAAGTCCCTGCACACTCCGCCATTCTGACAAGGATCGCTTTCGCACTCGTCAACCTCCTCGTCACAGTTCTTCCCTGGAATAAATAAACAAATAATAAAGGACTTCATTAATTTTTTTTAAAGACCCACACGAGTGCGGGTCATGATGATCGACCCTAATCTAAGTGTCATTACACTTCTTCGAGTCTACATCACCTCTAACAAGCATTTGTGATAGACATTGCTCAAATAAATCAAATACATTCAAACTTTAACACACACACATACACACACACATGGAATAAAATCAGGACATAATAAAGTAAGTTGTCTCGCTTAGCGAAAGGGAATGGAGTTTTACTCACCTGTGTATCCAGACAAACAGTTACACCTGTAGTCATCCATAAGGTCGAAGCACCTGGCGCCGTTCTGACAGGGATTGCTGTCACACTCGTTGATCTCCACGTCACACCGATCACCTGTACACAGCAAACGTCTTACAAACAGCACCCGTTATTATTGTTATTATTGTTATTATTATTATTATTATTATTATTATTATTATTATTAGTAGTAGTAGTAGTAGTAGTAGTAGTAGTAGTAGTAGTAGTAATAGCAGTGGTAATAGCAGTAATAATAATAATAATAATAATAATAATAATAATAATAATAATAATAATAATAATAATAATAATAATAGCTACATCATCATCATCATCATCATCATCATCATCATCATCATCATCATCATCATCATCATCATCACCATCATCATCATCATCATCGTTCTCGTCGTCATCGTCTTCGTCATCATCATCACCAGCCTACATAAGTGCAGTGGTTGTTTGTTTAATTCAGTATAACTAAACCTAAACCTTACCTGGGTGAGATCTTTGCTGATTGCGGCTTCTGCTATTAATCAGGCAATCCTGGGGTTTCTAAACGACCAACCAATGCCGAGTTTTGTTGCCCCCCCCCCCCCCCCCCCCTCAAAAAAAAAAGCATGAAAAGAAACGATCACCCACAAACATCTTAGGCAGCCTACCGTGGTCTACAAGTTTGTATATTGTCCAAAAGACTTACCTATGAATCCGGGCCTGCAGGTGCAGTTATAATCGCTGAGCGGCAGGTTTTGACAGGACACGGCGTTGATGCATGGCGCACTGGCGCAACCTTCCTGCTGCCCTACCTCCATGCAGTGTAAACCATTCCAGCCCGGTTTGCACGCACACACTGCCGTCCCGCCTCTTTCGTAGCACTTGCCCTTAAGGGGATAAAGAAATGAAAAGACGTTAAATACAATCAATGAAATGAAATGAAATGAAATTTTTTTATAGATATATTTTTTTTATTTTTTAATAAGCTTATACCGCTTTTTCCGACTCAAAACAGTTTTAACTTTTTATCGATAGAAATGATCATTTGTGATTCTTGACTGTGATACGGGATTTTGTTTTCTTGTTATAATATCATGTGTTATAACCCAACCACATGTGCTCTTTGATTATCCTGCAACTGCTTGACTCGCTCAGCTGTAATGGTGTGTGTGTGTGTGTGTGTGTGTGTGTGTGTGTGTGTGTGTGTGTGTGTGCGTGTGTTGGAGAGAGAGGGAGAGTTGGAATAATGTTTACGATGAGTGTGATGTGTATGCAAGCGAATTATTGCGTATTCTTAATGTTGAAAATGTGATTCTGCGCCTGCTGAAATTCCTGTTGGGGTAACAAAGATGCCTTTGATTGCAAGGCGCTGGCCGAAAATAGGCTGTTACTGAAGACGCCAAAAGGGGCACATCTTGCTGCATGCTTTATGCACATCGCCCTAGGCAACAGAGCGATCCTCAACGACCGATTGGGAAGGAGGGGATAGTGGTGAGGGGGGAGGGAGGGGGTGGGGGGGGAAGAGGGGAAGAACCTATACTGTATGCTAAGTATACGTGTTGGCTATCCATGTTTCTAGCACTTGCCCATCTAGGACATGAGCGTCAGGATCTTTGAAGTCCGCGCGATGGAATGCATGCGTGCACAGAGTAGATTAGAACAGACTTCGTCCGAAGCTGGATCGTCGAGGTACAGAAGGCTAACGTGTAATGGATTCACCGAGAGGGTCACCGTGCAATTAAGGAGAAAAGCCTGGCAGGCTTAATGAAAGGTCAATGGTTTTCTCCTAAACACTTTGGGGCTTTGAGGACAGTGCCTCTTGCCTCTTCTTTGCTACTTGATCTTCCCCGCTTCCAAAGAGTCAGATATATCTTATTCATTGATTGCTGCATGGGTGGACTCGGTTATTCTCTGTCCAACCCTTACGCTCATTATTTGCAAAACTTAATGAATGAAAAACTGTGGTAGATGCTTGTACAACAAAACCCGCGATGACAAAAACCACAGTTATAAACAACCCTCAGCTATAACTGTCATACCCGCTAACTTAGGTGTGATCTGCGACATGCTCACCCCGTTCTTGCAGAAGTCGGGAAGACACTTGAGGACAGGTGTTTCACAGGTGTGCCCGGTCCACTCCTGCTTACAGGTGCAGACGAAGCCGTCCCTCAGGTCCTCGCACGAGCCGCCGTTCTTACAAGGGCCACTACCACACTCGTTGATCTCCGCGTTACACACCAACCCTGCACACACCCAGAAGAAAATGATACAACATTATGAAAAGAGGCTATCCCTTATAGGCCTACAACTCTATTTAAGCCTCGAACAATTAAGGTGTCTCTCTCCGTCCAGGTTCCCACCTGTCCTCTTCCATTCTGCCCTTTGGACTCTAATAAGTGCAATTAATGAACTCACGACGACGGCGACGATGATGATAATGATGATGACGACGATAACGTTGATGATAATGATGACGATGATGATTTTGACGACGACGATGACTTTTGTATTCACGAAAGACGACGACGAAGATGAAGTTGTCAATGATTAAGAAAAAAAAAAAGAAAACATTATAATGCATACAATTAGTTGAAGCTGCTAATTAACCGCCAAAGACATGAGAAGACTGATGTCCAACACAGTCATTGGAAATCAATCTTCCGCCAGTGTCATTTGAACAAAACATAGAGCGAAAATAAAAATAAAATGAAAAACGCTGTCTACCTGTTCGACCAGGTGGACAAGTACAGGTGTAAAAACCCAGTCCGTCCACACAGGTAGCGCCGTTGAAACACCTGTGTCCTATGCAATCGTCCACGTTGGTCAGGCAATCCGCTCCACTCCAGCCTAACAGGGAAAACGGGCAACATTATGTGTAACTGTTTATTACTCAGTTCCGTATTGCTAATACTATAGTGAGTAGTCATCATTCAGGAGATGTATTCCTAAGTTACAAGCATATGTTTGTTGGTATTAGTCCATGGTTTTATTTGAACATATTTTTCATAAATCGAAAATTCGTAGCTCAGATTCAGATTAAAAAAAAAAATGAAGTCCTTTTATTGATAAAATGATTTTTGATTTTCACAAACATATGGATACACATACATACACACACTTTAATGTACTTAGCTAGTTAGTTATTCATTGCTTACAGGGTCCAGCGGACTGCAAAGAGCCAAATCAAGACCACAAGATCAAGACCACAACTTGGCTGAAAGAGGACTCACCCCTAATCCGCATAAAAGTTCTGCCGAAACAACCCTAGTGGTAACACTGAAGGCAATCCACTAGCCGGTCTGTCATACAGTCAGTAGGCTAGAGAGCGGATAGGATACAATGTGGTGTGTTGTGATGTGTGTAGATTTGGATGTGAAGCTTAACATTCTTAATCATTCTCATCATTTTATTTCATGCTGTTATATTGTTTTACTGCTGTATTTTGTTTTACAGTGTGTGTGTGTGACTCCATAATTTGTCATATATGACTGATGTATGTTTAACACTGTGTTTACCTATCCTTTAGTGCTGTATGCATGTTGAATGCCAATGAAGTGTATGACACGATGAATGCATGTGTGACTGTGCAAGAAAGGATGTATTTCATTGTCGCCATGCCACACCAAAATCCTTGTAACGTTTTTACTTGGTGAATAAATATTCTTATCTTATCTTAGGTAACATTTGACCCTTTTGTTTTAAAGATTTGCCTTATTTAATATTGTATGTCCGTGATATTTAATGTACTTACAGTCGACTGTTATAAACAGAAATGTACATTAAAACTGTTACCGAAATCCTGTTGACACTGCGTTAAAAAAAAACAGAAAAAAAACTTGTTGTCTCTGTTAAGATGCTTTCGAGCACTAACTTAAGGTACTGTAGCGGCACTTATGGAAAATACTGACCTAAGATGCAGAGGCGGTTTCCTGTGAGGGGATCGCAGTAGAAGTGTCCGGTGTCGTCGTCTTTAGGCAGGCAATGGATGGAGCACGATTCACCGTAGTAGTTTTCCTCACAATACACAGTCATCTCCAGACGCAGTCTGCGCACCAGCGCGTCATACAAAAAAAAATCAATAATAATTTTTTTTAAATGTCAGGATTTTTTTTGTTTTGTTTTGTTCAACGTCATTACCAAGAAACAAAATGTCGTCACGAAGGAATTGATGGACTATTTGAATTGTTCTTACCTATCGCTTTACCAGCTCAAGCGCTGATCAAGGCGCTGACCGAAACACAGCAGGATCTAACTCCAAACCGCTTAGGGCGCCAACTTGCTGCTTGGTGCGCCCGGTCTAACGCGCCAGACAAACTGAGCGATTCTGAACGACGAAGCAGAAAATATAGGACCACCAGTTCTTGTGCTTGCTGAGCGTGTTTACGTATCTGACTCTTACCCCTCTAGGTGCACTCCGCTGCGTGATTAAATCTATCATGGTCATGTTAGCGGTGGGCTAGGCTGTCATCCTGGATGAGAATATCGAACCGCTGTCGATACGTTTCTCTGTCTGTTTGTCTGTCTGTCTGTCTCTCTCATTCTCTCTCTCTCTCTCATTCTCTCTTTCTCTGTCTGTCTGTCTCTCTCTCTCTCTCTCTCTCTCTCTCTCTCTCTCTCTCTCTCCCTCTCTCTCTCTCTCTCTCTCTCTCTCTCTCTCTCTCTTGAGCGCTTAACCGGCAATGGTTTAGACGCCATTTTGGCTAGGGCTAAACTCCCTTAGATTGTAACGTACTTGGTTCTAGATCCATGAAGAGTAAGCGCCTTGACTGGAGCGTTGACCTGTGTGGTGGGCAGTTTGTTGGTGTACTGGTACTCGTAATGGTCCACGAAGTCGTAGCCGTCGTCCTCGTCGTCGTCCAGTACGTCCATCTTGAACTTGACCATTCCCTGGACCATAAAGACCACACGTTGCCAGCCTTACCCTCAGCGAAAAACCTACACGCTGCACCCCGTCTCTCCTCTCAGTCAGTATTTATTTATTTATTTATTTATTTATTTATTTATTTATTTATCATCAGGTATTGCAAAGACCATCCTGCAAGGTACAGTGCAAGGAGGTAGAATAAGAGGGAGACCGAAAAAGAGGTGGGAGGACAACATTCGAGAATGGACTGGTTTGACACTGAGCGAAACCATCAGGGTTGCTGAGGACAGCGAAAGATGGAGTACGCTGGTTAAACGATCATCTGTGGTGCCCCTACGACCTCCGAGTTACGGGATAGGATAGGATAGGATAGGATTTATTTATTTATTTATTTATTTAATTGTTCTAGTATAGCATATTTTATTATTATTAGTATATATTATGAGTGACGAGGTAATGTAGTTATTTCGCCACACGCTAGCAATATTTCACGTAAAGCAACGTCGGGAAAGGTTACTACTTGGATGGTTGGAATGCTTGGAAGGCAACCATCAAATGCTAAAATAATAATAATAATAATAATAATAATAATAATAATAATAATAATAATAATAATAATAAAAATAATAAAAAGATAAAAACAAGCGCACGGCACACCCCAGTCCACACAGCTGTGAACGGGTACCTGGCTCTCTTTACAACCGGGGAAGGTAAAGCCGCGAGGGAGAGGAGGTAGGCCCCGCCCTCACTAAGCTGGCCTACAGAAAAGGCAGGTCCTACATGCCTCTCTCCCCAGCGACCGAAAGGTTACGGGAACAACCCTCTTACATAGCGCTTTTCTATTCTGAAGAGCTGCTCAAGGCGCTAGCAGATATAGGATCTAACACTAACCGCCCCAGGCGCCCACCTGCAAACTTTGTGGGCATAGTCTGACGCCTCGGACAACCGAGCACAATCTTGGGAGACCGGGTACGGGGAAGACGGGACTTGGTGCGCGGTGGGTGTGTTGGTGTAGCATGCACTCACTCCTCCAGCGTCAGGATCTTTAAAGTCCGTGCGATGGAATGCGTGCACAGACTGGACCTCGGTTTATACTCTCATCTGAAGGAGGAGGGGCTCAGTGTCCCGAGGAACGTTTTAAAATATCTTCTTCTTCTTCTTCTTCTTCTTCTTCTTCTTCTTCTTCTTCTTCTTCTTAATTAATTTATTTATTTATTTATTTATTTATTTATTTATTTATTTATTTATTTATTTATTATTATTATTATTATTATTATTATTATTATTATTATTATTATTATTATTATTATTATTATGAATTTATTTATTTATTTATTATTATTATTATTATTATTATTATTATTATTATTATTATTATTATTATTATTATTATTATTATTATTATTTTTATTATTATTATTATTTATTATTATTATTATTATTATTATTATTATTATTATTATTATTATTATTATTATTATTATTATTATTATTATTATTATGAATTTATTTATTTATTATTATTATTATTATTATTATTATTATTATTATTATTATTATTATTATTATTAATGAATTAATTCATTAAGTAAGTAAGTAAGTCAGTCAGTAAATAAGTAAGTAAGTAAGTAATCAAGTATTTACTTAAGTAAGTAAGTAATCAAGTAATTACTTTTTTTTTTTTTTACACAAACGTTATAATATATAGACATTCAGGCGTTTTGTTACCCTTTGGACAATCAGTCACTTCATTTTCAGCAAGCTGAGCTGACACACTGACAAGCCGAGAGCACAGCGAAACGGCCAACTGTATCTATGGCACAACCCCACCAAATGCAAACCACTGTCAGCAAAGACGGAGAGATAGATCTGTCCCATCATTCCCTCTTTTCCCCGGAGAATAGCATCTAACAAGACTTGTATCCAAGACGCTGTCAATACACTCCAGCCTCTTCACTTCAGGGGAGACACCTTGATCACTCGTGTTCTACCCACGCTTATTGTCTCCCTTGTATAGACAAATTCTGCCACGCTTCGTTTACATTCGATATATTTAGACCTCTTTCATCCCTTTTCTCTAAATACATATAGTGTCTTCATTTTGTGGTTGTTTTATTCTTCCATTGTTTTCTCTCATTCTCTATTATCTCCCCCCCCCCTTACCTCCCCTCCTCACTTTCCTTTCATTCATTCTCATTTTCTTTCTTTATTTATCCATTCTTTTGGTGCTTTTCTTTCCTTCCCTCTAATCTCTCATTTTCTTTGTCTGCTTCTTATTGTATTTTCTGCCATTCGCTGTTTCATTCTTTCCATTTTATTTCCCCGTTAACTTAATTTTCCCGTGCCTTGTTCTTTTATTCCATTTTCTTCTTTGATTTTATTCTGTTTACAGTTTTTTTTTGTTTTTTTTAGTTTGTTTTTTTAAACTGCATTAAAGAAATCCTTTTGTCTATTTCTTTTACTGCATTACTTCTTTTTCTTCTTCCAAATGTTTTCTTCCATTTACTTCTTCCGTCTAGTTCCTTTACTACATTTAATGCTTTCACTTCCTCTGGTTCCTTTACTACATTTACTGCTTTCACTTCCTCTGGTTCCTTTACTACATTTACTGCTTTCACTTCCTCTAATTCCTTTACTACATTTACTGCTTTCACTTCCTCTGGTTCCTTTACTACATTTACTGCTTTCACTTCCTCTGGTTCCTTTACTACATTTACTGCTTTCACTTCGTCTGGTTCCTTTACTACATTTACTGCTTTCACTTCCTCTAATTCCTTTACTACATTTACTGCTTTCACTTCGTCTAGTTCCTTTACTACATTTACTGCTTTCACTTCATCTAGTTCCTTTACTACATTTACTGCTTTCACTTCCTCTGGTTCCTTTACTACATTTACTGCTTTCACTTCATCTAGTTCCTTTACTACATTTACTGCTTTCACTTCGTCTAGTTCCTTTACTACATTTACTGCTTTCACTTCCTCTAGTTCCTTTACTACATTTACTGCTTTCACTTCGTCTGGTTCCTTTACTACATTTACTGCTTTCACTTCCTCTAATTCCTTTACTACATTTACTGCTTTCACTTCCTCTAATTCCTTTACTACATTTACTGCTTTCACTTCCTCTAATTCCTTTACTACATTTACTGCTTTCACTTCGTCTGGTTCCTTTACTACATTTACTGCTTTCACTTCGTCTGGTTCCTTTACTACATTTACTGCTTTCACTTCGTCTGGTTCCTTTACTACATTTACTGCTTTCAGTTTTATTTCTTTTATTTCATCATTTATGTTTATTTTTTCAATTGTATTTTGCTATTCATTTTTTGTGCCTTTTTTGTCTAATTCTTTTACTTTAAAAAAAGAGAAATTTTTGTTACTTCGTCTGTCTAATTATTTTACGTACTTCTCCTAATTCTTTACCTTCTTTTTTAAATAATTATTTTACTTCGTCTAATTCTTTTACTTCTTCTATCTAATTCTTTAACTTCTTTTCCATTTTTTTTTACTTCGTCTGTTTCATTCTTTTACTTTGCCTGTCTAATTCTTTTACTTTATCTGCGCAATGTTTTTTAAAACTTCGTCTCATTTTTTTACTTTGTCTCATTCATTTACTTCGTCTGTCTAATTATGTCTAATTCTTTTACTTCTTCTGTCTAATTCTCTCACTCCATTTACTTCTTTAATTGTACTTTTTCTGTCTCATTGTTACTCCATTTTATTTGTTATCCCCCCCCCGCCCCTTCTTTTCTTCCTTCCTGCTCTCCTCACTCCTTCTATCCTGTCTTACTTACCGGCCAGGAGTGAAAAGGGAACTGCAAAGGGTTGTCGATGTTGCCGACGTTGTCGTCAAACACGATGCTGTTCGCTTCCACTGGATCGGTCTTCAGTCGCCCAAATTCGCACGCCGCCATGCTACTTGACCTTCACAACCAACGGATCAATAACTCAGTCAATAAAATAATCAATCAAGCAATCGTTGATAGTACTTAATTAATTAAATAATTAATTTTGTTTAATATTAATATTGTTTAATAATTAATATTCGTGAAATGCCAATAACCCATCCATCAATCAAATAATTAAATAATAAATTCCTTAATAATTCATTATTTTATATACCTACGCACAGTGCGACGCTATTGCTAATCACTTTAAAAAAATCATTAGCCAGTCAATCAATAAATACAAGAAAAACACCCGTATAACCTCACAATAGCAAAATAAGTTATTGAAATACATCTGTCCATCATTATTGAAATACACATGTCTATCACTGTTTTACCAATTGTGTTTCTTTACTTTCTTTTTATTTAAGGTGGGGTAGGGTCTATTTTGATTTGATTTCTTGTTTATAAGGTCTAGTGAACCTTTAGCGGTCCTAGGTGGACGACGTAGTAGCCTATGTGGCTGCCGATACAGACGATAAGGTAACCTAAACTGTTCATTAACAAAATCTACCCAAGGACGGATTATGCCGTTGTTGGGGGCGGGAGAGAGGTGGGGAGGATAGGGAGAGAGAGAGGTGAGAGAGAGAGAGAAAGGGAGAAAGGGAGAAAGAGAGAGAGGTGGGAGGGAGGGAGAAATAGAGAGAGGGAGAGAAAGGAGAGTGGAGCTTTGAGACAATCACACTGCGCGTTGAAGAAGGAGACACGTGAGGTGGGCGAACCGTATAAAACTGCCAGCCACCATTACCCCCCTCCTCTAACACCTCTCAATCTACCCACTTTCCTTACCCACAACTGTCCGCACCCTTTTCTCGCAAACTTTAATTTTCAACGTTGCATTATTAATCCTGTATATTATAGTATAACGCAAGTCTGCTTACTCTGTGTGGTTGCCGATGCAGACTGTAAAGGCGTGATCACAACTGTCCGCACCCTCTCCTCCGCAAACTTTAATTTTCAACGTTGCATTATTAATCCTGTATATTATAGTATAATGCAAGTCTGCTTACTCTGTGTGGTTGCCGATGCAGACTTTAAAGGCGTGATCACACGTGTCGCACTCATCAGAGGAGCTGAACCACCATCCTCCCTTTTCATCGCAGCACTGGCCATCAAATCGAAGAGCTTCAGCGTTGTCAAACTCCACAAAGCGAACTTCAAACACTCCATTGGCTTCCGCTTCTTCCAGCAGCTGGATTATTTATTTTAAAAATGAATGTGCGAAATCAGAAGGAAAAGAAGAAGAACAACACCAAAACAACAACGACAACAACAATAATAACAATCTGAAATAAATAAAATAAAATAAATTATTATTCGCAAGGAGTATTTCAATAGGAGCAAATAACTGCCGATTTTCTCTGTTCTATCGAAAACCCTTCCGTTGCGGGTTTCATAAGACACATGTTGACGGCAAATTGTTCGCTTTCAAACGAATTGTTTACCTTTCATCGCGACCTACTTTTTTCAACGTGGTTGGTCTCCCTTATTGAGAGGTCTTACCTCTCTTACCGGAAGCGTTTACCGTTGCAAAATGGCGGCGACCGCGAATGACCCGCAGACGTCAGAATAGTGTCGTGACGGTACGCACTTGTTTTTACCAGCTGCAGGAACCGGGGTGATAGTATATTGTCAACAGGTGTTTGCTGGTGTTTCCCTGTACGGCATTATTGAAATATAGTTTTGCAGAGCATCAACGCCATTTGCATTTGCAGGCGCTGTATTTGCGATGTGTGTTGTTTTCCTCTGGGTCGCGCTGTCAGAAGGAAAGTGAGAAAGCGTTTGGGTGGTCAGCAGACCACGATGTGTGTGGCTTGTGTCAATGTTAGCTTCAACCATCAAAACGAACATGAAACACTGAAATTATTGCAGCAGCGTGAGTAAAATTTTAAAAAAAAAGCCCGCTTCCTCCATTCTTCCCTCTCTCTCTCTCTCTCTCTCTCTCTCTGTTTCCATGTCACACATTAGTCTCTCTCTCTCTCTCTCTCTCTCTCTCTCTCTCTCTCTCTCTCTCTCTCTGTTTCCATGTCACATATCAGTCTCTCTCCCTCTCTCTCCACGTCATACATATCTCTCTTCCTTTCACCTCCTCACTCACCCTCCCCAACACTCTCTTTCTCATTCTCTCTCATTCTCTCTTTCTCTTCGCGGCTGCAATGCTTTCACCCTCATAGATGGTATGAACTCCCCACCTCCAACCCCCTCTAAACTAAAAAGGTAAAAATATACTTTGGTAAAAACTCTAATAAGGAAAATAAATAAATGAAACGGACCTTTCCATAGATCCTTTTTACATTCACAGTAAGTGTTGCCACACTGTAAAAGATAAGCTTACAAAATATAACACACACACACACACGCACACCCACCCACACACACACACACACACACCCCATCTTGACCCCTCTCCTCCCCTCCCTCCGCTTTTTCGAAAGCATAGTTATTTTTAAATCACTACGTTCCGTAGTTCCTGTGCCTATGAAGAGCAACAGTCGTTGGCTAGCCAGCAAACATCCTGCAGCCACCGTACCGTGCCAAAGCTGGTAAGAGAAACAACCAATCAGCTTCGTTGTTCACTCCAAAATCGGGTCAAAGGTCACAGGGCTATGGCATTCGATGTACCGTTAATCAGGAGAAGTCACTCCCTGTCAGAACCGTAATGGAAAATTCAAACTATAGCAATTAGTTTGAGCAACGAAAGGCCACTTTATCATTGTTTGATGAAATAATGCTAATTTTAGGGTAAACCCGTGTTCGCCAAAAGTAAATTGTTTTTTTTCTAAAGTAAATAAATACATTACAAATATAAATCAATCAATCAATAAATTTGGATTTCGACGTCGTACGAGTTTTCTGTATACATCAGTCCCAGTGTGGCTTCCTGAATGCCGACTGTGTTCACTCACATGGTCTTACAGAGGCAGACATAATCAGAGACTAGTATAGTACCGGCATCACGTTTTGTATCCTCCTATCCGACTATTCATAACTGTCGTAAACGGCAGCAGGCGGAACCCACCCATTTCCAGTGCCCGCTGCAAGCTGAATCAACAGCCTACATCCTCCTCCATCTGTTTTGTCATAAGGTACCGGCGTACTGTATGTAATAGTACCTTATTAAATGGGATCTCGGCGAAAGTTGCGGCAATGCTGAAATGATCTTGGACCCAGGTTATGCATTATCCTCTTACTTCCCTACGAAAGCCAATTTTGACCATGATGATGATGATGATTGTCACGTGGGGTTTATGGGCTCTGCACAATGGAATTATGGACCCTCACGTTTATTCGGTGGGAACTGCTAGTAAGTCACCCTATGAATTACTTTAATAAATTTATTTGTTTAGCTCGTTCTGTGTTAAGGTTGGGATACAGAAATAGATAGAAAAATGGTAAAAGATTACTGTCACACTAGCTTTCACACGGCTATGAATCATATGTAGTCCAGCCACTTGATAACAGTTAAAATCACACATTTATTTCTTCTACTCTATACAAGATTCTCTAAGTACTAATCTAACTTAAAAAGTCTCAGTCACTGCTAATAGTTCGATCGCTGATAGTCTAGGCAGCTGTTATTTCTTCCTCGGGCACTTGCTATAATATTTCATGTAGATTTGGACTACTGTGGTCCGTTTTACAGTTTCTGAAGAGTTGGACTACTGTGGTCCTGTTATGATCAGTTTAAGTGCACTTTCGGAGATTACACTTAACTTTCTGATGGTGCGGTCGAAGTCCTTCTGTGAGGTAGCTTCTGGTACACCTTTGTAGTTGTGTAGTTGGGTTCCCTTGCCACGCTGTGGGGTCTGACAGGGTGTTTTTCAAGGTAGCTCTTTCCGACTTGTGCGGTAGAGTCTCCTCAACCAACTAGTCGTTTCTGTGGAGTGGGGCACACAGGATAGCTCGGGCTAGCTCGGGCTAGCTCGCCTGCTCGTCTGTAATATAAGAGACGAAATTCTGCACAACCCTGAATAATCGGTTTGTGCAGAGCGTCTCACTGAAAGCCAAGTAGCCCTCAGTGATAGCTCCACATCTCTATACATAAGCGACGAACATTCTGCTACTTCCGGGTTCCACTGGAATCTCACTCTAAATTCCTATACATACATAAATATCAATCGTGTCTAACTATACACATACAGAATTAATAATAATATAAACATTCAGTGGTACAGCCACTGGTCTGCAAACATACATATAAGTTAAACAACAGTGGTTCCGTACGGGATACAACATGGCGGCGCAACCGGTCGTGTTTCACCTCGTGGTAGGCTCTTCCACGTGGTCCCGCAAATTCGGATTAACAATTCACATTTATGCATAGCAAATTCCACAAACATAATTTCAACAATAATATAAATATATCACGATGAAACAGAAGGGTGTTCATTTACCTGTTTGACAAGTTCAGGCCCGTGATGACTTGAGAGAATTCTAAGATTCCTAAGTCCTGCTTCCTGGTCTATGAGTGTAGAGATTTCTCTAGCTGTGGAGATGTTGACTCTACCTCGTCTCACACACGACTGATTCAAACTGCGCTAAGATCTGACACAGTCAAACTGCTCTACCCACTGAGCCTGCTGCTGATTGGTTAAAACGGTCCGATTCAAAGCTCAAGTGCTGACTCACTGCGATGTGGGTGGCTCGCTCGCTGTGGGTGGTTTGCTGTGTAATTTAATTGCTGCTGTGTAATAGTCTAACTTCTCTACTGTTACAAAGACTACACATGGCTAAATAGTCAACAAGCAGAGTTAAAACTAGCCAATTCATGACAATGATGATGATGATGATGATGATGATGATGATGATGATAATAATGATGATGATGACGATGACGATGATGTTCGTCCAACGCCACAGACAACTAAGCGATGCTGAAAGACATCCGCGTATGCGGGTGCGTTTATTGGAATTTAATTGAGCCCATCACTTGCCTTTTTAATACAAGTTCTTAATCGTGCAGCTGCGGCGTCACGAAGGGATAAGGTGGGTTGGGGAAGGGAGAAAATGGACACTGTATAAAGAGTCATTACAGCGAGCCAACTCCTGTAGTTTGGGGTACATTTCCCATCTCCCACACCGTGGAGATCGGAACTTTGGTGACCTCCGGCGAGGGTGGGTTTCACGCAGAGGTCGTAGACGTAGACTACTAACTCTGAACCACGCTGTTGAACCACAGAGTAAATGAATGAACGCTGAAGTGTAACGTCTACACCCACCATTGGCGATATGGCAGGCGGGGTTAACCATCCCTAGAAAGAGTGGGGTGGGGGGTGGGGGGGGGTGTGGAGGAGGGAAGGTGGGGTTAGGGACTTAAATCAACACTGAACCACCAGAACAAACATACGCTAAGATGGAAACAGAAAAATGGACCACTTTTATTCTGCCCAACACCCCCGTTGGGGTGCCGGGAGTTTCAGTATAAATAGTATCCCCACTTTCTGGAAATTTAGTGCTTTAAATTCCCACTGTCGCTGTCTTTCTCATTTGCTCTTTCTCATTCCTGCTCTGTTCTATCAATCTGCTATACTATCGTCTTCTTCGCTAGACCAGTCACCTACCTTTTTTTCTTGAAAACTCTCCCCCGTTGGGGTGCCGGGGGTTTCAGTATAAATAGTATCCCCACTTTCTGGACATTTAGTGCTTTAAATTCCCACGGTCGCTGTCTTTCTCATTTGCTCTTTCTCATTCCTGCTCTGTTCTATCAATCTGCTATACTATCTTCTTCTTCGCTAGACCAGTCACCTACCTTTCTTTCTTGAAAACTCTTCCGGGACAAGATTCCTTATTTGTGTATGAGGTCTGTTGGATCAGCTTGGGAATATTGGACGCTTTCTGCCAGGTGGTCACTATGGCTTCCTATGATGTTATTATTTAGCAATGTAGGCATTTTATTTGTATGTGTTTTGTTGATATTTTATAATGATGTTTGTATTCTCTTTGTATTTTCTTATTCTTATTCTTACTGGTTGTTTTTGCGCCAATGCTGCCTTTGTAATTGAAATTGCTCAGCTTGAGAGGAATAAAGTTGTGCGGTATTGTGTTGTGTTGTATTGTGTTGTGTTGTATTGTATTGTATGGTATTGTATTGTATTGTATTGATGAGAGGTACATTTTTACAAAAAAATATTATTATTATTATTATTATTATTTTTTTTTTTTAAATGTTTTTAAATTTGGTTTTTCTGCGGAGAAACTATTATCTGTGATATTTCGGGGCAGTTTACTTTTTATGACTTTCACCTCTAGTTTATTGTATGTACTTAACCGTATATTTTGTTATTTATTTGTTCTTTTTTTATTGTTTGGATTACGTCTCATGTGTATGTAATAATATTTTTAATTCTTGTGTATTCTGCTATATTGCACTGATGCTGCCATTGTAATTGCTCAGTTTGAGATTAATAAAGTTGTATTGTATTGTATTGTATTGTATTGTATTGTATTGTATTGTATTGTATTGTATTTTGTTTTTATAAACGGGGGTTCGAAAAATTAGAGTACAGCCTCAGCGTCCCCTGCTTGGGATGTCTTTAATATAAAGTGACTGGCTTGTGGAGAGCTTTCAGTTTTACCACTTTCAGCGGATCTTTTATGCGGTTTAGGGGTTGTCCGGTCCTGATTTGGCTCGGAAGAGTCCGCTAGACCTAAAGCAATAATCATGTAATGTAATGTAATGCAACACGAGGTTGGAACATGGGTCATCCTGGGTGTGCCAGCCGAACGCTCTACTCCTGCGCAACGGCGGCGGACAACCCTGCTCTTTTTCCGGGAATCACGTTTGTAGGGATGGGCAGTAAGAAAAGTCACGGAGCACTCAGGCTGCCACTACAAAAGCCCCACATAAACAAAAGGCTAACGGTCACCGCAAAACAGAAATAGCACTTTACCGGAAGGGGTGTTGGGGTGTAGGGCGTGCATCGGGATAGGGAGGTTAAAGCTGCTGATAATAATAATAATAATAATAATAATAATAATAATAATAATAATAATAATAATAATAATAATAATAATAATAATGACGATAAAAAAATAATGATGATGATGATGATGATGATGATGATGATGATGATGATGATGATGATGATGATGATGATGATGATACAAGATAGTAAATACGAAAGCAGCCCACAAGGTCTGTCCCCCGGCATTGCATTGGCGAGCTAACATTTATTTAATCGTTCTTATATAGCGCTTTTCCAGCTCAAGAGCTGCTCAAGGCGCTGGCCGATACAGGATCTAACTCAAGCCGCCCGAGACGCCCACCCGCAGCCTTTGGGCGCATGGTCTGACGCCCGGACAACTGAGCACAATCCTGGGCCGCCAGGGATGGGGGAGAAGGACCTAGGTGCATGCTGGGTGTTTTCTTGTCACCGGCACTCACCCGTCTAGGACATGAGCGTCAGGATCTTTAAAGTCCGTTATGATGGAATGTATGCGACACAGACTAGACCTCGGTTTATACTCTCATCCGAAGGAGTAGGAAAACAGGAGTAAAGTGTCTTTCCCAGGGACACAACACAATGGCCCGGCCAGGGCTCGAACCCGGGACCTTCCGATCCGCAAGCCGAAGCACTACCATTAGATCACAGTGCCTCTACCATATAAGATCAAATGCCAGGCGACGGGCCATCGTGAGCTGCACTCGTCGCGGTGAGATGAAATCAGAGACCATACCTTCTACCACTATTAAGGATTACCACACGATTGGTTTCATGCAAAGACAGTACTATCTACAAACGTCATATGCAAATGTAAATAGGGAGGTACTTTTCAACCACCCTGTAGACTTGAGAAGCTCGTAGGATCGCACGGTTGCGGCCCTTGGTAAGTGTCGCTGCTTTTAGTAATTAAAGTGCTTCTGACGTCAAGACCCGCATTGCGAACCTTTATTTATTTATTTATTTATTTTTGCTAAATAAAATGTCTAATTTACGCTGGTGACTATTTGCTTATTACCCCTTGGGGTCATGAGCAATCTTGCCACTGTAGATTGTTCAAACCTATATAGGGAAAAGTGAAAGCCCCAGTTGAAAACCTGTCTTTCCTTTGTAGGCAAGACTGATTCACTGCGGCAACAGTCCCCCGTTGGAGTGCCGGGGGTTTTCAGTATAAATAGTATCCCCACTTTATGGAAATTTAGTGCTTTAAATTCCCACTGTCGCTGTCTTCCTCATTTACTCTTTCCCATTCCTGCTCTGTCCTATCACTCTGCTATACTATCTTCTTCTTCGCTAGATCAATGACCTACCTTTTTTCTTGAAAACTCTTCCTGGACAAGACTCCTTGTTTGTGCATGAGGTCTGTTGGATCAGCTTGGGAGTGTTGGACGCTTTCTGCCGGGTGGTCACTAGGGCTTCCTATGATTGTATTATTTAGCAATATAGGCATTTTATATGTATATGTTTTGTTGATAATTTATAATGATTTTTGTATTCTCTTTTGTTTTTGTAACCGGGGGTTCGAGTAGTTGGGGTAAAGCCTCAGCCGTCACCTGCGTGGGATGTCTTTATTGTAAAGTGACTGGCCGGTGGAGGGCATTCAATTTTCCCACCAGGGTTGTTTCAGCAGATCTTTTATGCGAATCGGGGGTTGTCCGGTCCTGATTTGGCTCGGAAGAGTCCGCTGGACCTAAAGCAACAATCAATCAATCAATCAATCATTTGCTTATTATGTATTCATACATCTTTTGTGACTGGTATGTGCGAAATTTGAATCTTCACGCAGTCTCCGAGCGTTCCAAAGTGTCGCCTGCTATAGCAATTTAGTACTTATTTCCCTTAAAATTCAGGCGCTAGCTCACACAGATAAAACGCGATAGAGCGTGACTAACATGCCCCAAGGCGTTGCTGTGAACAAACCCAGTAAGAGGGCGGCGAGGTTTGTGATATGGGGTGACGTTTGAGGACTGTCTCCAAAAGACACCTTCGCTAGACCAGCGACCAGGGCGCTTTATAGAAGCCCTACATTTCCATTTTAGGCTGATTATACTCTCAATTATTCTCTGATTATATACTGATTATACTTTGCACCGTAGTGATTTGGATTATTAGATTGTGCTGCAATTTATGTTATCTAGCGTAACTGTGAAGAACATGTGGTCTCAGGTTCACTTTGAAGAGCCAAAGTAAGAAGGTTATTTGTTTTGTTTTCCTGTGGCCCCACGTTACATGGGAAACTCCATTGTTGTCACAGTAAAAACGATGATATAATGGGTAATCGTTGCTCAAACCGACCGCTAAGCATTGAATGTTAGGCATCTCTTCCTTGGTGCGTAAACGCCTAATTGGGACTTCTACACCCACTTTCGCAGTGATGCTGTTGCTAGGCATAATTATTAACAAATACATTTATAGATTTAAAAAAAATTAAAACGGCACCTTTGATAGATTATAAAAACCCAAAGAACTCAATCTTATTTTTCCTGGTGGTGCACCACTCACTGTGACTTTCAAAAAGGATCTGTGACGTTGAATCTTGGTGCGACGTGTGATCTTGGGGCCTGTTACTAAGGCATTACCACTAACCACTAAGACGCTCAAGTCCCCTATACGCTAATGTGTCCGGGGAGATTAATCTACCTAAAGAAAGAAAGAAAGAAACACTAAGACAGCAGGAAGAAGTAAAGTATGGACCCTGAAGTTTAACATCCACTCTCACCATTGGCGATTCCACAGATAGAGGGGATAACCATCGTCTAGCCAGAGGGGCCAGGGACCTAAGTCGAAAACTGAACCACTAGATCAGAGCAACCCTACCGCTAAGCTCGACAGTGAAAACGGGATTAGAACCCGGCTCATCGGTGTGCCTGGCGAAACGCCCTACCACTCAGCAAAAAGCAGCAGGAACATGCAATGCCAAAGTGTTAACACATCTTGCACTCCGTGACTGGGTATTCCATAAACTGGATGGGCGCCTACCTATGCTGTGGGAGAGGTAGGGAGGGTGCGACACTCACAGCGCGCTAAGATTAGTCAGACTGTTACCGCCGCCGTAGCTCAGAGGTTGAGCGTTCGCATGGCACACTGCGGACCTAGGTTCAAATCCCTGTATTGAGCCAGATAACAGGGGACATGTTTACCTGTTTATCTTAGCAATATGATTGCTCGGGTGGTCTAGTGCTGATTTATGTCTCTACTCACCTTTTCCCCTGAAATGGTTATACCCCACTGCGATATTGCTAATGATGGGTGTAGAGGTTAAAGTTCAATGTTCATTCTGTGAGTGCCCCCGACTCACGCCTGAGGGAAATGTGAAAGGCAATCGTTTCCAATCGCATTGGGTAACCTTAAGATGGTTTTTATCACAGGCAGCTTGTATCTGGACACGCGAGCGCCAATAC
The DNA here is from genome assembly GCA_036898135.1 of Oncomelania hupensis. NCBI lineage: Eukaryota > Metazoa > Mollusca > Gastropoda > Littorinimorpha > Pomatiopsidae > Oncomelania > Oncomelania hupensis. The sequence goes on from CM072517.1 coordinate 61,050,151, forward strand.
AAGCGCCTGTTGTTTTCATGGAATCTGAGCTAGCAAATACCTACTATACGAATTGTGAATATGGATATGTAGTGTGTGTTAGGAACTGGTGATATACATTGTGGTAAATGAATTCTTACGAATTAGTAAAGGATTCTAACAATTATACACCCAAATATTTGCCTTTCCAACGTAACAACTTGTAATCTCCATCTTCCTATACGCTTGCGAAACATGGACCCTCACAGCAGATCTACAACGAAGAATATAAAGCATGGAGATGAGGTGCTACAGAAGACTTCTGGGCATTTCCTATACCCAGCACAACACCAACGACGAAGTCAGACAGACCATCACTCAAGCCATTGGACAAACAAGATGACACGCTCACAGTGTTGAAGAAACGGAAACTCCGATGGTATGGCCACATCACCAGAGCATCAGGCCTTGCAAAGACCATCCTGCAAGGCACGGTGTAAGGAGGGAGAAGAAGAGGGAGACAGAAAAAGAGGTGGGAAGACAACATTCGAGAATGCGATATGAACTGGCTTGACACTGAGCGAAGGCATCAGGATTGCTGAGGACAGAGAAAGCTGGAGTACGCTGGTTAAACGATAATTTGTGGTGCCCCAATGACTTTCGAGTTACGGGATAGGATAGGATAGGAATATAACAATAAAAATAATAAATTAAAAAAAGCAACTAACAAAACAACAACAACATGTTTTTCTTCCGATAACTTAGCACCAGTTAAAATTATTCGAGTGTAAGATAAGGGCTTATATATAATACGGAACGGAACACAATCTGTCAGTTTCTAGCAGTTTGATAAAGCATGTCGGATAAAAAGTGTTTATTGGGTGGGGCTGTGAGGCGTCACAAAAGGGCGACGGGTGCAGACTGAAACATTTATTCTACGAAGTGTCCGAGCGCTTTCTCTCACACACCATATAGCCTGCCTCGTTATTATTTATTAACCGCGTCAAAGCCGCGCACTCAAGAAACACAGTGACACAGATTTACGCATGCGCAGACAGAAGCGGAAGCAGATGGATGCCACCCTAAACATGAGTTCCGGTGGAGATCATTTTTCGCCGACATATTGTCCTACATCAAAGAAAGGGGAAGGTGAACTCAAAGAACCCTAAAACAAACATGGTCGATGTTTCCCTGCAGTTGCTCGCTTGACATTTTGACTGCCAGAATCGTGGCTTGATAGAGTTTCATATTGGAAGGTGGGGCCAGCCTTGCAGGCTTTACAAAAAGCGGGTCGCCCTCATGCATAGAACAAACATGGAGAATACGTGTGTGTGTGTGCGGTGTATGTGTGTGTGTGTGTGTGTGGTGTGTGTGTGTGTGTGTGTGTGTGTGTGTGTGTGTGTAAGGGTTGGGTGGGGTGTGGTGGTGACAGAGTGTTTGACCGAGATTGCAGCAAAAGCATGGGAAATTGTTTTTCTGGGTTTCAGATGGACTGTTCAGCAGGTTACAGGTGTAGACTAGGGTAGCAGGAGTGGAATGAAGTTATTGGGAGAATAGCTTGTTGTTGCATCAAGTTTTATTCAGCAGATTAACATAAGTTGTTCTGATAAATATAAGAATATAAACTGGAGAATAGCATATTTTACAGTAGGAATACATTGTCCTAAAGTCACTTAAAAAAAAAACCTCATGCTTTAGAACACGAAATCCGTTTGGTGTCACCTTTTCCCCACTTCCGAAACCCCCAATGCAAATGAATAAGTAAAAAAATAAATAGTTGACACTAATCGAGACAGTGTTCGTTAAGGCAGCTCCTAAATTAATGCAATTATTTTAGGCATTAACACATCCGAATCTATTCTATGAATAACTCCATTTGTTGTGCTGCTGACTTGCTTATTTCGAATTTCCGTTTCTGTGATTGCAAGCGATCAAGTCGTCTGCATACACAGATGGAGTAGTCCCCGAAGACAGGAGACGTTATTTTGAAAAAACTAAAAGTTGCTGGTTTGGATGACTCTCCGAACAAGCTGCCTGCAGATCTGTGGAAAAATGACCAAAATAATGGCCCGCGATCGAGTACTTGATGAAGTCACCCCTTAAGTTTCAGATTAAAAAAAAAATGTGTATCTGCTTTTATCATTTTATATTGTTTTCCATCTCAAAGAATTGTTTGCTTCTGACTCTCACGAAATGTAATTTTTCGAGGCTGTCAGGGTGCTAGTACTAGTACCAGTTCCAGTTACCACTCAGGAAGTATTTCAATTCGGCAATCATCAAATTAGTTTACTTCTCGCTTACAGTTTAGTCATCGAGAGTGAGGCGAAGTCGATTATTTGAAACTGCTGTTGACTTGATATAAAGGCAATGAGCCAGATCATAATATTATGTTGCAAGAGATTTTTTTCCTTCTTCTGGTTTTGTTGGTTTCTTTTGTTTGTTTTTTTAATAAGTAAAAATTATGTCTCTGTATGATCGTGCTTGACTGTCCAAGTAAAGGAAGAAGACACAAACATCTGTGCTGAACAACTACTCCACTTTTTAAAATCATCACAATGTGATAAAATCTTTCAGTTTAGCAAACGCTCTCCATCTCTCCTCCACCCCACTTCCCCATCAATTGTACGTGAAATATGTTACATTACATTACATGATTATTGCTTTAGGTCCAGCGGACTCTTCCGAGCCAAATCAGGACCGGACAACCCCTGATCCGCATAAAAGATCTGCTGAAACAACCATAGTGGTAAAACGGAAAGCTCTCCACCAGCCAGTCACTTTACAATAAAGACATCCCACGCAGGGGACGCTGAGGCCGTACACTAATTTATCGAACTCCCGTTTACAAAAACAAAATAAAATACAAACATCATTATAAATTATCAACAAAACACATACATATAAAATGCCTACATTGCTAAATAATAACATCATAGGAAGCCCTAGTAACCACCTGGCAGAAAGCGTCCAATATTCCCAAGCTGATCCAACAGACCTCATACACAAATAAGTAGTCTTGTCCAGGAAGAGTTTTCAAGAAAAAAGGTAGATGACTGGTCTAGCGAAGAAGAAGATAGTATAGCAGATTGATAGAACAGAGCAGAATGAGAAAGAACAAATGAGAAAGACAGCGACAGTGGGAATTTAAAGCACTAAATTTCCAGAAAGTGGGGATACTATTTATACTGAAACCGCCGGCACCCCAACGGGGGTCACGAAATATGTGCAAAGGGGGTACTTTAAACATAACTCAAATAACAAGAACCTTGTAAACACCTGACAAGAAATGTACGGAGGCAAGGCAAGGCAAGTTTATTCCCCAAAAAGACCCATTACGGGCACACGGACATGGATAAAATGGCATACACAAACAGGCAAAATAATTAAATATAAAACATTTTAAATGGTAAAAATAAAGAAATAAAATTAAAAGAAATTATGTATATACAGGAGGGTGAGGGTGAATAAGATGAAATGTAAAAAATTTTTAATTGGGGGTAGCAAATATAAATCATAACTAACAATAATTTCAATCATACTGACTTTCTGTTAGATGACAACAATTCTTAAATTTTAATGGCATTGGGATGTTTATAATAATATGATTTAATAATTCTCTTTTTGAATTACGCAAATGTGAACACAAAAATAAATAATGAAACTCATTCTCGAGATCGTCACTATTACATTTTGGACATAACACGATCTTGTCCTAAACTTTAGAACAGATATTGCAAGGTTTGTTGGTAAAATATGCAAATATTTTTCTAATTTAAAATGTACCTTAAACGTTCTATAATTATAGTATAAATCATTATTAATTATAAAGTGATCATGTAGGCGTTGTTGAATTATACACTTAAAAATTGAAGCAGAAGGCAAAATATTAAATGACCCCTGATTTAATCAAAAATTTCCAAGTCCTAGATTATTTAACTCTGTGCGCACGGATTCGAGGACTGAAGATTTATAACCGTTATGCAAATTAAACTGCAACAAAAAAGTATACATAACACTTGAAAGTTTCTTACTGTTATCAGGATGAACAAGCTTATACCAAAAAATTAACATTCTTTGCTTTGCCTCAACTCCAAAGGAACCTGCCCTAATTCACCAAAAATCATTTGAGAAGGGGTAGACTGACCTAGCTTTAAGATTAGTTTATAAAAACGCAGATGAAAGTTTAGTAGCAAGATCACTCATTTAAGGGCACCATACATGTATCTCTGTACCATAATAACAGAACAGGGACTATAGTTTCTCAAACAAATCAACTTGAATTTCTAGTGGTAACATAAGCTTTTTAATTTAATTCAGTTATACAAAATAGTTCACAGGATAGACCAAGGTACCTTTCAACAGATGTTTCAGATAAATACCACCCAGACTAGAAATCACAGGGTAAATTGTTGGTAAACTATAACATAATAAATATTCGAAAGTTTTCTTATGCAAACAGGGTCGTGAAAAATTAAAATGATCTTTCGCATGACACAAAATTTGCAAGGAATGTCAACGCTTTTAAGAATCTTCTGGACAACAATCCTAAATTTATAGCTAAGTTTAAAGAATATGACGATTGGTTGTCATTTTATTTTTTTTAAAAATGCACTAGCGTGACCCCCGCACCTATGTAAAAGCAATGAATGAAGAAGCGGGGGATAGGCCTCTATTTTGCTACTACTACTACTACTACTACTACTACTACTACTACTACTACTACTACTACTACTACTACTACTACTACTACTACTACTACTACTACTACTACTACTATTACAACTACAACTACAACTACAACTACTACTACTATATCCATCTTCTTCTTCGTCTTCTTTTTCTTTTTCTTCTTCTTCTTCTTCTTCTTCTTCTTCTTCTTCTTCTTCTTCTTCTTCTTCTTCTTCTTCTTCTTCTTATTATTATTATTATTCCCTATCAGGCGGCAAGAAGGCAAACACGATTCACAGCAATCAATCGAGCCCACAAGAATGCTGATAAAACAGTGTTAACAAGAAAAAGCTGTGGTCACACGTATTTGCGCGGAGTTAGGTGACCGCCGCTTGTTCTTGTTATTACTGTTATATGCGTTATTGTGGGCTCGATTGATTGCTGTGAGCCAATTTTGCCTTCTAACCGTCTGCGATGAAATAATATAGAGCTGGCGGCCAGAATATCTTGACGATTTATTGGTTATACAGCCTGGAATTCCACAACTCTTTGGCATAATGATGATACTCGCTTCTCGGTGTATTCCCCCACAAATGATGGCGGGTCGTTGCGTAGGAATGTCACGTGATACGTCCGACCAAGGGAATTCATAAGCGTAACACAAGTGTGGCCAGGTGCGTAACACAATTGTGGGCCTCAAGGCCCGGTCACAATGGCCTGTAGCAGCCGGCCTCATCTGTGTTGCGCTTACGAATTCCTTATGCTTTTTCTTACTTATTGGTGAGACGTAAAATTTCACAAGGATAGCGCGTGTTTGATTTCTACTGCAAAAATACGTAAGCCTAGTGGCTAACGGGGACCAACCAGAAGCGAGAGTGTGAGGCCATGAGTTTAGAGGTCAACCTAAACTCCTGGTGTGATTACACGCAACACAGGTTGTCTTCTACCCACGACTTGGCGAGCTAAGGCAGTTGGATTCACTTATTGCGTTTCGATCTTAGTAAAGTTGTTTAAAATATAAACAAATTGTGAAAGAGTACATTACATCGTCATGAAAAAGAGCTTTGTTGTAGTGAAATTACACAAAATACACACGTTTATAAATTCGAACCCGGCCGTGATAAACATTGCGTCACTACTTCCGACCCGATGTATAAGCCATACGTAAGCCAAATGTGGCCAAGAAACTCATAAGGTGTGGCCAACCGTGAAAATTCCTGTCAGTGAAAAATCTCATAACCCAATGCATAAACCATAAAACGTAAGCCATGTAATATGTGTGGCCACTATGTAAACGCTCGCACGCATAGCCACACGGATGCATACCCACACGCATACACTCGCAAGAATAAATATTTACACAGCATGATACAAAATTATTAGATAAAATACGTTAAACATTGTAAGAAATAAGAATGAACATCACATCTAAGTATAAATTAAAAGAGCAAAGCCCGTATGACTCGCATGCACATGCTCATTATGGAACTCGCAATATTTAACATGAAAATGAGTGCCCAGAAAAAAAATGGAACGGTGGTATTAAAATGCAAAGTAATACCGATTTTGATCTTTCTATGCCCTTAATCTTGAGATGACCTTGATCTCCGGCTCCAAATACACATGTACTAAGACAAATATTAGAGCAAAAGTTGTATTATGCCAAGAAAGGTGACCTTGGAATGACTTTGGTCGTCACTGACCGTCACCTTGGGATGATCTTGACCTCCACGTGAGCTCTCATGCATGTCTGGTCAAATAACCCAATGTAGTTGCATACTATAAACAGCCATTGCACTGCAGGATAACTATTTTTGTATGTTTTTGCAAAGCCTAAAATGACCTCGACCTTCAAGGTCAACGCAAAAACGGAACAAATATGAAAGATCAATCTTCGGTCTCTAAATACAACAAATTTGAACTTTATGTATCTCATAGTTTAGGGTCAAGGTCACTTCAAAATACCTACACAAACCGATTTGGAACAGCTCCGGTGACCTTGACCTTAGAGTGTGGTTGACCAAATTTGCATAGTATGTTGTGTCTCATTGATATCATTAAAGAATCATAAGCTCAATAGTAATAACTTATTTTTTTAAAAAGTGAAATTTTATATTTAACAAATTTGTCATTTTTGACTAACATTTAATGACTGTGTGACCTTGAAGTGAAGTCACTCATTCACAGATCATTTTGGAGGTCTCATGGGTATACACCATCTTACCAAGTTTGGTTGTGATAGTCGAAATAGGTTTTGGTTACTTAACCATTTTACAGGTTTTTTTGCCCAGACTGACAGATCGCGGACGGACAGACAGACGGACGGAGGGACATTTCTTTTTCGATATCATTTTTGGACTACTTAGGACTTATCTCGCGATCGCACACATTTGCAAATATCTCAGATTTTGTTGTTGTTTTTTGTTTGTTGGTATTTTGTTGTTGTTTTGGTGTGTAGATCTACATAGGCTCACACTGCTATATTTGTATGTGGTTCAAAAAGCACGTACAAAAAGAAATGCACGGGCACAGACACACACACACGCACGCACACACTCACGCACACACAAGCACCCATACACAAACACACGCGCACACACATACATATATTACAAAGATACATATATATAAACAATATGATGCAACAGTATGAGATAAAACACGTTAAACATCGTAAGAAATTATAACGAACATCACATCTAAATGTAAAAAATCGCATGTATAAAGAGAAGTATACACACACACCCACACACGCGCGCGCACACACATACACAAACAAACATAACATAAATGTATATTTACGTATGCTTATATCATTTAAACAATACAATAAGAAGGGAACATGTCACACTCACCTGATGCATGAAGATGAATAACAAGAGTATCCATGTGAAGGCCTTTTTCTTCGTAATGTCCATCGTTGCTGTTAGACGATCAACAAGGTCTCCCAGAAATTAAACACCACTTTCAACGCATTTGACTCAAACACAACAGTAATCTTCTTCTTTGTGTTTATTGGTTTATTTTGTTTGCATGTCCTTTTTTATATTGTTTATGAATCCAAAAATGGTGAACTTAGCATGATAGCCAGTGTGAATTACACCACGTGATTCATTTTATTTCACGCATTGGAAGCAAAACAGTAGTAGCACAAAGGGTCCTAACCGAACACTAGAATACCATATAGTAAAAAGGGTCTTCATTAAAACACGGTGTTATAATTCTCAGGGGTTGTTTTAAATTTAAAGATTCGTCTAGTCTCACGAACTCACTTTTTTGAGAGGTTCTCGAATCCTGATCCTAGGTCCCTAAACCTTTTTTTTTTGTTATTTTTAATTATTTTTTTTGTTGTTGTTAAAAAGATTAGGAACCTTAAGTTTGTGATCTGAAAACCTCCACAAAAATGTTCGTGAATCTCCACGAACCTTCCAATTAAGACATGCCTAAAATAGTTAGTTGTGTTGGTCCTCTCTCTCTCTCTCTCTCTCTCTCTCTCTCTCTCTCTCTCTCTCTCTCTCTCTCTCTCTCTCTCTCTCTCTCTCTCTCTTAATGAATCCACAGATGGCGATGTTGATAATCACAGGTACGGTTATCTTTAATGTATGGGAATTATAATAATAATAATAATAATACAGGATGCTATGTACGCGCCTTTCCCCAAGGCTCAAAGCGCGGCGATCTATACCAACATACACGCTCACCTGTCTCATTTACCCTCACACACACCAAATACACATACATCACTCAAACAGGTGGTGTAAAGGCAGGGAGATCGCTATTAGAAGACGGAAGAAAATCGAATTTTTAGTTTTGAATATTGTTTTTATATTGACTGCATCCTGTACCATTATTGAATTATTGAATTGGAATGGGCGACGTAGAAGCTCGCTACTTTACGGTCCAACTTTGACAGAATTATCTCCCTACTAAATGTCACTCAGTAGGTCTACTGGTGTGTGTGTGGGGGGGGGAGGAAAGGGAAGGAGGAAGGAGGAACGCGCAACTGTAAACGCCATTTATTCTATTCCACTCTATAGGTACCTAGCCTTTTAGACTTAGTGTACCAGCAAATATATGTAATTGGACTACAGTTATTGTACCAGCAAATATATCTAATTGGACTATTCTTATTATACCAGCAAATATAGGGTGCAGGTTTATAAGGTGTTCCAGTTTCTAAATCTTACTGTTCGATTTCTGTGAATCTATGCGTCAAAATTTCCGATTGGTTGAAATGTTAAAAGATCAATGTTTTGTTTAGTTTTTATCCAATGGAAGTGTAAGCTTACATTTATTTCTTTACATACTCGGCCTTATCACACCAAAAAAGAAGCTCTTTAAAGTCTAGGTCCTTATGAAAGTCTCTTCCTTCTGGAATCTTCCACTGCTGCCAAACACCTGAGAATAAGGCTAGAACTGCAGGAGCCATCAGACATACTCCACGATGACTGTCTTGAGTTTCACAAACAGGTACTTAACGATAAGCACAAACACGCATACAAGCAGAACGTGAAGCTCGAAATGCAACACGTCCGAATCCCGTGACGCTAGCTGCAACATTGGGCACGATTTTTAAAAAACAATTTTCACGCAAAGATCACCAATTAAAAAAAAATAAAATACAGCATCAAAGCGCAAGGTAGTTTGACACGCAATGAGAAAGCTTCATTGGGAATACTAGTTCTTTCTCTTGCTGTAAAACAAAGACCTTGTAATAGAAATTGGATCCATTGGGTAAAAACAAGCATAATTACGGTCTCCTTCCACAGCTTTAACACAGAATCGAAATTATGCCTCGACGACGAACCGGACCTTTTTTTTTTAATAAGGGCTAGAACATGAAACTTAGTGAAGTCAAAAGACTGCAGCGACGCACCGGGACTCTCGAAATCCCCATGTAATTATGTGTGCGTTTGTGTCACGAATTTTCTACCAAATCGCCACCATGGAGATACACTTCAATTAACACACAGAATGACCGAACGACCAACAAGGTCCTCTTTAAAAGGTTTGAAGCATTGAACCCATCAAGTAAAAAAAAAAGAAATGTTGACGTGACACAAGGTGAATGACTGAGCGTGGTCACCATATTTGTGTGTTGCAAGCCGACACTGTAAAAATGTTGGGGTAGGTCTTTATATATCTAGAAAGAGAGAGAGAAAGAGAGAGAGAGAGAGAGAGAGAGAGAGAGAGAGAGAGAGAGAGAGAGAGAGAGAGAGAGAGAGAGAGGTCTGCAAAGCAATGCAATTGAGAACAAACAAAAAAAAAACTGCGCCGTTTCTTTTGATCCTACATCTCTCAGTCCCTTTCCAGACTTTGTACCACACCAGCCCCCATATTATTTCTCACCCAGCACAACGCATATTCTTTCCAGGTTCAACACAGCTAACAAGCCTCTCGCTACTACTGCAGACTACGATCACCACCACCACCACCACCACCACCACCACCAACAACAACAACAATATCCAGTACTACTACTAAACACCACCACACAAACTCACAACTGCAAACATAACCGCTTACCCCACCACCACCTCAATCACCACCGCCGCAATCGCCTTCTGCACCACCACCATCTTCACCGCCAGACAACCCCCTCATTCCTCTTTTTTGCCGCCTCTCCCCCACCCCTCCCTCATCTCTCTCTCTCTCTCTCTCTCTCTCTCTCTCACTGTCGAAGAATATATAAAAATTCCTCTTTCTTATATTGAGATAGCAAAGTTGTTACTGTTCTCTTCATATTACACATTCACTCCTCTTTTCAGTATAGTGTCTGCTACTTTCTCTAAGGACGGTGGAAAAGTACCTCCGTTTTAAAAATTGGTTATAATGTTAAAAAAACAGTAGAGCATTGGCATTTAACAACAGGTTTTGTGACCCTTACAGGGGTCGAATTCGAGTTCTGTTCTTGAATTTCATCTCACTGTGACCAGAGCAGCTTAAAAAGGACCCCCGTTGGGGTGCCGGGGGTTTCAGTATAAATAGTATGCCCACTTTCCGGAAATTTAGTGCTTTAAATTCCCACTGTCGCTGTCTTTCTCATTCGTTCTTTCTTATTCCTGCTCTGTTCTATCAATCTGCTATACTATCTTCTTTTTCGCTAGACCAGTCACCTACCTTTTTTCTTCAAAACTCTTCCGGGACAAGACTCCTTATTTGTGTGTGAGGTCTGTTGGATCAGCTTGAGAATATTGGACGCTTTCTGCCAGGTGGTCACTAGGGCTTCCTATGGTGTTATTATTTAGCAATGTAGGCATTTTATATGTATGTGTTTTTTTCATAATTTATAATGATGTTTGTATTCTATTTTGTTTTTGTAAACGGGGGTTCGATAAATTAGAGTACAGCCTCACCGTCCCCTGCGTGGGATGTCTTTATTGTAAAGTGACTGGCTGGGGAAGAGCATTCAGTTTTACCACTAGGGTTGTTTCAGCAGATCTTTAATGCGGATCGGGGGTTGTCCGGTTCTGATTTGGCTCGGAAGAGTCCGCTGGACCTAAAGCAATAATCATGTAATGTAATGTAATGTAGCTTAAAAGAGCCCGTTGCATGACATGGCACTGCGTGAGCGATTTCCACAGACCTAACAAGACATAAGATAGAAATAAGACTAAGTGCCATTATAGGCCGCTCTCGTCACTGTTACATGAAATCGTATATCGTCAATTAAATTCCACGACTGTAAGGAGGACAGCACGGGTTTGCTTAATGCAAATGCAGCATATGTCCAAACGTTATCAGCATGTTTTAATAGGGGTACTTTTCAACCACCCGGCATTTTAATGTCTTCCCTTTCACCCTGGCCTAAAGCAGCCCTGTTGACAGATCGAAACGTCAAATATTTCTAATGTCCCAGGTGTCATCACTAAAGCCAGTCCTTTCGCTATAGCGAGACTGTCCTTTTCGTATGTAGGCTTACTAATGTTGTTTCCTTAACCACATCTTTTGACAGCCGTACTCATTGATGAAGTTACAATCAAAATCTGTAGGGTGGAACCTTTTCTGAAGAAACACCCCTCATCCCCACCCTCACCCCACCCCTTCTTTGACCGACACAAGCTTCTGAAAGGTGAAGGTACAATCAAAATTGGGTAGTATGACCGGAATTTTCCACCTAAGGGAGGCCACGAAGTCCGGGAGCCGTGAGAGCAAAGGGACGCAATTTGACATAGCACGATGTCCATTCTGCCACTGGAAGCCTTTTGAGTCTGTTGTTGTTCTGGCTTTTGCTATGGCAGGCATGCCTTCCAGATGATCTCAAAAGCTTCTGAAACGCTCTTTGACGCAAAACTTCTGTCATTGTTCCTTTTTATTTCATACTGATATACCGCTGTACGCAGTCTCAGTACCGTAGTCTACAAAATTCCTTCACATCTCCTATAAGCAGATGGGCTGATGTATTATCCCTTGTGCACTTCACCTCAAATAAATTAAATTTTCCTCCTTAAAACACCTGGTTATATACCCAAATTTCTATTCAAGGCATCGTACTGAATTAAAAAAAAAAAGTAACGCAATATTTTAAAATACAGTAGACTACTTAACTTTTACCAGCTCGAAGAACTATGCCGATAAAATCTTATTTCATGCATCTGACGGATTCTATTCAAATACACCCGAGTGTCATGTCCACATAACTTCATTACCTTTTTTTTTTCTCCAAATAATTTGACTTTGAACATTAGTTCGTACTCAAACACCTGTCGATGGATATAGGCAGCTGTTGATAGCATTTGGCGATGTCCTATCCTATCCCGTACCTCTGAGGTCATTGGGGCATCACAGATGCTCTTTTAGCCAGCGTACTCCATCTTTCTCTGTCCTCAGCAGCCCTGCTGGCTTCGCTCAATGTCAGGCTAGTTCATTCTCGAATGTTGTCCTCCCACCTCTTTTTCAGTCTCCCTCTTCTTCTACCTCCTTGCAGGATGGTCAGTGCAAGGTCTGATGATCTGGTGACGTGGCCATACGTGACGTGGCCATACGTGACGTGGCGATGTACATAAATGAATTCTTATTCAAAACAACTGATTAGGGATATAAAGACTTACTGCCAGCGCTTGGCTATGCAGGTTCCTATCTATGGAAAGCACCTTCATTGCATTGTGGCTGTTTCTTTAACAAATGAACATCGAAGCGTAACGTCCACGTCAAGCCCCTAGAGACACGGCAGACGGGGGATAACCTTCACAGCACTGAACTACCAGAGCAATCCTATTGCTAAGAAAGACCTTGACAACAAGGCCTCTTTAATCTCGACCACCAGGGGATTCGATCCTGGGTCATATCGGTGCATCAGGCGAACCCTCCGGTGGAGCTATTTCTCATTTAAAACGCCTAACTAAATTCTATACACATAATGTTTGATATACTGGAAGAGTCTACAGAAAAAAACAATAATAATCGATACATTGATGATAACATGACATCCATCGTTAAATCACAGAATCAGTAGCAACTGATATGAATTGATCTTTAAAAATATACGTTTTATCACCGACCAATAAGCGGTGCGGACTATTATTAGGCTATCATTACTTCATTGACCAATCGAAGTTCATCCTCAGATGGCTAATAGACCCACTACCAGCAGTCGGTATGCAACGATGAAGAATATATAATCTATATAGTTACCCAACGAAACACAACGTCATATAGACCAAATGTTGGAGGTTTTCATTACCTCAGGGGTAAAGACATATACGTATTGTATCACTGAACAATAGTAAAGAATATTATAATATGTATCACTGACAAGTAGGGAAAAATACCATACTATGAATCACTGAACTGGAGATGTGAAGATGTTCATAGTCCAATCACTAACACCTGTACATTAGCCACTACTATACTTTGATGATAAAAACCAGACACTGTAGCCCATCACAGACCAGCGGTGAAAAATACCATACTATGTATTGACTGAACTGACCATTTGATGTTCATATTTCAGACCAGTACAGCATCAAGTATGCATTGATGAAGAATACAGACATTGGAAGCTATCATTGACCAGCTGTGGCAGAACAGTTATATCCTGGGTAGTAATGTAGTACCACTGAACTGACGCGCCAATTCCTCCTCAAAACACCTGATCTCGTGCTACATCATCAGCACAGCTTCAGGTGAGCAGGAGAGAGCACAAGTCGACGTTGTCAGAATACCGAATGAATGAAATGTTGACGACCTCAATGTCCTGCCTCTGAACGGAAGCAGTGGAGAGCCCGAGTGAGATCCTGAGGTGGCGAATTTTAAAGACCACGTTCATATACCTAGCGACTAGACTGCAGAACAGTTTATGTCATTTGCTTGTGGCGAAATGTTCCAGCGATAACATCTCTCTCTCTCTCTCTCTCTCTCTCTCTCTCTCTCTCTCTCTCTCTCTCTCTCTCTCTCTCTCTCTCTCTCTCTCTCTCTCTCTCTCTCTCACTCACTCTCTGTCCCTGTCTCTGTTTCTGTCTCTCTGTCTGTTTCTGTCTCTCTGTCTGTCTCTGTCTCTGTCTGTTTTTTTCTCTATGCATGTGTGTGTGTGTGTGTGAGAGAGAGAGAGAGAGAGAGAGGGGGGGGGGGCGGGAGTACGAATTATGACATCATTCTGCTGGGGAGTTTCATTTATTTTGTATTTGTCTATGTTTATCTCTGCCTGATAAAGAGATTTTGTCCATAAATTTGTATAGTTTTGTTCCTTCTCGTCCAGAATACACTTTTTTTTTCTTCAAATTAACAATAACACATTGCTAATTCACATGTGTTTTTTATTCTTTGTATTGCCATTCTGAATACTAGAAGTTTTTATGTTGTTCCACCTATGCTTATTACAACAAAAACAACAACAACAACAACAACAACAACAACAACAACAGAAGTTGCATCAATTTTTATTCATCAGATTACCTTTAAATATGGTACATTTTTTTTAAAGCGAAGAAGAGTGTTTGGTCTTTAATGACAAAAATGTCCTGCAACGCTGATGACAAAACTATGCTGAAGTCGAGAAGGACCAAAATCTGCGCTATCATTTACTAGGTCACACCTATAACCTCAATTTTAAAACTGTGTCAAGTGTCATTTTATGCGCCTTGAATAATATTGATGCCAGTGCAGCCCTGCCATCCGAACTTTCTCGCCGTGTCTTGGGGTTCAAATCCACGCCGGCCGCCTTACTGCAATACTCTGTCAGGTACGAGTTGACCACAAACACGTGCGTAGGAATGCAACGTACATCTTTTAATATATACGGTTAGGTTACGAGTCTTCATGGCGTTTATATTTAATACTTTTATTGTACCGTTCTTTTCGTTAAAAGTCAGTTAACATAGAATGAATTCTATAGCATAGAATGAATTCTATGACATAGAATTTATTCTATAGCATAGAATGAATTCTATGTTACAGAATGAATTCTATGTCATAGAATTCATTCTATGCTATAGAATTCCTTCTATGTCATAGAATTCATTCTTTGCTATAGAATTCATTCTATGTTATAGAATTCATTCTATGTGATAGAATTCATTCTATGTCATCTTATTCATTCTATGTTATACTATTCATTCTATGCTATAGAATTCATTCTATGTCATAGACTTCATTCTATGTTATAGAATGAAATCAATATAATAAACTTTTTTTAAAAATAGTAAAAACTGGGTCACTGTCAAGGTATAGAGAACATTTTTAATGGCATGGGACTGTATTGCAGAGAGATACACATTGCCACATCCCATCACCACACCACATCACTCTACATCACACTGCACCACAAATGTGATGGGTAGGTGGGGTGGAGTGATTAGGTTATGTGATGATGTGGTCTGATTCACTCGCTTTTAAGGCATAATAGAACTGTATTGCAGATACATACATACACATTATCACATCACATCACCACACTACATCACTCTAAATCACACCACACTGCACCACAAATGTGATGGGTTGGAGGGGTGGGGTGATTAGATTATGTGATGTGATTCACTGATGCCATGATATGTGCTGTCTGCTGCAATGCGAAGATGTGCTGCTGCTGTGATGTCGGCTGATGTGATGTGATGATATGTTGATGTGATGTGATTTTATGTGGTGGTGCGTTTTCACGATGATGGTGATGAAGCAATGTGATGCAGTGATGTGATGTGATGATGTGATCGATGTGGTGATGATGCGATGTGGTGATGTGTCACACAATATCTTTTTTTTTATTCTAAATTTTGTTACAATTTATTAGTTGTGTTTATTAATTATATGTGAATGAAATGAATTATATGTATATAGAAGTAATTGTATAACACAGCAAGAATTGTATGACATAAAATTCCTTTTTTTAACATAAAATGGATTTTATTTGCAACACTGAATAAATTGTTTTCATAGAATTGTTTTTTAACATTTGGTGCACATAGAATGCATTCTATGTTATAGAATGTTCATTCTATAACATAGAATGTTCATTCTATAACATAGGATCCATTCTATAACATAGAATGTTCAATCTATAACATAGAATGGTCATTCTATAACATAGAATCCATTCTATAACATAGAATGTTCATTCTATAACATTGAATGTTCATTCTATAACATAGAATCCATTCTATAACTTAGAATGTTCATTCTATAACATAGAATCCATTCTATAACATAGAATGCTCATTCTATAACATAGAATCCATTCTATAACATAGAATGCTCATTCTATGTGCAACTAAGTCATTCTATGTGAAACGAGGCTCTGACGAATAAATGGACATGTGGCGCCCCTTTGCACGAAAACTGAAGAAATGGCTGACGTACCAAGCATTCTGCGGGCTTTATCAGACATCATAATTTCGCGAACAAGCATTTAGGTTTCTTGATGCGGACGACTTCGACGGTAGTGTGAGTAGATCGCGTAGCAATAAAAATAATTGACGTCACCCCTCCCCCCCCTCCGCCCCCACGTGCTTGCTTTTTTCATTACAATGTGCTGAGGTTCTGTAAGGGTTTATAGTGACAAAATCTAATTAAATATTCAGTTCTTTTTGCTCAATACCGAAGAAATAACCGTACTGTACACTCATAAAAAGCAATAATTAATATATTTAAAGGTCGAATATTGCTATACAACTCTGAGACATAATAAATGAAAGGTTCATAAAGCTGATTATTGCAAAAAATCTATTTCACCCCAGGCGGCCCCCCCCCCCCGACCTCACCTATTTTCAGCTAAACAGCTCTGTTGCAAATTTGGCCCCCCTTTGTGAGAACAACCACATTTATGTATAGTTCCTTCCGTTAATAAAATGGATAGCATAATAGCATTAGGAAAGTACGTCAGCCATTGATGTAGAGTGATGTGGTGTGGTGATGGGATGTGGCAATGTGTATCTCTCTGCAATACAGTCCCATGCCATACAAAATGTTCTCTATACCTTGACAGTGCCCCAGTTTTTACTATTTTAAAAAAGTGTATATATTGATTTCATTCTATAACATAGAATGAATTCTATGACATAGAATGAATTCTATGACATAGAATGAATTCTATGACATAGAATGAATTCTATGACATAGAATGAATTCTATAACATAGAATGAATTATATAGCAAAGAATGAATTCTATGACATAGAATTTATTCTATAACATAGAATTCATTCTATAACATAGAATGAATTCTATAGCATTGAATGAATTCTATGACATAGAATTCATTCTGTAACATAGAATTCATTCTATGCTATAGAATAAATTCTATGCCATAGAATTCATTCTATGCTATAGAATTCATTCTATGTTATAGAATTCATTCTATGTCATAGAATTCATTCTATGTCATCTTATTCATTCTATGTTATAGTATTCATTCTATGCCTATAGAATTCATTCTATGCTATAAAATTCATTCTATGCATATAGAATTCATTCTTTATTATAGAATTCATTCTATGTTATACAATTTATTCTATGCACATAGAATTCATTTTATGTCATATAATTTATTTTATGTTAAAGAATTCATTCTATGTTATAGAATGAATTCTATGCGTATAGAATTAATTTTATGTCATGCAATTTATTTTATGTTAAAGAATTCATTCTATGTTATAGAATTCATTCTTTGTAATAGAATTCATTCTATGTTATAGAATATAATTCTATGCATACAAGTGCATTCTATAATATAGAATTGTATTACATACATAGAATCTTATTCTCTATTATAAAATGTTATTCTATACATAGAATTTTATTATGGACATAGAATTTTACACTATATTATAGAATTTTATTCTATACAAAGAATTTTATTCTATGACTTACAATATTGGTTTCTTTTTTATAAATGGAATTTCAACTAATGAGTGCTTTTTTGTGCATAGAATGCTTTCTATGTGCATAGAATCTATTCTATGTATAGAATGGTCACATAGAATAAATGGACACATGGCGCCCCATACTGTTTGTATGTAGATTATAGTCACACGACACTTTCGCATATAGGTGACTACTGGACCGATTTATACTGACACCAGCGGGCCAGTTGTTGGTAAAGGGGAAAATAATATGATCACACGTTGACCAATCCGGGATTCGAACCAGCGACCTTTCGGTTACTAGCAAGACGCTCTTACCAACTGAGCTACCCGGCCCCTCTCGACAGCGTCTTGGATATCATTCTTATTATATAGGCCTACTATCCTCCGTGGAATGAGGGAATGATAGGAAAGGCTTATCTCCCCTGCTCTGCTGCCAATGGTTGGCAGTTGTGAGTTCGTGCCGTTGTCACGTCGTCAAAGTTCCGGGTGTCTTACTTTAGCCGGGCGCCTTTGCGCATGCGCCAGGTCAAGTCAAAGAACACCTCACAGGGAGCTGATGCCTACCGAAAAATCAATAATGACATCAGAAAAGGAATGCTCATAGCAAAGAGAACCGGATAGAAGTTCAATGCCAGGAAAAAAGAGAACAGTCTGAACAAGAACAACAGCAAGAAGGCCTACCAGAATGTGAAGCGGCTGACAACTGTTAAACAGCCCAAGGTCTCAACGATCCAAAGCAAGTCTGGCATGTGGCTTACAGAAGAACAAGAAGTCTTGGATAGATGGGCAGAGTACTGCCCTGACCTTCAGAACCACACATCAAACGGAGACCCGTCAGTTCTAGCATGTCCCCAGAACAGAGAAGAAGAAAAATCCTCCCAATTCTCCAAAAAGAAGTTGAGGCAGCAATGCAATCGCTAAAGGTTAAGAAGGAGAAGTCAGCTGGAATGGACAACATACTCGCAGAATTGCTTCAAGCATGAGGAGAATTGATAATTGACACCCTCACCATTATCTATAATAAGATCTGGCAGAGTGGGGAGTGGCCTACACCATGGACCGAATCGCTTGTCATCACACTTCCCCAAAAGGGTAACCTTCAGGAGTGTGAAAACTACCGCACCATCAGCCTCATCAGCCATCCCAGCAAGGTCCTCCTGAAAGTAATACTCAACAGGTTGAAAACCCAAACTGAACAAATCATAGGTGAAGAACAAGCAGGATTCAGGACAGGCGTAGTACCACTGAACAGATTTTCAATCTCAGAATAATCTGCGAGAAATAAATGCCTACAGCATCAGGAACATCTATGTCATGTGTTTGTAGACTTCAAGAAAGCGCTTGACCGAGTCTGACAAGTAGCTCTGTGGGAAATCATGAGAGTGT
>CM072517.1:61074459-61179459 GCA_036898135.1 Oncomelania hupensis
CCTTGTCATACTGATGATTTCAATAGTTTTATGGCTGCTGACGGGCGATGTTATTATTGCTTATACATGTACTGTTCATGTTCGTAGACATAAATAAACGAACTATGGGGTGGTTGAAAAGTAATTCTCTATTACAAATGAGTGATAACGTTTGTAAGTGGTAATCCAGTTGCATGAAACAAAACGTAATATGATGCTCGTAGTGGTAGAATATACCTGATTAACTTTATTATCATCTCACAGTGACAGTACATTACATTACATTACATTATTATTGCTTTAGGTCCAGCAGACTCTTCCGAGCCAAATCAGAACCGGACAACCCCCAATCCGCATAAAAGATCTGCTGAAACAACCCTAGTGGGAAAACTGAATGCCCTCCACCAGCCAGTCACATTACAATAAAGACATCCCACGCAGGGGACGGCTGAGGCTTCACCCCAACTTATCGAACCCCCGTTTACAAAAACAAAATAGAATACAAACATCATTATAAATTCTCAACACATACATATAAAATGCCTACATTGCTAAATAATAACATCATAGGAAGCCCTATTGACCACCTGGCAGAAAGCGTCCAATATTCCCAAGCCGATCCAACAGACCTCATACACAAATAAGGAGTCTTGTCCCGGAAGAGTTTTCAAGAAAAAAGGTAAGAGACTGGTCTAGCGAAGAAGACGATAGTATAGCAGATTGATAGAACAGAGCAGGAATGAGAAAGAGCAAATGAGAAAGACAGCGACAGTGGGAATTTAAAGCACTAAATTTCCAGAAAGTGGGGATACTATTTATACTGAAACCCCCGGCACCCCAACGGGGGTCACAGTGACAGTAGCAACCCATCTTGGGCACGTCGTGCTCTCCATACCACTGAGCGCAATCCTAACAATCAAAACAGGAAATGACGTAACATTTTACCGCTTAAAAACAGATCACTTCACAAAGTTTTGACCATTGAAATAATAAATAAATAAACCTCGTCGTCGTCATCCTCCTCCTCCTAGATCCTCCTCCTCATCATCCACACCACAATAATAATAATAAATAATAATAATAATAATAATAATAATAATAATAATAATAATAATAATAATAATAATAATAATGGTAATGGTGATCATGATAATGATGAGGTTGTTGATGATGATGAAGATGATGATGATGATGATGATGATGTTGCTGGAAGAAGCTTTGTTGATAATTTTCATAGGTCGATATTGTTGAGAATATCATCATCATCATCATCATCATCATCATCATCATCATCATCATCATCATCATCATCATCATCATCATCATCATCATCATCATCATCATCATCATCATCATCATCATTATCGTGGTCGTCATCATCATCGTCGTCATCGTCATCACTATCATCGTCGTCATCATCATCATGTTAATACTACCACAGACTATACGTGATCCCCATTCACCATGTGTTGGGTGTATAACGGTACACGTGGTCCTAGCCTAGGAAAGTCGGTGACGGCTGGGCTGGGCTGGGCTGGGCTGGGTTACCAATGTATGACGTGTAGAGCAGAAATAAAAGAAGCGGAAGCAGCACAACCAACAACGGAGCTAAGAAACTACACACCGTTCCTGAGACCAGATGTAAACTACGGACTGCATGTTCACGACTGATAGCGACAACAGAGCTAAGACATTGCCTACTATAGGTCGTTCATAAAACATTGATAACTAAACTGTAGGGGCTAAAGAACTGGAAAATAAAACTCAGGGTAAAACATTACGGCATAACATGAATCACACGCAGCTCAAATTCAATTGCAGAATGTAGGACTAAAATAAAGGCAGTCCACCACACACAAAACCAGGTGTTGTCGTAAGCTTTCGGTCGTTGGGGACAGAGGCCTTTGGGACCTCCCCTTCCTCCGGGCCAGCTTAATGATAGCGGTGCCTATCTCCTCTCCCTCGCTGCTTTATCTTCCCCCGGTTCTAAACAGAGCCAGGCACCCATTCACAGCTGGGTGGACTGGTGTTGGCCGTGCGCTTGTTTCAATTTTTCTTCTTTTTTTATGGTTGCCTTCCATCACAAAACAAATCTTTTAACTTTTATTATGTCTGCTTTGAACTGAATTGTCACAGGGCAGCCTGTGATGAAACCGGGTAGAAAGTGTGGGTGGAGAGTTAATGAGTTGGGGTAGTAACTGCGCACTGTCGTATGTTAGGTTATGCGTGGAAAGCGTGATTTTGAACAGCATAGTTCGGCCAGCCAGTTTTGGAATGTGTTCACTGTAGGCAGAACACGTTTTGCAGAGTAACGGGGAAGACCTGTGGTCTTGTGTCTCTGGGTATATTGTTCTGGAAGTAAGGTTGGGACAGTTGTTAACGTAAATGATAACTGGTTCTAAAGGAAAACCTAGTGGGAAATGTTACAGTTGAGGTAACAAGCTCAAGGAAGTGTAGAGCAAATAACTAAGTTTGTGTGTTGTGGTAAGTTAGTGTAGAGGTGGTCCACTAACAGGAATTACTACGCACTGGATACCTTACTTGGAGTACTGTGTAGGCGAGCAGTGGAAAGGGCTAGCTACAGGTACTTTACATTCGAGCCGTGTGGGTAAGTGTGATGGTGATCTTCCTTTACTGTGCTAATGACCGATGGCCGGCTGTTGGGGTGTTGAACGATAGCTGTGCGTGAGGCTGGGGGAAGGATGGTTGCACTGGGGAGAGGCAGACGAAAGGAAGAGTGCGACTGAAGGAGGGAGAATGAGGGTGAAGTGTGGTGAAGGTAGGATGGAAGTGGTTGCTGTTGTTGAGGTTGCGGTTGCTCAAGATGGATAATGTGTTGATGATTACATGTATTCATTTGCAGCATTGTTCATTTCATGCATTCATAATGTCATTTAGTTTTTGAATTATGTGTTTGATTACAAGAGACAGTAATAGTAGTCAAGGGAAGTGAAGTGGACAGCAGTGGCGCTTCGTCAAGATACAGGAATTAGTTAGTGTAGTAAGGGGGGAAGAGTGTGAGGAGGGAGGGGGACAGAATCGGGTGGACATGACATTAACAATAAGACAAGCATGTTGCAGGTTCGAAAGTTCGTTGTGCGAGGGTCTTCGAAAGTTCGTTGTGCGAGGGTATTCGAAAGTTCGTTGTTCGAGGGTCTTCGAAGTTCGTCGTATTCATCAGCTCGACACTGAGTAACGTTGACCAGCGTCGCGCGACAACGACGACGACATTTGGTCGTGTGGACCCAGCATCATCATCACCACCCGTTCGTCCTCGTCCGTGTTGGTGTGTACATCTTCATTGTTCCACAACCCCACCTTTTCCGCGGTGGTTGTGACGTCTGTGTATGGGACCTGGCCTCGACGTCACAGTGTTAGCCGACTGGAGGAGTTAGGCTGGGAGGCGTCGACGGTGGCAGGGCTGCCGCAGCTACAGCGTCATCATCATCATCATCATCGTCAGCGGTGGGAGGGAGTGGCGACACCACTACGCCTGGATTCCATAGCGACAGTCCGGTGACAGACACGAGGAGGGGCAGCTACTTTCGGAGACATCAACGGGGACGCCCTACTATCAGGTCGGTTGTTCTTTGTTGTCCCCCTCTCGATACTCGACCCCCCCTGTGTTCGGACATTTACAGTGCACAGTCGATATTTAGACGTGGTTGATTAGCAACCCTCGTTCATCTGACATTCCATTTCATTGTTCATCGACCCATTGATTGTTCCATCACCATTTTTCTCGTTTCATGTGTAAATGTTGTATGTGTATGAGTGTGTGGTATGAATGAATAAATAGCTTGAAAGTTATATATATATTTGTTGTGTTTTCATCCCTTCACGTCTGCGGGAAATCGCCATTCTGTCTGGGTTGTCTGCGTGTGGAAGGTGTTTGTTTGTGGCGTCTGCTCAGGGGGAGTCGTGGCGGTGACATGAATGGGTTCCTAAACTCTATTGGGAAAATGGACCTCAAATGTACTGAGATTTAAAAGGTTTGAATTGAAGGCAAATGACCAGTGAGCAGTAATTAAATTTACTAGCTGCAATGGGATAAAAGAGTAGCACTGACGCTTTACTAACAGCATACATGAACAAACGGTACTGCGAATACAAAGTCACTTATGTTGAAGGACATATTGCAGTTAAATAACAGTGTTGACATTCAGTAAAAGTTCATTTGACTACTCGTGCTATATATTCTGACTAACGGCTGTGAATAACAGTTTCCGCCCATAACTTATTGACATGGAAGAGAGAGGGAGTACCTTGGCTAGAGTACTGGCCCTCTCTCTTCTATATAGAAGTTGTAGTAATTTTATTTTCATCTGCCAAGTGATAAACTATTTAGGCAGTAAAAGCTTTAAGAATGTACATAACACACTTAAAGACTTCAAAACTAAAATAACAGATCAAGTAAATGTATAGTATAAAGACTTCATGTTCAGATAAAGTAGGCTTACATCAGCACTAAAACAAAAGAAGAAAAAAAAAATACGATAAGACTTTTAAAAAAAAAAAAACCAGTTCAACACACATCAAAAAACACATCCATTTTACCCCCACCCACAGGAACACGCACACGGAATAGTTATGGAGCTCATTACCATTTATAACGTACATTATAGTTAATTTAGATTGTATATCCTGGACATGCCTGTTGCACAACACAACACCAGGAAGCGGGGAGAGAAAGAGAAAGAGAGAGAGAGAGAGAGAGAGAGAGAGAGAGAGAGAGAGAGAGAGAGAGAAGAAAGGGAAGAGAGTGTGTGTGTTTGTGTGTGCAAAGGGAGAGAGAGAGAGTGATTGAGGGAGATAGTGAGAGAGAGAGAGAGAGAGAGAGAGAGAGAGAAATGGATTTAGCCGCTACTATTACATGTACAATAAGTCATTAAGTACAACAAAGTGACTTATCCTGAGTGCTAAAGCTAATGTTACCTGTAGGCCCTATTCCAAATTACGTTGTAGACCTATTTCACAGGCGGCGGAAGCTGCTCAGGATTGGGGGGGGCACACACTATTCACTGACATCAGGGCCAGACCTGGGAAAAGTCGAGGGTGGGGGTGGGGGTTACAGATTCAGCGAAGGCGCGAAGCGCCGAGCCTTCTAGGGGGGTCCGGGGGCATGCTCCCCCGGAAATTTTTTTTTTCAAGGATGCAAAATGGTGCAATCTGGTGCAATCTGAACCTTGAAAAAGCCATCTGTGATGGTCTGGGACTTTGAGCTTTTTGAACAATTGAACTGACAAACTCTGGGGTACAAAAATTATCCTCTGCCCCTAGCCCTCCCTTAAAAAAAACCACACACACATTTATTTATCAGCAGAGATGTTTTGTATACTATTATTATTCACTACTTTTTGTTGATCGTTAATGGTATAAAGCTTTACCTTGTAGTTAATGAACATCACCGCCCTGCTTTCACTTAATTCAGTCTTGCTGCACTAGGTTCCTCGGCATTAGTACCATTTGTGAATTGTATCTTCTGGCAAAACAGTTCACTGCCTCTTTGAAGTCAATATCAACATCCCTGTGCACTTTCAGTAAAGCAAGTCCATTTAGTCTCTGTTGCCCCATAATAGAGCGCAGGTAGTTTTTCAGGTTGCGGAACTGACTGTTTGAACGCTCACACTCGGCAGTAGTGACAGGTAGGGTGCAAAGGTTCTAAAGCATGATGAACAGGTTGGGATAAAAAAAATCCCTGTCACAATGTTTCAATGCTTCTGATGCCGTGGATGGGATGATAGCTGTCGCATTCTCAGCAGCACTTCGCCATTTGCAAACCCACCGTTGGTATTCTGCATCAAGGGTAGCGTTGTCTGGTAGGTCAGACTCCCACAACATTGCCAGCATCACCCCTTCTGGAACCTGCATGAAACCATCCTGGTTGTCTATTAAAGTGCTTGGCACCAGACATAGACCATCAACTGCTAGACCAGCATTTTTGAACCTCGAGTCCAATTCGGTTGGCAGGTGTTCCAAGAAAGGAATGGCAATGCTAATCTTGAAATATTCTTCTGGAGTGGCCGCAGGTTGGTTGTCACGGAGAGTCTGTCGGGATGCTTGACGAGGAACAATAACACCAGTTGTCAAAGCATTTGCCATTTTGCTGACTTCTTCACTTGTAGTCGAGAAAATTGCTGATATTGAAAACGGTAGACTGTAAAAACTGACAGCAAATTAAAGTTTTCAAAACGCGACTGTGACGTGCGCGATGTCGAAAACTGTCGGTCACGTTGATCTACGCTAAGGCTAACGATTATGACGCGTCGACAGGAAATGATGACGAAGAGACGAACTTCTCTTACTGATCAGAGGGTGATGATGATGATGATTATGATGATAAACACTTGTATTGTTTGATTCCATTTGAAGAAAAAAAATCCTTTAATGCCCTGGCCCCCCCCCCAAAAAAAAACAAAAAAAAAACTTCTCATTATTGGAGGGGGCAATATATAAGGCTGCCCCCTCCAACATTTTTCTAGGGGGGGGGCATGGCCCCCCTGCCCCCCCTGCTTCCGCCGCCTGTGTATTTGTGCTATGCTAAACTGCAACAGTCTGGTGGAAGAAAAAAGAAAACCAAACGTGGAAATTACGCTCTCTCTCTCTCTCTATCTATCTTCCTAAATCCATCTCTCCTTCTCTCTCTCCCTCGTGTACACACAAACACTCTCTCTCCCTCTATATCTCTATCTATGATACATAGGTACGCTATCTACCGCTTTACTATAGAGGATCGACTTTTAGTGTGTATGATGCCTATCTCTGATACATAGGGCTGTTTACAGCTTTGTTATGAAGTATTCACCTTTAGTGTGTAATGTCCCTGTGTTCTAATGTGTGACTCCGTGTGATATCTAGGACGGAAGTAGGTGTGATGCGTTCTGGGACACATGTTGTTGGAAGCTGCTTGAATCGTACGTCGCAGATTCTTCTTCTTCTAATACTGTGGATACCCCGTATTCGAAGAAAATGATTCCACAAGGTGCATGCTGGATGTGTTCTTGTTACCGGCACTCACCCGTCTCGGAAATGAGCGTCAGGATCTTTAAAGTCCGTTATGATGAAATGTATGTGACACAGACTAGTCCTCGGTTTATACTCTCATCCGAAGGAGTAGGAAATGGGAGTAAAGTGTCTTTCCCAAGAACACAACACAATGCCCCGGCCTGGGTTCGAACCCGGGACCTTCAGATCCACAAGCCAAAGCTCTACCATTAGGCCACCGTGCTTCCCTAGATTGGCCCGGCAACCCTGAAATACCTAGATCACGAGGAGACAATTAATACCCAGGATTCATGCATGCCAGATTGGGACAAATAATTCGTGGTAGAGGCGAACTTAAGCCTCGACTTGTCTCAGCAGTGTAATAGCGAGAACCACTATAAGGCTTTTGCAGAACAACTTTTCACTTGCGGTTATTCGACGGAACCATACTGGCTTGCATAGATTAACGTCCCCGGACACTTCTTCTTTCTTTTGTAAATTAACGTCCCCGGACACTTTGCGTATAGGGGACAAGGAGAGATGATTGCCGTTTGGAATAAGAAGTCATCACGTAGAGAGAATAGGCGAGAAGATATATGAAGTCTGGATGCTGTCAAAATATCATCAAGAGGAAGTCGAGGCCTGTCGACGATCAGACGGGATGGTGGCCGATGTGGAAAGGCCAGAGGAAGAGGAGAACTTGCTTTGCTTGAAGGAGGCAGCCGCGCAGCGAGGACAGGGCCCTGCAATTATGGTTAGGCAAATTTGCCAACATAGATACATGTCGGACCAGGTCTGACACATGGACACTGAACAGGAAAAGCCAGTTCAGAACTGGCGTCAGGCCCCGGACAGTTCAGTTCAGTTCAGTGGGTAGATTACCGTCCCTGGACACGGATGCGTATAGGGGACTTGGATGGAAGAGGGCCGGTGGAAATAAGGAGTCATGATGCAGAATGAGTCGCATGAAGAGGGAGCGCGTAGCGCCGCTACAACGTCCAGATGAAATTAAAATGAGTCTGAAGAGGGCAGCAGCGGGTGATGGTAGGGGCCCCGGACACGTAGCTGGAATGCTATTTATACTGAAGCCCCGGGGGTAAGCGAGGAGTTGCGGACATGCAGGTAATGCATATACTTATATTCATAGAACATCGCGTTCATACCTACTCACCATGGAAACACCTATAGCAGAAGAGACAGGTTATTTGTTGTAAAGAATTCCCTTAGTAATAGGGAGCCAGTGTAGAAAACTATAGCTGTCGCACCTCCCTTCATTGTAGTGGCCGGAGTATCCAAGCAAACATTATGTTTATCACTTCCTGTACTACAAACAATGACATTATTACACGAAGTTATTTATCAATAATTGACTCAGCCCCGATGCTTGAAGCTTGAAAAAGTGTAACTTGAATTCGTTTATCCATGCAGCCTGTTCACTCAGCAACAAGGCAGGAGTCGTCGTATAAAGTTTTCCAACTTTATAAAGCAAACATCAACAACTGCATACAAGATCGCTTTCCGAAAACCAGTTTAAAAATGTATCATCAAAAATCATCATAATGTTATGTTATGTTTATCAGTTTATAGTCCCCTCTCTTCCCGTAAGGATTTTCAGAGAGGAGACTCTTTTTTTTTTTTTTTTTTTTTTTTTTTTTTTTAATCAGTTTATAGTCCCCTCTCTTCCCGTTAAGGATTTTCAGAGAGGAGACTCTTACTCAGACAGCGCGTTACTTATATAGTCTCTCTGCAATCGAGAAAAAGTTCGAACATTCCAGCATGACGCAATAGCACAATCAAAATAAAACTCGTCACCGGAACGATGCACTGTCCTACGTCATTTTGTTAGGAGAATCGCTTAGCAATTTCTCGAAGCTTCGGTCGATAGTAAACAAGTAGCCTAATTCTAGAAAATTCTCAACAATATCGATCGACAAAAATTATCAACATTATACAAAGCTTCTAGCAACAACGCAAATTCAAATCAAAAGTAAATATGCTCTATTATTGCATGCTTTGCAAAACAAAAATGATCGTATCTATCGTGCAAGTCTCATACGTAACACACACGTTTTGTGCCCACATAAACACTCGACTAGAGAAGACCGGCCGTTTTAGGGTTATTTCTCCGGTATATTTATGTGATCTATTTAGGTAGTTAGTTAGTCATTGTTTATATGGTCCACAGGACAGCAAAGAACAGAATCAGGACCACAGTTTGGTTGAAAGTGGGCCCACCCCTGATCCATATAAAAGATCTGCTGAAACAACGCTAATGTTAACATTGAGGGCACTCCAACAGCCGGTCACTTTACAATAAAGGCATCCCATGAAGGGGACACTGTATAAGTCCCCTATACGCATCCGTGTCCGGGGACGGTAATCTACCCACTGAACTAAACTGACGCTGTACTGAGGCTTTACTCTAATTTATCGAACCCTCGTTAACAAAAACAAAATAGAATATAAACAT
The DNA here is from genome assembly GCA_036898135.1 of Oncomelania hupensis. NCBI lineage: Eukaryota > Metazoa > Mollusca > Gastropoda > Littorinimorpha > Pomatiopsidae > Oncomelania > Oncomelania hupensis. Next base: position 61,083,893 of record CM072517.1, read on the forward strand.
CATTATAAAGTATTAACAAGACACACACACCTGTACCGAGGCTTTACTCTAATTTATCGAACCCTCGTTAACAAAAACAAAATAGAATATAAACATCATTATAATAAAGTATTAACAAAACACACACACCTATAAAATGCCTACATGGCTAAATAATAATAATGCCATAGAAAGCCCTAGTGACCCTTTGGCAGAAAGCGTCCAAAATCCCCAAGCTGACACAACAGACCTCATGCACAAATGAGGAGTTTTGGGAGAGTTTTCAAGAAAAAAGGAAGGTGACTGGCCTAGTGAAGAAGATAGCAGATTGATAGAATAGATTAGCAACGAGAAGGAACAAATGAGAATGACAGAAATAGTGGTAATTTAAAGTACTAAATTTCCACAAAGTGGGGATACTATATATACAGAAAACCCCGGAATCCCAACTGGAGCCCATCACCGTAGCTCAAGTGGTAGAGCGTTCGCCTGTCACACCGATGACCCAGGTTCGAATCCTGTGGTGGGAGAAAAAAAAAGTGGCCATTTTTACTGTACATTTTAGCAGCGTGATTGCTTTTGTAATTCAGTGTTGATTTAGGTCCCTTATCCTTGTTCCCTGGGATGGTTATCCCTTATCTCTGTCTGCCATATTTCCAATTATGGTTGAAGACGTTAAACCTCAATGTTCATCCCAATTGGCTAATTTAAATAGTATATGAGAGAATGTGTGTGTGTGTATATAAGTGTGTGTGTACGGTGTGTATGTGTATGTGTGTGTTTACAGTAAGCAACAAAGTACCGGTTCAAAATGAACTCGGAATTAACGATCAAATCACAAACAATTTGGAGCACTAAAACGCTATGCTGTAGAATCAGTTCATTCAGATTTATTATTCTGAAGAAACCATGCAATAAAAATAAAAAAAAATCAATAACTAAATAAGATAAAATTAATCATGATTTTGTGTTGCCAAACCCTCTAACATACATCTAACATTAAAAATGGAAGAGTATTGTACAAAAAAACTGAACACAGATCTAGTAATCAAATTCTGTAGCAAACCACTGCATTATAAAATAATTATGTAGAATTATTATGTATACATAGCTAGAGTAACAACATTGCGCACAATCAAAATTCTGTAAGGTTATAGATGCCTTAAAAAAATTTTTTCTTTTTCGCCATATCCTTTTTTCCAAACACACAATACATGCCGAATTAAAATCCTATCACTAACAAATGGCACTCTTTCATATAACAGGCAAGCGAGATCGACAAAAAAAAAAAAAACAACCCAAAATAACAAACTTTATTTAAAAAAAATTTTTTTTTTTACAAGTTATACTAAGTTATATATACATTGTGAGTGCTTGATAGTCATAAAAAAAAAAACCACACACATAAAATATCAAATGAACACAAGGCACGTGGAATATAATTGTCAATAGCATTATTTTAGCTTGAACATTTGTAATGTACTTGCCGCTTCCTCTTGGCTAATAATATTAAAATGTTGCTTTTCTCTCTCGGTTCAACCGAGCAACAGACATTAATTGCAAACAAAGAAAACAAGAAAAACAAAAAAGCCCGAGTGCACAGACTCACATTGCTATGCAAGCGAGTAAAAACAATATTTTTTTTAAAAGAAAAGAAAACCAAAGAAAAAAAAATACTTACACACACAAAACTCAAACAAAAATCTTCAATAAAATCAATTAACTGCACTGCACTCGGTAAAAAAAAAAGTTGATGCAGCTGCAATTACCCCACACCGTGTAGCTCGCTACATGATGATCAAAATTTCACAGGATTACATTACATTACATTATTATTGCTTTAGGTCCAGCGGACTCTTCCGAGCCAAATCAGGACCGGACAACCCCCGATCCGCATAAAAGATCTGCTGAAACAACCCTAGTGGTAAAACCGAAAGCTCTCCACCAGAGTACAAACATCATTATAAATTATCAACAAAACACATATAACATAATGGCCTACATTGCTAAATAATAACATCATAGGAAGCCCTAGTGACCACCTGGCAGAAAGCGTCCAATATTCCCAAGCTGATCCAACAGACCTCATACACAAACAAGGAGTCTTGTCCCGGAAGAGTTTTCAAGAAAAAAGGTAGGAGACTGGTCTAGCGAAGAAGACGATAGTATAGCAGATTGATAGAACAGAGCAGGAATGAGAAAGAGCAAATGAGAAAGACAGCGACAGTGGGAATTTAAAGCACTAAATTTCCAGAAAGTGGGGATACTATTTATACTGAAACCCCCGGCACACCAACGGGGGTTTTCACAGGATTATCATTCGCCCAAAATGTCGCTCAATATTGGTCCACTCGCTGTATAAAAGTCCCTTCACAACCCTCCCCCCCCCCATCCCTTTCTCTCCCACACAGTGGTGCTCACTACATTAGTGTCGCACACTCACCAGCTTATCTCCCAGTCGCTTGTCTGCTGCAACTACCTGTGATGCTTCCTCTGCTTGTAGTTAACAAACTGTCGGGCATAGGCAGGAGTCGTGTCCTTTTGCCGGGTTCAGTTCTTAAAACTAAAACGATGCATATATCTATATAAAAAGATGGGTTCTGTTTCTGGATTTATAACTTTGTTTGTTTGTTTGTTTGTTTTGTAGCATGTACACACCAAAAAAAAAAAAATTATATTATACATTTTACAGTTTTTGTATACCGTTTTTCCAGCTTAAGACTGCATGCTCAAAGCGCTGGCTGATACAGGATCTAAGATTACTTCCAAGCAAAGCTTTCTGCAGGAGCGCCTTTGTCTTTATCAGTGCACACAAGGGGTGAGAGGGAAGACTGCAGCTGAGCATCCCAATAGGCATTATCCCTAAATAAACCGAAAGTAGGTTGCTTCCCCTGAAATGCGGTTACACAATACATGTTGACAGCATAAACCGAAAGTAGGTAAAGTAGGTCAATGAGAGTTGCTTCCCCTGAAAAGCGGTCAAAATACATGTTGACAGCTATTTAGGAAGTACTCCTATTGCCGGTGATCATGATTTGTCCAACAACAACAACAAAAACAAAGAGCTAACTATAGAAATCAAAACAAAACATTGCATACATAGGTAGTTAGTGTTTACAAATATGTAAACAGGTTTGTACAGTCAGACCACAGCAGCATAAACTTACGTTTATGAGTAAAGTATATCACAGGTGTTGAAACAAAGTATTTAGTGGAGAAAAAAAACAACAACTACACAACAATAAAATACAAAAATAAAAAACCTAAAAGCGTACATTACATGATCAACGCTAATATAATAAACAAAACAAATTCTATATTTTTTTAATTAGCATCGTCATCACCTTCCTACAAAAACCACAGCAATAATAATCTCATCATCAGTACCATTACTACTGCTATTACTAAATAAGGTACACAAAATACAAAATATAACAATAATAATAATAATAATAATAATAATAATAATAATAATAATAATAATAATAACAGTGGTAAAAAGATAAAGATAAGTCAATGATCTCAACTATAGATGTGGTTGTATACCAGAAGAAGACGAGAAGAAGAAGAACATATTAATCCAGTTTTAGACTTAAAATTAAAAATAGTATAATAATAATAATAATAATAATAATAATAATAATAATAATAATAATAATAATAATAACAACAGTGGTAAAAAGATAAAGACAAGTCAATGATCTCAACTATAGATGTGGTTGTATACCAGAACAAGACGAGAAGAAGAAGAACATATCAATCCAGTTTTGGACTCCCTGCACTGGCTTCCTGTTGCAAAGAGAATTGACTGTAAGATCCACTGTAGTAAATATCAGTGTGTGAACAAAACAGCTCCTAAAAATCTTAAAGAATTGATTAACATTTTATGCTCCTTTTCACACTTCCTGCTCATCGTCAACATCACGGCTTGCACTTGCAGTGCCTGGTAAAAGAAAGGACACTGAGATGAAACAATATGGGGCAAGACCATTCAGAAATGCAGCACATTTGCATTCCAATTCCAGATGACGATATTAAATCTTCAACGGATGTGCATTCTTTCTAACCTAGGTCTTTTCGCGACAGTAACTGGTAATTTTTTTTCCAGTGTCCCCAGCGTGTCTCTGCGACAAGGGGTTGTGCGCCATATATGTGGACATTGGACTAGAAGAAGAAGGCTAGGCAAAGAACTTGAAAATACATACATAAATCAATCCTATCCTATCTTATCCTATCCTGTCCCGTAACCCGGAGGTCGTAGGGGCACCACAGATGATCGTATAACCAGCATACTCCATCTTTCTCTGTCCTCAGCAGCCCTGATGGCTTCGCTCAGTGTCAAACCAGTCCATTCTCGAATGTTGTCATCCCACCTCTTTTTCGGTCTCTCTCTTCTTGTCTTTGCAAGGCCTGATGATCTGGTGACATGGCCATACCATCGGAGCTTCAGTTTCTTCCACCACTGTGAGCACAGTTTCACAGAAGATAAATCAATCAATCAGCAATAATAATAATAATAATAATAATAATAATAATAAATAATAATAATAATAACAAATAATAATAATAATAATAATAATAATAATAACAAATAATAATAATAATAATTATAATAAATAATAATAATTAAATACTACTACTACTAATCATAATAAACAATAAAAATAATAAATACTACTATAACTACTACTACTAATAATCATAATAAATAATAATAAATACTACTACTACTAATCATAATAAATAATAACAATACTACTACTACTAATAATAATAATAAGGCCATCTCCCCCCCCCCCCCCCACCCCCTTCCCAAAAGTCTGTTTACGGTAACATAGGGAAAAAAAAGGAATGGTAAGTCGGCTTCCTTTTTTAAATTATTTTAAAATAAAAAAAAACTCTTTTCCACCTTTTTTTCCAGATGATCATAAAAATAGTTTAGGGTGGGGCCAAAATATTAGGGGGGCCTAATGATAATAATAATAATAATATTAACATAGAAAAGGAACTAATAACACCAGGGCTCCCAATGAAGATTCCCAGTGTTCGGAAACTCTAAACTTTTCTACAATAATAATGATAATAGAAAAATAAATAATACTAATACTAACAACAACTATAATAACATTACATTAAAATAAATATAACTATTGACAAGTCATCAATTTAAAATCTGCATCTTTGTATATGCGTTGTTATCAAACTAGAGTACGTTCAGAAAAACCACAGTCCACAGCCAGCACGAGCCTAGAGTCAGAGGAATGCACTTTTGAGCTGATTTTTACAATGGGGGAATTGTGCTAGGTAAAACAGTATAATAATGTTCATGAGGCGTCGTCAGAGAAAGACTGCGTGCTGAGGCTGTTTGGGATGGGACGTGGTTTCTCTTTCAGCTTCATCTTGGCTCTCTCTCCAAGGGCTGTGTTCAAGCGGAAAGCCGCCCTCCGGTACAGCCAGTCAGGGATGACGGAAAACAGCCAGCTCTGTGTCAGAACAAACATTGAATGCGAATGTAGCATAGCGTAAATACAATATTGCTATGATTGAGACATGCATGATAGTTCCAAACGTTTTATGTTGCTCAGCATGCAATAATAGCGAACATTTACCTTTGATTTGATTCTGCACTGTTGCTAGGAAAAGCTTTGCCGACCAATATTATTGAAGTAATAATAATAATATAATAAATATAATAATAATACAGGATGCTATACGCGCCTTACCCCAAATCATTCAGGCTCAAAGCGCGGCGACCTATACCAACATACACGCTCACGTATCGTTGAGAACTTTTTGGAGTTACTCGCTTATTATCGATTGAATGTTCCAGGTCTTTCTGTCGATAGCTAGTCGAATTACGTAAATTCGTAAACATTCTGAGACGTAAGACAGTGCCTAGATCCTGTGACGACTTTTAATTTGATTGGGTGTTATTGCATCATTCTGGAATGTTTGAAGCTTCTCTTGATTGTTGAGAAACTATATAAGTCATACACTGCCTGCTTGCGAGCAGTGATTTTGAGAATGATTTTCGGAAAGGATCTTGAATGCAGTTGTTGGTGTTTGCTGAATAAGGTCCAAAAACTTTGTAAGATGACTCCTGCCATGTTGCTGATTGAACAGACTGCCTGGATAAATGAGCTCGAGTTACACATATCAAGATTCAAGCATCGGGGCGGAATCGACTACTGATAATACGTGTAAAAATATAATAAAATACAAACCCAAAATCACCTCATTATTCAGCTCTCACTGTACTAAGCTGGTGAGTTGCACTGTACAAGAATAATTACTTTATTTTTGTCATTCATCTGACTGAAGCAGAGATTTGGCCATAGGATGTTTTAGGTTTCTGCCTGTGTGCGAGCCTTGTCCAAGCATCAAGATGTTCCATAATACAGTGGAACCTCCGGTATACGACCATCCAAAATCTGAGAAAAAACGGTCTTATAATAGAGGTGGTCTTATACCGGAAACAAGGGGTAGGGGGGGGGAGGTCAGGCTCGGAGGGGTATGTAGTCATAATTTTCACACTCGCCAGCATGTATTCTCTGACAAATAAAACTGTAAAACATGTTTCATTTTTAGCTTTGTCTTTTAGTCACAATTTCAAAAATAGAAAACAGTCGGGTCTTCAGACATTTCGAACAGGGAAAAACCTTGAAATTAAAGACTGCTTTCAATTAATCAGGTCTTTTCTAAGTCTGTCAGTGCAGAAGCTCTCAATTTCGATGTTTTCCTTTCGCCACTTTCTCCACTCTACCATCATAGTTTCACAGGTTCCTTATCCTTTATGATGAGTTGAATTTGGGTCTTCCCAACGTCTAAACTTCTTGCAATAGACAAACAACTCTCCCCATTTTCACTTCTTTCAATCACTTTTATTCTCTCTGCCAAACTCAAAACTTTCCTCTTGCGCTACGCCATTTTGACAAGCCAGTGTAGGCGAGTAATGTCCCTTACTTGCGAACGGTAATAGTACACTAACATGAGAGAAAAAACGAAGGTACAGACAATAAATTTACTGATATCTCTTTTAAATTGCCTAAAAAGGGCTCAAGACAAGGTCGCTGGTCGCATAAACGAGGTTGTTGCATACCAGAGGTCATTTATTATTGGAAGTGAATCCGTCAGAAGTTTTCAGGTCACATAACAGAGGGAGTCGTATACCAGAGAGACGGATACCGGAGGTTCCACTGTATCACAAGTCAAATCAAGTCATGTAGCTCAGTGATAGAGCGTTTTGCAGGCACACCCTATGACCCACTTGTAATCCCATGTAGCGCAAGAAAGAAGTGTCCATTGTCACTGTAAGTCTTAGCAGTACAATTGTTCTAGCAGTTCCCTACACTATGTATTTTCTGGGATGGTTATCCCTTTGTCTATCATAGTACCGATGGTGGGTACAGGCATTGCACTTCTATGTTGATTCATTCAATGATCTGTGAAACTGTGTGTTGTCTTGTTGTTTGTTGTCCAAGTTAGCACTCTTTTGGTGTATGTACAAATAATGGTAATAATAAACTCTGTTGGTTTATGTACAAGTGATGGTAATAATAATCTCTGTTGGTTTATGTACAAAGTAATGGTAATAATAATCTCTGTTGGTTTATGTACAATGGTAATAATAATCTCTTTTGGTTTATGTACAAGTAATGGTAATAGTAAACTCTCTGGGTTTATGTACAAGTAATCGTAATAATAAACTACCAATACAGGATGCTACCACGCACTTTTTCTTTAAATCAAACTAGAACTAGAAGCGCGGCGATCTTATTACACAAGGCGGAATAGAAAACAATTTTTATTTTGGGGAAACTTAGATTGGCTGCATCCAATACACTTATTGAAGGGAGAGAGGAAACCGGAATACCCAGAGCAAACCTTGGCACCCTGAAAAATCTTGTACCTAGGTTGAGTAAGTCAGTCCCGTGATGGAGTTCGGTCCCATGACCTTAGCATAGGAAACTAACAACCTAACCATAAGCTATTATCAGGCCTGCCTACCCCCGACTTTAGCTTCCAGGGACAGGCTTTACAAAAAACAGGGACAGAGACCAATTTCCATGGACAAGTCATTCCACAACAAGTTTCAGTCTTTTCAAACGCAGCGATAAAAATTATTAAATCAATATGTTAATTTTAAAATTAAAACATAAAACAGAAAATTAAAAAAAAAATTGCTTACATTCTTATTAAATAATGAAGCAGTTCAGAAATTCACTGGCATAGACTTGGCAAAAAAAAGTCATTGGTCTGGTCTTTAACACCTGGCTAATGTAAACTAAGCATGGTTATTTACACACATTTCCAGTTAAGCCAAGGTAACTATTCAATTATATACAACACTTTATACAAGATTGTCAAAGTTCTAGTTAGACTGTCACGTATGTTTTTGTTTGCCTTGTGCTTGTTCGTTTCCACGTGACGAGCTATTTCGTCACTGCCGCCAGATTTCACAGAAAATTCGCAGGCACACACTTCGCAAAAAACAGAAGTATTAATTTTTCCAGGTTTGATGAAAGGCCATTTTTCAGTATATTTCACAATGTACATTTGAGCGCGTTTTTTTTTTGTTGCTTCGCCGGGAGTGTCATATGCTGCCTTCCTCTTTGTCGCCATTTTCGAACTTGTCAGGTGATTGTGCGCATGCGCGTGACTAAAAAATCTCGGGAGAGCGCGATTATCAGTTGCATAAAATTCAACGCAAGACTAGAGGGCGCAAAATGTCCGTTGTCTGCTCGATTTTTTTTCCGGTACGCCACGGCGAAAACCGTATTTCCGGGACGGTTAATCAGTTTTACTAGGTTTCTGGGACAAATACGGGTACTCCAGGACGGTAGGCAGGTCTGTATTATACCATCCCCATTGTTTACCAATTTGATTTTCATTATTGTCAATACAATACAAAACAGTTTTATTCATCTCAGTGTGAGCAATTACAAATTGTGAATGCTAGTAGCTCAGTTTCTTTCCATTTATCCCTCATTCACAAAGTCATAAAGAACTTATCATCAATTTATTTCAGACTGGATGACGTACAGTAGCCTTTTTTCAGTGTAATATTTTCCCAAAAGGCATGCCACCACAGTATGTGATACCCTTTATTCCCACAATTGCTCTGCTCTCGCTTTTGGTATGGAAAACATAACCTTTATCTTTGTTAATTATATCTGAATACCAAACAGTTTGAAAGCATAAACCAGGAAATGTATTTAATACTTTTTAAATTCTTTTTTTTTGCTTCCCTCTCCTACCCCTGTCCCCCGAATGAGTGAGTTTACAAGCGTATGATTTAGATTTTTTTTCATACTTTCGTTATCTGTATGATATAAGGTTAAGAAGTGATAAAACATTAAAAAATATATATATTTAAAATAATAATAATAATAATATTAATAATAAACATCGTAGAGATTTGTTGACTTGGCTTGAGACTTTTTGCAAAGTACAGACTGACCTATAGAATGCCAAATGCTATTGTTTAGCTTTCAGCCAAGTATCCCAAACCTGTAAAACGTGGGAGAAGTATCCTGATGTGCGACAGGAATAGCCCAGAGTGCGGACAGCCGTGCGGGCAAAAGTTGCGGCGTCTGGGATGAAAAAGCTGGTCCTGGATAAAGCGTCGCTGTAGCGAGTCATGCGTGTGGCCACGTAGAAGGGCATGAGGCACTGCACCGTGATGCCATGACGACCGTACTCAAACTGCAACCCTTGGGAGAAGTAGTCCAGGTAGCTCTGGGAGGAGAAGCAAAAGCAAAGGGAGGTAATCATCGTCATCATAGTAATAGCAATAATTATAATAATAGAGACACAAATTAGACAACAATAGAACAATGATTATTATAATCATGATGATGATGATGATGCAATGCTGGAAAAATAAATATTTTGCACAGATTTTTGATGGATTTGAACAAAGGTCTATCGACAACTTTACTCCCTGCACTTAAAGCAACTACCATTATCACCATCAGCAGTAGCAACCGCATCATCATCATCATCACCATCATCATCATCAGCAGCAGCAGCAGCAATGGCAGCACAATAAACTAGGTGCATCAGCAGTAGCAACAGCAGTAGTGGTAAATTCCGAACATTACAGATGATGATGCATATACCTTTGTGGCAGAGTAGACAGTCATCAGCGGAGTAACATGGGCGCAGGATCCAGAAGATATGTTCACAACTGCTCCCTTTTTCCTGAAAGCAACATCACAGCTCACATTTTTAGGGATAATAGTGAGTGATTGAATGTGTTTGTGGTTTGGGATTAATTTCTGTCGGTGACATCAGCAGTTTATGCAGCTCATCAGTATGCAAGGGTAAAAAGGTCACAAACTTTATGAAGCTGATCGGCAGGATTTCATGAAAACATTCAAGAGCTGATACACTGATATACCAGAAACTGTGTCCATGGCCAAAGGAATGCGTTTATACCACACAAATGTTAGCCTAAGCACAACCTTGGTACGCCGATTACCAAATCCTTGATGCATTTTTACTGCGCAATAGATCTGACATCCAGATCTTCATGCACTATCCTGAACTGAACAGCTGACTACTACGAATGAATACAAGACTAACTCAGGATGGGTACAAGGTTTCCACAAAGCTGTCAAACGTAACCAGAGACCAAAATGACACAGACGGTAAAAAAAAAAAAGTCATTTACTTATTTTTATTTAACCATTCTTATATAGCGCTTTTCCAGCTCAAGAGATGCTCAAGGCGCTGGTTGATACAGGATCTAACTCAAGCTGCCAGAGGCGCGCACTTGCAGCCTTTGGGCGCATTGTCTGACGCCCAGACAACTCGGCACAATCCTAGGCGCTGGGGGAGAAGGGGTCCAGTGGTTGCTGATTATATTTCTGTCACCGGTACTCACTTGTCTAGAACATGAGCGTCAGAATTTCTGAAGTCTGTGTGATGGAATGCGTGCTTGCACAGACCAGACCTCAGTTTTTACTCTCATTTAATTTTGTTTATTCAATGACAGCCTGACAGTTCGCAAAAGCCATATCAAGGCCTTCCACATATATGTGCACACGGGGAACTAATAAATTGTTTACCTCGCTGTTTGGACATTCGTGCGTTTTTCTGATTCAATCCCTCTTATAATTATTTATTCATTTAACAGTTATTATATAGCACTTCCCCAGCCCCAGACCTGCTCAAGGTGCTGGCCAATGCTGAATCTAACTCAAGCTGCCCACTTGCTGTCTGACACCCAGACAACTGAGCACAATCCTGGACGACCCGGGATGGAGGAAAAGGTGCCTAGTGCTTGATGGGTGTATTTGTGTATTATGGCACTCACCTAGGACATGAGCATCAGGATCTTTAAAGTCCGTGCTTGCACAGACTAGACTTCCATTTACACTCTCATCCAAAGGAGTTTGAAGAGGGGGGGGGAGGGAGGGGGGCCTGCTTGACTGTAAATCAGGGTAACGTTATTATTTTTCTTTTTTTAATGTTATTTCCGGGACTCCAGGCTGTCAAACCTGCTTTGAACTTCTACCCTCACGGTTATTGCTCAACATTAAGAGCTTTACATTCCTTGCCATCGCTTACAGCACTCTGCCAACAGCACCCCAGGTTAACCCAAGTGGATTTAGGTTGCAAACGAATTTGCGAACTAACACAACCCGATAGGAACAACAATTTTCTCACCTTTTTACCATCTGTGGCAAGACCAGGTGCGTCATCTGCACAATACGTCACAACAATAAAATCCCTGTCGGGTCTACACAAGCATGAAAGCAACTGACATTTAAGCTATGATGCAAACAAACTTTATTTTCATTGTGTAGTGCAAAATGTACGGGCAATAAACTGTGAAGAGAGGTTAAACAAATGTCAGTTTCCAATTTAATTTTCTTTCTTTAATTTTTTGTATCTTTTTAGGACCATTTCATATTTTACATTTAGAATGTCTTATTGAACACCCTACCCCTATTGTGCAAAGGCCCCCGGAAGATTTACACAATTAACTAATACACTAATAATAATAATAATAATAATAATAATAATAATAATAATAATAATAATAAATTCCTACTACTACTACTAATCATCATCCTCATCCTCATCATTATCATCATCAACATCATAATAATAATTATACTACTACTACTAATAATAATAATAATAATAATAATATTGGATGCTATAATGGATGCTATAATGCACATTTTTCCTCCAAAAAATAATCAATCTGACTCAAAGCACAGCAATTTATACCAGGATACACACTCACACGTTACACAGACTCTCACGTACACAGTAGACCCTTGCCTATCAATCAAACATGTACCTAATGTAAAGGCAGTAAATTAAACTACCTTGACTTAGCTTACCATAGTTGCGGCTGCTACATTGACATAGATGATCTGCCATAATTTCTGTAATGAAGAGCAAAACCAATCACACTGGAACATGGCTTAAACGTCGATACATACATCAAACAGTCCTTTTGTCGCTACAGGGTTGCAGATACTAAGCTCGTAGAAGTAGCTGGTCCAGAAAGTGACCCTAATTTTAATCCAAATGTCACAGGCTGATGAGGATGTACGCCCGCACATAATCTATACTTGCTAGGTCTCTAGACACCCAGCTAGCGTCAAGGACATCTATTTAGTGGGCACGGGCCTGTTTAGTCAAATGAATGCAACAGCAAAAAAGCTGCTGGCATGACTACGCGATACACTAGTATAGTGTTTCCCAAATAACACTACAACATCACGTTTAATATTTTAACTCTTCTAATGCTGCATGATCCACTATTACACTTACATCAGCCAGTGTGACCTATGAGACATTTGGTCAGCTACACTTCAACTACTGCTGTGTCTTGAGCTGTTGATAATAGTTTAAACACATTGGCCTAATATAAGTGCTGGGCAAGGTCAGTATTATTGGACTAAAAGCAACCTAAATTCATACAGCGAAAAAAAACAAATAAATAAATTAATTAATGAAAAAAAGGAAGAGAAAAAATTCATAAAACACATCACTGACTTATAAGTAATATATTCTCAGCTGTACACCAAGGTAAATAAAATACAATGTTTATAGATATATTTTCCCTACAAATCTGTACCTTTATATTCTTTACGGCAAATAAAGTCAAATAACAAAAAAAAAAAAAGAAGTCAATTGGAAAATATTCCTCAAAATAAGTCCAAGGAAAAAAAGGCACTGGTAAAAACATCAGAAGAAAATAAATCACACATGTATAATTATGTCTGCTTTTATTATCACAGATTTCTTTGCTGACCTTTATATTCTGCCTCCTAAGAGCATGGAGCTGTACATCTGTCAAAATATAATGTAACTTGCACAGCACAATCTCAGGACATGCTGCAAAACTAAGTAGGAAAGAACAGGTTTGAGCTGATTTGTGTGTGTTTTGTGTGTGTGCACATGCGTGTGTATGTGTATGTGTGTCCTATATCCTATCCTAAAACTCAAAGGTCGCTGGGCCACCACAGATGATGGTTTAACCAGCGTACTCCATCTTTCTCTGTCCTCAGCAACCCTCATGGTTTCGCTCAGTATCAAGCCAGTCCATTCTTGAATGTTGTCCTCCCACACCTTTTTCTGTCTCCCTCGTCTTCTGCCTCCTTGCACCGTGCCTTGCAGGATGGTCTGTGCACGGCCTGATGCTCTGGTGACATGGCCATACCATCGGAGTTTCCATTTCTTCACCACTGTAAGCATGTCATCGTGTTGTCCAATGGCTTGTGTGATGGTCTATCGGATTTCATCGTTGGTGATGTGCTGGGTATAGGAAATGCCCAGAAGTCTTCTGTAGCACCTCATCTCCATGCTTTGTATTCTTCATTGTAAGTCTGCTGTGATGGTCCATGCTCCACAAGCGTACAGGAAGATAGAGATGACAAGGGAACGCAGCAGCAATACTTTGGAATGTAGACTGATGGTCCTTTTTTCACAAATGGGCTACAACCTTTCTAGCGCAGCAGTCACACTAGCTCAAGTCTTCTATAAACTTAGCTGTTAGGTTCCCGGTCCCCCCCCCAAGCACTGTGCTATTTGGGGCAGCTGGCAGGCAGCATAGGCATACTGTGCTCTTGCAGACGAAGCGACGCTCCATGCAGTGCTGCCATGTGTATTGTGAATGTGCTGTTTGTGGCAAGTCTGCATTTGTTGATCAGGAATTTCTAATAGCAATAGTTTTGGGGAGAAATTTGGTGAGGTTTGGCGCTAATGTTTCAACTATATTGTGGACTAGTTTCGTGGATTTTGTTGATTTACTTATTTTTCGTAAAAATGTTTTTCCTTTCATGCAGACAAAGGAAGAGATCATGTGCGGGAAATTTGTGTAAAAACTCATAGGCTGCACGGAGTTTGCAGTTTGACAGTGTGTTGTTGGTAATTGCTCAGGAATTTGTATTAACAATAGTTTTGGGGAGAAATTTGGTGATGTTTGCCGGTATTGTTTCAAGTATATTGTAGAGAAGTGTCGTGGATTTGTTGATGTACTTTTTTTTTGGTGAATTTATTTTTCCTTTCTTAGTCTAAGCAGACTAAAGACTTCTTGTTCTTCTGTAAGGCATATAACAGACTTGCTTTGGATCGTGGAGACCTTGGGTTGTTTAACCCTTGTCAGCCGCTTCACAGTCTGGTAGGCGTTTTTGCTGTTGTTCTTGTTCAGACTGTTCTCTATTTCCTGGCATTGATCTTCTATCCATTTCTCCTTTGCTGTGCGCATGCCTTTTCAGATGTCACTATTCATTTTTCGGTAGGCATCAGCTCAATGTGAGGTGTTCTTTTTCTTGTTCCTCTCTCTTCGTTTGCCACAAAGGTTCAAAAGATCAGGAGTGATCCACGGTTTCTTCTTTAGGTGGTGCTTGCCAAGGTTCTCAGTGGCGGCATCTGTCACAGCTGAGTTAAAGGTGGTGGTCATGGTGTTGACATCTACTTCACCAGCTCCCAAAATGAGCAGTGGTGCAAATTTCCCTCCAATTGTGGCTTGGGATATTTCTACCACCTCCGGGTCTTGCAGTTTGTCCAGATCGAACTTCAGTCTGGTGCACTTTGCTTTGTTTACTCTCTTCAAGTGGAGCCAGAAAGACATCACGAGATTGTGGTCACTTCCGATGCCTGCACCTGGAAAAGTGTGTGTCCTGTCAATGTTGATGCTTGATCTGAAGCGTTTCTTGACCATGATGTAGTCTATTTGGTTGTGATGCTCCCTGCTGGGATTGTGCCAGGACAATAGTCTGGATTTTTTGTGGGGACCAAGTGTATTTGTCAGTATCAGATTGTTGTATCTGGCAAACTCCAAGAGTCTAAGACCTCCTTCATTTGTCTCGTTGTTGCAGTGGGGTTCACATGTGTCTCCCCAGTTGTGGTACGCATCTTGGCCAACCTTGGTATTTCAGTCGCCTTGCACTACGACAATGTCCTTCCTCGGCACTTGCTCAAGGACAGCCTGCAGATGTTGGTAGAAATCCTTCGCTGTCGTCATAGTCTGATGTTGGGGCATGGGCCTGAATGATGGTGATGTTGAAAGGGGCTGCTTTCAGACGGATGGTAATGAGTCTACTGGAGACTGGGCGGCAAGCCATGACAGTAGCTAGAATGTCTTTGTGGACCAAGAATCCAAAGCCATGTTTGTGCCTGTCATCTCTCCAGCTAAAATAAAGATGTGTGTGGGTGTGGGTGTGGGTGTGTGTGTGCGCGCGCTTGCACCAAATTACAATAAAGACCAGAGATCTATTTTTGTATCAAGAGATACAAAATGTGTTAATAAATAATAATAATAACAATAATAATACTGGATACTATAAATGCACTTTTCCTCAAATTACTAATCAATCTCAAAGCGCGGCGATCTGTACCAAACATACAATCTCATGCTTGACCCACTCTCACACACACAGCAAACCCACATCTGTCACTCAAACATGTGGTGTAAAGGCAGTGAAATCGCTACTAGAAGGCCGGAAGGAAAATCAAATGTTTATTTTTAAATTTTAGATTGACCGCATCCAGTTATCGTTATTGAAGGGAGTGAGGAAACTGGAGTAACCGGAGAAAACCCTGGGTGATCAGAAAAGTCTTGTACATAATTCACATAATTTCACCCTTTGTAGGAATAAAACCCACCACTTTCGGCATAGGAACCAAGTTCACTATCCATTGAGCTACCAGGCACTTCATTATAAGTGTTAAGCTAATAGATATAAAATGTATCAGTTGTGTATCAGTAGATGCCAAATATCTTTAAACAAGCAAACAAAAATGCTATTAAAATAGGTCTGAAAGCCATGATACTAAAGGGCTGTATAATAAATATTAAACCAAGCCAAACACAATCTACTCACTCTCTCCGGAACGTCAAGAAACAGCTGGGGGTAATCATACATCACACCAACATTGTTCACTACACAGAAGACCAGCATTCTTCATTACAAACATGCGTTAATTAATTACTATTACTGTGTATAACTATAACGTCCATGCAGCTTTGAAGAAATGATCATATTTTTCACACAGGCTAGTGACATAGACTGAAATTGGTATATAAATGTGGGGTCCCAAAAGTCTTACCTGAATGTTTTTCATAATCTATATAGCAGTATAGACTGTTCCTACTGCTGATTGTTTTAGACCTGTACTGTCTTTCGGCATTATACCTGCCGGAACGCATACATTAAAACGTCTCACCAGAATTCCACATTGGAACTGCATGATGACGATTGAATATATTTAAATAGCTGTAGAGTTGTGATCCGTTTGAATTTACCTGAAACTTGAATAAAGTCTTTACCAATACAACAAAGAGCTAAAGAGTAATGGCAGAAATTGACTTTACCTGTACAAGTGGAATCTTGTGTCCAAAGCTGAATCATCACTACAACACAGGAAGCTAATAATGTTTACCTAAAATCCCAATCTCTTTTCCTGCCAGACCTTGCCAAATCACATCATACAGGTTGATCTTGACGTCAGCAGCAAAGTCCACAGCAATGTATTCCACCTGTACTGAAAAATCATTCTCTGCAAAACAGAAAGAGAAAATAAAATAACGAATATGTGTGAATGAATACAATTTAAAAATAACTAATTAAATTATATATTTTGTTTCAGTAATACATAATTTCATTGCCTAATGCTCATCACAAGCTGTAATATTCTGATCTACCTGTGCATGGAAAACTTAAATGATAAAAATGTAACTTTGCCTGACACCACAACAAAAAAACAAACAACAAACACAAAATATGCACAAATAAACAAAAAATTCACCCCACCCACCCCCACCCCCCAAAAAAAATCCAAACAAAAAAAACAAAAAAAAAAAGAACCAAAATCACTGAAAAAAATGTAGCAAACAAAACTTACATCAGTGATGGAGATCACGTACAATCGTACGTGTTTCACGTACTGAGTTGGGAAATCACGTAACGAAAATGTAATGAAAGGGTATAGACACGCACAAAGTCATTGCCAAAGGGGTATGAAAACGTAAAGCTAAGTTGCTGGGAGGTATCATCAGGTACAACTATTTCGGTCATGCGTACAACTTTCGCTCGATTTGGATCGTGTGCCTGTGCGTCCTGCGCGACCGCCAACCACCCTCTCTCCCCCTCCTATTCATTCTGTCACTTCCGAGATACAGCCAATCATATGCACGATAATATTCAATATTTTTCTCGACGCTTTTGATTGGCTATATAAGACTGACAACAACCCAACATTAAACATGGCCGACAAGCAGCGATCTGAGGGGAAGCCGAAGAAAAGGAAAAATAAAGCAGACAAAACTAATTGCTTAAAAAAATTAAAACAAGATGAAGGAAAAGAAAAACAAACATTTTTGTCAGCCTTTGGCTTTGAGTGCTCGGTTAGAGAAGAAAAAGGTAAGCCGCAACCGGGCCCGGCTGAAGAAACTCAAACTGATGAAAAGACTTTCCACGCAAAGTGTTTATTATGTATGTTGGTGTACCCCCTAAAAAACTGAAAGGGGGTATAAAAACCCCCTTATGTTTGCAATGAGGGTATGAAAACCCCCACATGTTTTGGTTGAGGGTATAAATACCCCTAGCTTAAAAACTTTCTCCATCACTGTTACATAAATATAAGCAGGGATGTCACTGGAGCTTGACACCTATAGGACAAATGTCCTGGAAGGTGGCAAAAGGATAGGACATTAGTCCTGAATTGGATCAAAACAATAGGACATTCTCACGCGTGACAATAAAGATAGTAAAACAGAAACCACATAAACACAGTCTGAATGAACGACATTTATTGACTAGTAACAAACAAATGACACCCTCAGTGGTACTGATATGGCCTTTTCTGCCTTCTGTTCACTCTGCAGAAGTGGATGGTGTTCCTGAGTCCTGTTGACCAGTGGTACCCCTCCTAGCCGAGAACAGGACCCTTTTCTTGTCAGCTGCCCACTTATCAACAACACCTAAGACAAAAGGGTGTTGACCCTTGACTTGATCAGGCCCTTCCAATTGTACCCTCAGCATGCAGTCCTGAAACTCAGGACTTAGGCGGTTTCGCAGTGAGGTACACAGCAAGTTCTGCCTGCTGAAGCCCCTCTCCACATCGGCTGTGTGGACAGGCAGTGTCAGTGCCAGTTGCCCTAGCTTCCTCATGTTTGGGAACGCCATAGCTGTGTCTGAAATAGCAATCAGCTTCCATAGAGCAGCTGTGTTGTCTCTGGGGAACATTTGTGCTTTTACAGTCTCCTTCAAGTCTTTCCACTCTCGTCGAGTGGCATCCTTATCAACCAGAGGAGGGGATGTCTTGTGTTGCTTCTGGCCATTGTCATCATCCCAGGAGTGAGTCTTGGGTGCCCCGTAATGATCAAGCAAGGTCTCAAGTTGCTCGATGCCCCATCTGTCAATTTCCCTCTCAGACAGAAAGGATACTGGGCGCATGCACAAGATTCCAAAGGCAGTCAGGAGATCTGTGTTAGGAAATCTGGAACACAAATAAGGATTGACTTATGAGAAAGGCAAGCTCCCATAATGTTTTGCACCTTAAAACCCCAAGCATGAAAATAACATGACCACTTGGGGAGGTCATGGGGCAAGGGGTTTAGGTGTCACCGTGTGTAGAGGACAATGATGTAAGAGATGTACTTAGAAAACTCAAAAGGCTGTTTCCACCTCAACAGTAGTTGAACACAATTTGACAAACCTACTTAGTAGTAACTTTAAGAACCCACTCTTCATTTTCAACATAGATTTTTGGTTTTGTTTGATTGTTGATGCTGTTTGTTTGTTTTAAATTGAAAATGCATACCTTCCATCAATGTTGGTGATCAGGTTATCAACAAACTTGTCAACAGCTGAGGTGATGTCACTGTTGGGGCAGCCAGTCACAACATGTCCACAGTACTGGGTTTTGCCACTATCATGAGAAACGTTCCCCCAGAACTTCTTAAGGTGTTCACCACCATCCGTTTTCAGCTGTCTCAGGTGCTCCTTGCAGCGGTCCAATTTCACCTGCAAACATTCCTTTCCATCTTTAAAAAAAATTGGAGTTATGATTTATAATTTATGTACACTTGTTAACCATATTTCTGATTCACATAAAAAAGCAACTGATAAAAAAACAAGTGGACTCTAGTCTAGAATTCTTCTCATGAGTTTACCTTGATCATGGCGATGTCAACTTCTTGTGACTGAAAGAAGAGGTTGAGGGCACCAATGGCAGGAATGACATCCATCAGAAAACTTGTCAGGCCAATGAATTTCAATGTGCATATCTAAAACAAAAACAACAAACAGATCAATTACCATTTTCTTCATCTACATGTTGTTAACAACTTCAAGTAGTGTGGAACACAAGGTGAAGTCTATACACTAATATGGGTCTAATGTGGCAAAATTAACATTTTTTTTCTAAATCTATTAAAAAAGCTGTTCAGTCGCCCCCCCCCCCCCCCCCCTCCTCCTCAAAACAAAATTTTCACCCTTTTCTCTTTGAAAAGCCATGTGGTCATAACCAGCCAGATATGAATAAAATATGAGTCCCAGGCCTAATTACGATTTGTAAAATTACAAGGAAACAAAAACCTTTTTCTTCAAGCCGACAGCCTTGGGGTCCTTTGCTCTAGCAGCAGCCTCGGCCTCCTCCAGGTAGGTCAAGAGGGCTTCCAGGCTTCTGTAGATGGCTTCCAAGGCCTCGTAGAAGGAGAGCCATCTGACTTCATGCACTTCCTTGAAGCGCAACTTTGGCGAGTCGACAATTTCTTGCACATCTTTCAGCTTTTGACACCTGCTTGGGGACGCTTTGAAGTAATAAAACAGGGATGTCAATATCTCCACGTAGCTTTCCATAGCTGGAACACCTGAGGCAGCCTGGCTGGTACACAGTGCAAGCCTGTGGGCTATGCAATGAATGTTCACAATATGTGGGTTTACACGAAGCATCCTGCCATGCAGGCCCTTCCCCTTCCCCACCATGGCAGTTGCCCCGTCGGTGCCAAGGCCCATTAATTTTCCGATGTTGTCTGTCTCAAGCCCGAAAGCCTCCAGTTGTTGCAATACAACTTCAGCCATTGTTTCTCCAGTACCGTCACTTATGCTTACATTTGTCAGGAAGTGTGTACTTGCATGTATTTGGCTGTCTACAAGTTTAATATATAGAGCCAGGCGCTTGTTGTTTGCCCTGTCAGTTGATTCATCAGCAAGAATGGTTATGTAGGTGGCCCCCTTGATTTTCTCGACAATGTTCTCTGAAATGACGTTACTCATCACCTGCATGAGCTGTGTGGCGGTGTTTCTATGTTCATAGGTGACAGTATCACTGACATTGAGTTTGTCAACATTAGGGGCGCCCAAGTCTTTGACAAGCGCCAGCAGAGAAGGAAATTTGGATAGCGGTAATGATTCCTGGATCATCCAGTACACAAGTTTCGTAGTGGAGGCCATTGCTGCCTCCTCGCCACTCAGCAGTCTAAGCTGTGCATCCGCTTGTTCTTTTTGTAATTTTGGCACTTGTAATGCCAGCCTGTGATCTTCGATCTTGGCGTGGTCTGAGGGAGCACTCTTTCTGTAGTTTGTACAGCCAGTGGTGAATGAGTTGTTTCTTTTGGCCGCAATACAGATCCGGCAAAGCATGCCTCTCCCCTCCTCATAAAAAAGCCATGGGGAAAAGATTTTCTCCCACGAGGGTTGATATGTCCTAGTTATAACCTGTCGCGAGCTTTCGCTTTCGGTTTTGGTTGTAGTAGGCCTACTTGCGGCACTAACTTCGGGGCCTTGCTCGGTCTTTCGCGACTCGGTCTCCACTGCTGATACTTCGTCCTGCTGCTCGGAAATTGCACTTTCAACTGCATCCTTCTCTGTAGCAGGCACTGGCAGGAAAGCGAAAAGCTTCCGTTGTTTCGGATCATTAGTAATCGAAAGTTTCCGTTTTGGTGGCATTTTAATCGCTCGTTTCGAAAGAGAAAGTACTTTTGATAAACAGGAGAGGAAGCGCTGTCAACGCGGTTCACGTCAGTTCGCTTTCGCTAAAAATAGCTGAACTAAGCCGCCAATCAGAGGGCGTTATTTACCGCATAACACACCGGCCCGCACGTCGCTCTCTCGCGCAGTGTACAGCCGACTACCGCAAATTTGTAGCCTACTCGGAAAAAATGTTACTGGCAGTGTCCGCGATCAAAAGGAAAGCAATCAGACACATGACCCCCTCTTGAAAAAAACAATCGGACATCTGTCCTACTTATCATTATTTTTATCGGACATTTGACCAAGTCAATCGGTCATAGTCCGATGTCCGACGCCCAGTGACATCCCTGTATAAGACCCCTATTTTTTTTTTTTTAAATGTGTTACTCTACTCACAAACTTGTGTTTCTTAAAAGCTGAGAATCATGGAATGGAAACCAAGCAAGAGTAAAATTATGTAACCTATTTCCTCTGCAGTCTTCATCAGTTTCTTCTGTTCTCGGCTGAGCAGCACAAAGTTCATCCCTCTGCTTGCCAGCTCTCTGGCATAGGCCTTGCCAATGCCATCACTGCTTCCTGTGACAACTGCACACACAGTAAATATCAGGCATATAGTATAATAGTTGTAGAAAATAAATATAGTATCAGGGCTGAGCTTTAAGTTTAACGTTCGCCAACTCGCCAATGGCCCCTAAAAATAGTGTGTGGCGAGCGCGATTTGGGGTACCATTCGCCCGGCTGGCGACTTGAAAATACCGCCAGTGGTAGAGATTCTGTACCTGTACACGGACTTTTGACTTGCAATGTAAAACAAAACACGCGCCAACCGCTTCTGCAGTCAGCACCGGAGACCCGTTCCGATGCATGCTAGGAAGTTAGGTAACGCTAGCAAAGCGAGGGATTTGCGAAGTAAAAATAGCCTTTTCTCGCGAGACTTACTTCTTTCCCTCGCCGCGAAACGCTACTGCCCTGCGAGATCCTAGCCTTTTTGCTTTCCTTGCGTGTATCGGAACGAGTCTCTGACTTCCTTGATGAGTCACGCGAGACTTGCCGTACTTTCGATATTCCCCATTCTCATTGTTTTGTCAATCTCGAACGATGTGGCGCTTTTTAAGCGGTGTCTCGGAGCCTCCAGCAAAAAAAATAAAGTCCGAAGAAGAAAAAAAAAAACAGCTGAAGAAGGCACACCCAAGCTCCTTCAAGTTTTGGAACATTGAGGAGGAGGATGTCGATGATGAATAAATTATACAGTGCTTGTTTTAAAAATGAAACAGTGTTTTTGAAATTTATCTTTTTTATTAGCTGCAATAGTTATACAGTTAAAAAAAAAATGACCGTGCTTTCAATCAAGGGGTCTGGCAACCTGAGAAATATTTTGGCAACTTCAACTTCCCAGGTTAGGAGCCCGGCTGGCTCCTTAGCCTGGCTTGCTAAATCTCAGCCCTGTAGTATAAGATGTAGGCCTCTATTACTTCTGGTCATGAAAAGGTAAAAGGGTACGGCAGACACTGGCACGCAATAAATATGTCCCCAAAATGCGAAATTACATTTTTTTTTTAGTATTCTACACATAATTCTGTAAGATGCCTCAGGAATAATCTCAAAAGACTACTGAGAAAATTGGTCATCTTTTCCACACGCATACGCACCTTATATTAGTAATAATATAAAATACTATTATTAATAGTATTTTAATTAATACTATAATAATATTATATAAATTATATATATATATTAGTATTAATTAACGATTTGGTCCAAAGACTCATGAATGATGAACAAAGCCTTAACTAATACAGTTAATATGAAAAACAGGGATAAAGAGTCTTTGTAACTTCTTACTCTCTCTTCTGAGTAGTGTAGTGAGGCCTACGAGTAAGTTCTCTGGGGCTTTGGACAACTCCGAAATAGAAAATTTAATAAATATAAATATCGCTTCATATCGAGAGACTACAGGTCGACAACTCCTGGTTTTGTTACGGGTCTCCTGAAGAAGCACAACCTCCCTACACTGCAAGAACGACGCGAACAGCTGAGGCTGACAGTCTTCTACAAGGTGGTAGAGGGGCTGGTACCGGCAATCCCTGCTGACCAATTCCTTACCCCACTAAAACCCGGACGCAAAATACGTCCTAGTAACTACCAAAAGGACTATGTAACTAAAAACCCAATAGATAACCATATCAGGAACAACGATCGCTGCTTCGTCGTCCCAACCTGCAACACAGAACAATACCGCCACTCATTCTTTCAAAGAACAATAATAGCCTGGAACAAACTGGACAACTCAACTGTCCACTCAACATCAGTGGACTCTTTTAAATCCGCGCTGACGGCAGCCCAGCGCCACTAACAACACCGTGCTGCGCACCCCTCACCGTCGTACCAACGCCAGATTTCTGGATGATAAACGACGTATTAATCAGAATCAGAATCAGAATCAGAAAGGAGAGAGTACCTGCCCACTGGCCGTATTTGCTGCAGAGGTCGATTTCAGCAGCGATTCGGCTACAAAAATAGACATAGAACGCATCTGTCACATGGCAAAGGACGGTCAGCGATGTTTTCGCTACGTAATAGGCTCCAATGAGCGCAAAGGCATCACGTATATCGGAGAAAACATGGCAAACCTCTTTCCACAGAAGTTCGAATCTATCCACAGCCGCCATATTGTATACACTCGATGTGTTTTTCAATTTAAAAAGAGAGGTTGTTTAGAGTGACGTCCCTTCGCTCTTTTTCGCTTTCTCTGTCGAAAGCACAGGCGCCAGTATATGGGAATGAGTCTATACTCTTGTATTTTATCCGCCCGAAGAAAAGCTTAGCTCGAAAATTTGCAGTGTGTGATTTTGTCATGATTTAGTCAAAGTTAGTAATCCGTTGGCTTACGTACACATTTTTTTTCTTCTCATTATTGTACTCGTTATAGACAGGGACTCTACCCCACTCACATATTCCTATACGGGCGCCTGAGGTGGAAAGCGTGTAATAACAACTACATTTGTTATCTTTCATATGGAGAGAATGAACCGAGGTCTTTTCTGTGCACGCATGCATTTAATCGCACGGATCAAAACGCTCGGGCGCAGTAACCAGGAAGAATGGACCATCGGCAAGAATTTTGTAAATCCATGATAGCGGATGGGTTGCGCAGTACCACGTATCATATAACTTATAATAGATATGTACTGTGCTACCCGTCCGCTATCGGGGATCCATAAAACTCTTGCCGAAAGTCCATTCTTCTTGGTTAATGCGACTGTGCTCAGACATTAAAAAAACACATTAGTATACATTTCAGATCACATTGCCCGGTCTTTATGCTTGGGTGGTGTTGCCTTGCAGCAGCCACCCTTTTCGTCAGAATTTAACCCCGCTCGTATGAGTAAAAATAATCCTATCCTATCCTATCCCGTAACTCGGGGGTCGTAGGGGCACCATAGATGATCGTTTAACCAGCGTAGGCCTACTCCATCTTTTCATGTCCTCAGCAACCCTCGTGGCTTTCGCTCAGTGTCAAACCAGTCCATTCTCGAATGTTGTCCTCCCACCTCTTTTCGGTCTCCCTCTTTTTCTACCTCCTTGCACTGTGCCTTGCAGGATGGTCATTGCAAGACCTGATGATCTGGTGACGTGGACATACCATCGTAGTTTCCGTTTTTGAAACACTGTGAGCAGGTCATCGTGTTGTCCAATGGCTTGTATGATGGTCTTTCGGACTTCGTCGTTGGTGATGTGCTGTGTATAGGAAATGCCCAGAAGTCTTCTGTAGCACCTCATCTCCATACTTTGTATTCTTCGTTGTAGATCTGCTGTGAGGGTCCATGTTTCACAAGCGTATAGGAAGATGGAGATGACAAGAGAGCGCAGCAGTCTTACCTTGGAATGTAGACTGATGGTCCTGTCTTTCCAAATTGGCTTCAACCTCGCCAGGGTGCAGCAGTTGTTTGTGCGATCCTGGAGAGGACTTCCTGTCGGAACCCATTGTCTGACACAATGGCTCCTAAATATTTGAAGCTATGCACTGTGTTGAGATATTGGCTTGGACATTGATGTCCGTGTTGATGCCATTGGTGTTGTTGGTCATCATTTAGGTCTTCTCTGCCCTTATTTCCATTGCATAGGCTCTGGAGGTGGTGTCAAGCCTCTGTACCAGCTATTTAAGTTCTTGTTCCTCTCCAGCCAATCCATCAATGTCATCCGCAAAACGGAGGTTGGAGATTGCTCTTCCCCCTATGCTGACTGTACTGTGCCTTCGTGATCTGCAAGAGCATATGACATGATGCGCTCTAGTAAGATGTTGAAGAGTGTTGGAGAGAGTAGGTGTACCTGACGCACACCGATTGTGGTTCTGACCAAGTTTCCGATGGCGCTGTTGTGGAGGACTGCACTGGTAGCCTTGTTATACAGGCTTTTGATGACTTCAATAATTTTAGGGCTGATGTTGTACACCCTCGATCATGGTTGCCCACAGAGCTGTATGCCAGACTCGGTCAAACGCCTTTTTGAAGTCTACGAACACATGATATAGATGTTGTTGGTGCTGTAGGTATTTCACACAGATTATACTGAGGTTAAAAATCTGTTCAATGGTACTTCGCCCTGCCCTGAATCCTGCTTGTTCTTCAGCTATGATTTGATTTGGGGTTTCAACCTGTTGATTATTATTTTCAGGAGAACCTTGCTGGGATGGCTGATGAGGCTGATGGTGCGGTAATTTTCACATTTCTGAAGGTTACCTTTTTTGGAAAAAGTGATGACAAACGACTGTGTTCATGATATAAGCCACTCCCCACTCTGACAGATCTTGTTACAGATAATAGTGAGTATGTCAAACATCGCTTCTCCTCCTGCTGAAGCAGTTCCGCGGGTATGTTGTCCAATCTCGCTGACGTCCCCTTCTTCAGCAATTGTACTGCTGCCTCAACTTCTTCTCGGAGAATTGGGAGGATTTCTTCTTCTTCATTTGTTCTCTGGACATGCTAGAACTGATGGGTCTCCGTTTGGTGTGTGGTTGTAAAGGTCAGAGCAGTACTCTGTCCATCTGTCCAAGACTTCTTGTTCTCCTGTAAGGCATATGCCAGACTTGCTTTGGATCGTGGAGACCTTGGGCTGTCGAACACTTGTCAGCCACTTCACAGTCTGGTAGGCCTTCTTGCTGTTGTTCTTGTTCAGATCGTTCTCAATTTCCTGGCATTGATCTTCTATTCAGCTCTCCTTTACTGTGCGCATGCCTTTTTGGATGTCATTGTTGATTTTTCGTTAGGCATCAGCTCCCTGTGTTCTTTTCCCTTTTCATCTCTCTTCGTTTATCACACAGGTTTAAAAGTTCAGGTGTGATCCACAGCTTCTTCTTTGGCCGGTGCTTTCCAAGGATCACTGTGGCGGCATCTGTCACAGCTGAGTTGAAGGTGGTGGTCATGATGTTGACATCTACTTCATCAGCTCCCAAAATGAGCAGTGGTGCAAATTTCCCTCCAATTGTGACCTGAAATATTTCTACCACCTCGGGGTCTTGCAGTTTGTCCTGGTCGAACTTCAGTCTAGTGCACTTTGCTGTGTTTACTGTCTTCAATTGGAGCCGGAAAGACATCATCACGAGATCGTGGTCACTTCCGATGTCAGCTCCTGGAAAATTGCGTGTCCTGCCAATGTTGATGCTTGATCTGAAGCGTTTCTTGACCATGATGTAGTCGATCTGGTTGCGATGCTCCCCGCCGGGACTGTGCCATGTCCATCGTCTGAATTTTTTGTGGAGACCAAGCGTGTTTGCCAGTATCAGATTGTTGTATCTGGCAAACTTCAACAGTCTCAGACCCCTGTCATTTGTCTCGTTGTTGCAGTGGGGTCAACATGTGTCTCCCCAGTTGTGGTGCGCATCTTGGCCAATCTTGGCATTCCAGTCACCTTCCACTATGACTATGTCCTTCTTCGTAACTTGGTCAAGGACAGCCTGTAGATTTTCATAGAAATCCTCCATTTCGCTGTCGTCATAGTCTGATGTTGGTGCATATGCCTGGATGACGGTGATGTTGAAAGGGGCTGCTCTCAGACGGATGGTAATGAGTCTACTGGAGACTGGGCGGCAACCCATGACAGTGGCTAGAATGTTCTTGTGGACCAAGAATCCAACTCCGTGTGCGTGCCCGTCATCTCTACCGCTGAAATAAAACTTGTGGCCTTTGTCGGTCGTTGTTTCACCTATGCCTTTCCAGCGCAGTTCGCTGATCCCTAAAAGTAAAACGTTCCATCGATAGTGGTCCATCTCGTGGGCCAGTTCTTCTAATTTTCCCTCCGCATTTAGGGTCCTGACATTCCAGGTTCCTATAACGATGTTATTTCTGGTGCGGATCTTGCTAAGTTGTCCATCAGTAGCACACTTATCACCTCCGTCCTTGTGGCCAACGGGCGACGACCGATCCGGTATGGAGTAAGTGGTTTTATTCATCATGCAGTGTGTCTTGAGCAAGGAAGACCTGGCAGGGCCCAATCCTCTCCAGGCTGTTGGCCACAGCCGATATCCACGAATATAGTATGGCTCGCCTTGGCCCAGAGCACGTGGTCGTTGAACCTGTAGTAACATGAGGTTCCTCCCTCCTGGCCGGTGACTTCTGTGTAGAAGACTTTCGCCCAGTGATGCCGTGCTGACATTACCCCTGTTAGTCGTCTCTTACGACACGTCGGGAAACGTTGGTTATATTCTAATCAGTGCCCGAACCCACAGGGTAATTACAATTATCATTACAAAAAAAATTACAAATATCTTCGCGTTAAACTATGACGATCTATTAGCGCCAAAATATGATAATTAAAAATATAATGGAATTATTATCATAATCACTTATACCTGTGAATGCAGGTTTTGGCGCTAGTAAGGCGCCTTAGCCAGAATTCAGCATGATCACGTAAATTTTTAATTATGAAGTGAAAATTTTTAATTATTATGTAATACTAACAATGTTTGGTTTTTACGCATTTCCAGGCGGATTGCTGGAGCTAAAACTGAAATGTAAACAGGCTCACGCGAAGATATTTGTAATTTTTCAATGATAATTGTAGGCCCTAATTATCCCTCCATATTCGCAATATTCGCATGATATTTGTAATTATCCCATGATATTTGTAATTATCCCATGATATTTGTAATTATTAGGGTTTAATTGGCGCCAGTAGTCCGTCATACCTACGCCGAATGAGGGAGATGTGGAAACCCCTAGCATCTCTCTATCTCTCTATAGCCTATGTGTTCAGTAGTAGTAACAGTATAAATCTCTCTCTCTCTCTCTCTCTCTCTCTCTCTCTCTCTCTCTCTCTCTCTCTCTCTCTCTCTCTCTCTCTCTCTCTCTCTCTCTCTCTCTCTCTCTCTCCGAGATTCGCGCGCCCGTGGAATAGCCCAGCTTGGGTGTATGTATAGATATACACCTCTATGGCGGCCTACTAGCGCCAAAACCTGATAATTACAAATATCGTGAGATAATTACAAATATCATGGAATAATTACAATTATTAAGAGATAATTACAATTATCATTGAAAACTTATAAATATCTTCGCATGATCATGTTTAATTTTCAGTTTTGGCCCTAGCAATCCACCTGGAAATGCGCCAAAACCGAAAATTGTAATTATCACATAATAATTATAATTTTCACTTCATAATAAAAGTTTTTACGTGATCATGCTTAATTCTGACTAAGGCGGCTTACTAGCGCCAAAACGTGCATTTTACATGTACATGTATCAGTGATAATAGTATTTAACACGTGTTCGATGTAATTAACATTATGACGGCCTACTAGCGCCAAAATATGATAATTACAAATGTCATGTGATAATTACAAATATCAAGGACATATTTTCAATTAACACGTAAAAATTGTAATTATCAAGTGAAAAATTACAATTTTCGGTTTTGGCCCATTTCCAGAGGGATTGCTAGAGCCAAAACTGAAAATTAAACACGATCACGCGAAGATATCTGCAGCTTTTCCAATGATAATTGTAATTATCCCTTGATAATTGTAATTCTCCTATAATATTTTTAATTATCTCATGATATTTGTAATTATCAGGTTTTGGCGCTAGGAAGGCATGGCAAATACTGATAATTATTAATTAACACTGTGGATTACAGGTATCTCCCTAAAAATTACACAGAATACGTGTTAATTTCAATTATCTCGGGATAATGGTAACTCTCGGTTTTGGCGCTAGTAGGCCGTCATACACCTCCGATACTTGGATCTACAATGGGAACTGCCGCACCCAAATTATATAGCCTTTGAAAACGAAAATCAAGTAGCTCAACACACTACATTGAACTATTACGGAGTATACTTGCTCTTGCCAGTTTGCACTGAGAATTTCAATCCCTAACATAATTCCATTTCTTTAAAAAAAATGTGTTTAATACAAATTTAGAAGAAAAAAACCCACTTAAGAGCCTATTTGAACCTAATACTTGTTTTTTTTTACATTGAGATTTCAACCTCATATTAAAGTGAGTGTGATGCCTTTTTTTTCAAAACTTTACATTAGTATGACCATAGCAGAGTTCAATAATCCCACATTATTTAGGTGAAAGCTTTCCAATAAGCGTGTTTGCATCTTAAAAATAACAACACAATTCGATCTTTCGAAAACGTCACCTGGCCTGTCTAGCAAAGGGTTCCTTCTACAAAGACATTATGCGTCATCAGATACAACAGACCAGACCCATAACCAGTCATTTCCAAAATAGCCACACAGCAAAGCCCTCCAAGATCTGCTGGTCTCGCACCGGTATTTCCATGCATGAGCGCCTACAGCGCATGTAAAAGTATCCTAAGCGAGATAAGTCACTCAGTACCAATTTAGCAGACGATCTTTGGGACGGTCGGACGCGAAGTTTTGATTCAAGTTTCGCAAATATTAGATTGAAACATTTAAAAAAAAATAATGATAATAATAATAATTAATTTCTCAATAGCACGAAACCAAACTTAAACCTTGCTCAAAGCGCTCGCACGCATACACAAACACACACACACCCCCAAGTATGTAGAACACCAAAACTGGGTTTTCCTAAGAATGGAATGTAGGAATCGGAAAGTGTTTTCTTGACGGAAAGAACGCAAATTTCTTCAAAAAAATGTAAGAATCTAATGCAAAATTGGCTCTTTCCGTCTTAAAAGTTGACCTAGTCCGTCTCCAATAGGCGACGAAATAGGTCGAACTTTCTTGCAAATTTTCCCGAAAATTGACTGGATTTTTTCCGTCCCGGGTAGAGCACTCCCTTGTACTTAAACACTCTCATGAACTACAACTGCACTCCCATGCACTGAAACAGCACTCCTGTGTACTTAGAAAAAAGTGTGTGGCTGGAAAAAAGTGTGTGGCTAATACACACACCCATTCTCTGCATAAAAAGCAAGGTCAGTCACCCACTTCAAGGCTTATACCTCCGCACACACATACACACCCATACACACACATAAACACACATATTCGCAAGGATAGATATTTAAACAATATGGTGCAACATTATGAGATGAAACATCGTAAAAAATAATAACAAACATCCCATCTAAGTATAAAAAGGCATGTTTAAAAAGAAATACACAAACATACACACACACACCCACACCCACACACACACACACACACACACCCCGCATAAATGAAGATATCAGCATTAAGAATAAATAATGAAGCAATCATAAAAATAGCTCAAAGTAAAATTAATAGTAACTCATGCATAGCAATACGAACAAGAGAAAAACAAAAATTAATATATAAGCAAATAGTCCTTTCATAGCTTGAATGGGATATTTTATAAGTGTTTGTGCTTTTAAAAACAAATCTCTATCTCAGAGGCACTTTAACTAAGAGCCTAGCGCCTAAGATGACTATGAAAACTTGTTTTTGCAATGAGGTTTGGGCTACTTTACACTATCTCATGTTAACCATCTGCGTTCCTACCAGTTTTTACCAGTGCGTAGACTTTTTGTGAATATGTGGTATTTCCAGGACTTACCTGGAAATATTTTGAACTAGTAAGGAATCAGAACGAGCCAAATATCGGTCTGTCGGGTAGTCGCT
This sequence comes from Oncomelania hupensis, assembly GCA_036898135.1. NCBI lineage: Eukaryota > Metazoa > Mollusca > Gastropoda > Littorinimorpha > Pomatiopsidae > Oncomelania > Oncomelania hupensis. The sequence continues at coordinate 61,115,397 of CM072517.1, forward strand.
TTGGTGAATCGGTCCGTCCGTTTGCACGCGGTATCGGAAGAACCACTAAAATGGACTTTGTCCAAACTTCCTAGACACGTTTATTGACGAGGTTTAATGACCCCCAGCTCTCCGCGCCACTTCTGCGCTTTAGCGCATTATGTCAAGGTCGTTTAGGGTGAGGAGGGAAGTGAGGGGGGAGGGTGGGTGGGTGGGAGCGGTGTAAGTTATTTTGCCAATCACGTTGTGCTCTTATCTCAAAGAAAAGGATGGATCGATGTTGATGATTTGTTTTTTGTTTGCAGGTACTGGCTTATTTTCCACACGAGAATCCCCTTGTCAGTATGTCTGCCTATCGGTCCATATCGGTCAGTCGGTTTTATTTGTCATATTGTGGTGTTAAACAGACAACAGCAACCCCTCCTCCTTCCCACCCCCACCCCCCAAAAAAAAACAATAAAAAAATAAAATAAAATAAAATAAATACATTAAAAATAATAAAACATACAACCGATCTTGATGATTTTTATCATGCCAAAAACTGTAACCATTGCTCGGCATTTCATAAAATCACATTACATTTGCCATTTCTTACAGGTTAAGGTTGTTGGGGGTCAAACCCTGTTTAACGCTTCGCCTTAAAATTGAATGGACCGATTTTTTTTAAAACTACTTTTTCCTTTGCATATAGTTGAATGAGTGGACTGAATATATGTGAGCAAGACGAAGATTTGTTATGAATAAACCATGAGACCAGGTTAAAGAAGAAATAAATTATATAATAATATTGAGATCATATGCACAAGATTAATATTTTCTCCAGGCTAAATCTATAAGGACAAGAGCAAAACGCAATTGTGAGTGCATGTCTGGGAATATCTATCTATCTATCTATCTATCTATCTATCTATCTATCTATCTATCTATCTATCTATCTATCTATCTATCTATCTATCTATCTATCTATCTATCTATCTATCTATCTATCTATCTATCTATCTATCTATCTATCTATCTATCTATCTATCTATCTATCTATCTATCTATCTATCTATCTATCTATCTATCTATCTATCTATCTATCTATCTATCTATCTATCTATCTATCTATCTATCTATCTATCTATCTATCTATCTATCTATCTATCTATCTATCTATCTATCTATCTATCTATCTATCTATCTATCTATCTATCTATCTATCTATCTATCTATCTATCTATCTATCTATCTATCTATCTATCTATCTATCTATCTATCTATCTATCTATCTATCTATCTATCTATCTATCTATCTATCTATCTATCTATCTATCTATCTATCTATCTATCTATCTATCTATCTATCTATCTATCTATCTATCTATCTATCTATCTATCTATCTATCTATCTATCTATCTATCTATCTATCTATCTATCTATCTATCTATCTATCTATCTATCTATCTATCTATCTATCTATCTATCTATCTATCTATCTATCTATCTATCTATCTATCTATCTATCTATCTATCTATCTATCTATCTATCTATCTATCTATCTATCTATCTATCTATCTATCTATCTATCTATCTATCTATCTATCTATCTATCTATCTATCTATCTATCTATCTATCTATCTATCTATCTATCTATCTATCTATCTATCTATCTATCTATCTATCTATCTATCTATCTATCTATCTATCTATCTATCTATCTATCTATCTATCTATCTATCTATCTATCTATCTATCTATCTATCTATCTATCTATCTATCTATCTATCTATCTATCTATCTATCTATCTATCTATCTATCTATCTATCTATCTATCTATCTATCTATCTATCTATCTATCTATCTATCTATCTATCTATCTATCTATCTATCTATCTATCTATCTATCTATCTATCTATCTATCTATCTATCTATCTATCTATCTATCTATCTATCTATCTATCTATCTATCTATCTATCTATCTATCTATCTATCTATCTATCTATCTATCTATCTATCTATCTATCTATCTATCTATCTATCTATCTATCTATCTATCTATCTATCTATCTATCTATCTATCTATCTATCTATCTATCTATCTATCTATCTATCTATCTATCTATCTATCTATCTATCTATCTATCTATCTATCTATCTATCTATCTATCTATCTATCTATCTATCTATCTATCTATCTATCTATCTATCTATCTATCTATCTATCTATCTATCTATCTATCTATCTATCTATCTATCTATCTATCTATCTATATTATATATACAGCAAGCATATCATGAATCTGTTAGAATGAATGGCCATCTTTTCTTTTAAAATTATTTTACGCGATATAATAATGCACTTGAATTTAATACTTATGCGCACTGACATTTCAATGTCATATTACCCGCTGTGGACTTCTTACCAAAATAGTCTTATTTTGTAGTGGAACGTAATACCAACCAGTTTGTACTCCCAGGTAGCATAAACTTCGCTGAGAATACTTTTTCACGACACCGAGAGGTTTTTTCCTGGTTCTCCGGTTTCCTGCCTCCCTTCAATAATGGCATTGGATGGAGTCTATCTACATAAAAAAAAGTACTTCTCTGCCGCCTTCTATATTAACGATCTCTTCAGTTCGATTAAAAGAAAAAAAGCGCGTGATAACATCCTGTATTTTTTGTTCTTCTTAATATTAATTTTCTTCGTTTTCTTCTTCTTTTTCTCTTTTTTCTTCTTCTTCATCTATTGCGCTGCAAGGTCAATAACAGTCTTTATGCCTTCTCCTCATGTCCTCCCGATAACCTCCCTCCCACTCCCACCCTCCCATCCCCCTCCCCCCCCCCCCCCCCCCCGCCCTTTTTTTTTATTGACCGTAAATTGTATTCACTTAGAAAGATCTTTTAGCCAGGGTTATGAGTCATACGACACTGCAGCAGCTATTTGCGTTGGTTATTCAAAATACACTATACTTTTTTTTTCCAATTTTTTTTCTTCCTTTTCTTTTTTAATTTTTGGGGTCAGTGTTGTTGCGTCGAACTAATCACACCCTTAGCGTCGCTGTACTCGGAGGTGAGGTAGCGTTAGCATCGTTTTAGACAGGTGTATTTACTACAGCATTACTGATACACTACGGTACTGCACTATTGGACTTGTCACTCTCTTTGTTTGTGTTCATGTGTGTAGTAGTAGTAGTAGTAGTAGTAGTAGTAGTAGTAGTAGTAGTAGTAGTAGTAGTAGTAGTAGTAGTAGTAGTAGTAGTAGTAGTAGTAGTAGTAGTAGTGTAGGGACTAGATCATGGTGATCATTAAGCCTCACGGCTTTTTTAATGTCCCATCTTTAGCACATATATTTCAGGTCTGATATAAGCCGGCTCAAGACGCTCAACTATCAAAATCATATTTTATAGATTTTAAAATTTCTTGTTCATCAATAAGATTTTTGAAACTGTTTAAAGTTTTTGTCTGTTTAATATTTTGTGGAAGTTTGTTTCATAGAGGTGCAACTCTATTACTAAAAGTATGTTTTCGAAAATTAGTACGGCTATGCTTAATAAATAATTTGTTAACAGAGTTTCTTGTTCTGTCAAATTTGTTTAGTTCAGAAAATTTGTTAGTATCTAATTCATCAATGTTATTAAAAATTTTATAAGCTTGTATTAGGTCTCCTCTCACTCTTCTGGCTTTTAGGCTTGGCAGACATAATGATTCCAGTCTGTCTCTGTAAGAAATATCTTTCAGTCCTGGAACCATTTTAGTTGCTCGTCTTTGTACACGCTCAATAACAGCGGACTGTCTCTTTAATAAAGGGTACCAAATAATATTGCCATATTCTAGAAGAGGTCTAACCAAGGACTTGTAAAGTTGTACAAATGATGATCTATCTAGATACAAAAAACATCGCCGTATAATTCCGAGAGTTTTATTTGCCTTATTAATTACTTCACTAATGTGACAGTCAAAAGTTAACATGGAGTCAAATGTTATTCTTAAATCTTTTTCGCTATCACATTTAGTAACTAATACCTGTACATTGTTCACAGTCATGTAATAATCATTTTGGGGGTTGTTTTTGCCTATGTGAAGGACCTTACATTTGGTAGTATTAAAATATAGTTGCCAGGTTTCTGTCCATTTCTGTAGTTCATTTATATCATTTTGTATAATTTGACTATCTTTTGGAGAACAATATAATTTTGTATCGTCTGCAAATATTTTACATGAACTTTGCACAGAATCTGGCAAGTCATTAATACCCACCCGCCATAGCTCAAGTGGTAGAGCGTTCGCCTGCGTACATCGATGACCCAGGTTCGAATCCCGTGGTGAGCTAAATATAGGAAAGGGCCATTTTTCAAGGGTCCATTTTAGCAGTATGATTGCTCTGGTGGTTCAGTATTGATTTAGGTTCCTACCCCTCGTTCCCTGGGATGGTTATCCCCGTCTGCCATATCATATGCCAATGGTGGGTGTAGACGTTAAACCTCAATGTGCGTTCGTTCGTGTGTGCAATGTAAGCGAGATCAGACATCTGCACCATTCCTATTGTTTCGTGTTTTCGATGATTCAACTTCAAGAAAAGACTCATTTTTTTCTTTCTGTTGTTTTTTCTTCTTCTTTTTTTCTTTTTATTTCTTCTTCTTCTTCTTCTTCTTCTTCTTCTTCTTCTTCTTCTTCTTCTTCTTCTTCTTCTTCTTCTTCTTCTTCTTCTTCTTCTTCTTCTTCTTCTTCTTCTTCTTCTTCTTCTTCTTCTTCTTCTTCTTCTTCTTCTTCTTCTACTTCTTCTTCTTCTTCTTTATTTCTCTTTCTTCTTCTTCTTCTTCTTCTTCTTCTTCTTCTTCTTCTTCTTCTTCTTCTTCTTCTTCTTCTTCTTCTTCTTCTTCTTCTTCTTCTCTCTCTCCCCCTCCCTCTCTTCTTCTTCTTCTTCTTCTTCTTCTTCTTCTGTTTGTTTGTTTGTTGTACGATGCTCGAATTGAATTGCTATGCCCTACATGAGAGCGTCCGAGGATTTACTATGATAAAGTAAAATCAAAAAGGCGATTTAGTCCCCTCGATCTCATTTCTGTTGTTGGTGTTTTATTTCATTATTTTTTCAGACATCACTATTTTTACGAAATTGTGTTTAGTCGTGTTTTTGGGTCACTTATGATCTGGATAGACCTAGATTGGAACTGGGTACATAAGCTTGTTTGATCCACATCTCCCTAATTCAGAATAATATGTTTGTCCTTCAGAGTTTAAGGCCAGAGGCTTCTTTTAGTTCGTAACCCAGACTTATTGGAGTCCCGAAAAAGAAATAAATAAAATGAGTTGTTCTTATATAGCGCACTTACCAGCTCGAAGAGATACTCAAGGCGCTGGACCACATCAGGATCTAACTGAATCCGACCAAGGCGCGAACTTGCATGATAATGTATCAGGTTCACTGTCAAACGCCCTTGCTCCGCGCGCGGTACTCATATTATATGTTTGTGTATCAATAGAGGGAGTGAGTTTCAGTACCCGCGTGCATGTATACGTGTGTGTGTGTGTGTGTGTGTGTGTGTGCGTATGTGTGTGTGTGTGTGTGTGTTTGTGTGTGTGGTGGGGGTGGAGGGCAGAGGTTGAGGAGGGGGATAGAGAAAGTGGGTCACTGAATATATGTATGCACGCGAGTCATTTTACAGCATGACATTGCAACATTTAACCACAGGGTATGTATTTTATAATGGCGAGGTGCTTGTTGTATATGAAATGAACGATGTGGTGCGTGTTTGCCAACATCGGCGCAAAATCCTTGTGTAAATGCTACTCGGTGGAGCCAATTGGGCATTCTATATTTTGCATAAAATTTTGTAGCTGATCAACCTCAAATACGGTCTAGTGCACTTAAAAATTGCACAAGTTAAGGGAGGGTGGCTTGGGGGCGAGTGGGTGGCGGGAGTGGGTAATGAAAGGAGGTTGCGGAATTATAGAAAAGTCCTGTTAAGTAGGACTATATGTTTTGTAACACTATACAAATATATAAACTAGGTCGAAAGCTGTGTGGCTTGTTTTTTGTGTTGCGTGTTTTCTGTTGGTAAGGACTGTGGGGGCCGTGTGACTATTGTGTGATATTTTCCTTGTGCTCACAGGACAGACGAAGTGGCTTAGCGAGTCCGTGTGTCTGCTGGTTCAGTCCGACAAGCACCAGTAGCAATAAGCTACCTGTAGCTCTACACCACCAGCGAAACTGTTGAACCTCAGCGCTCTACAGCGAAGGATGCGTCCTGCGGTGTTTGCGACGCTGTTTGTCCTGACCCAGGGTAAGTAGAAAACTGTATAGAAAAAAGGAGATTTATATTGTTGAGTGTTAGCAGCTTTGAAATACTGCGTGAAAGCGATTTAGAACTGAATTGAACATTGAAGTGTAACATCTACACCCACCATTGGCGATATGGCAGACGGGGATAACCACACCATGGAACAAAGGGTAGGGACTTACATCAACACTGAACCACCAGAGCAATCGTACTGCTAAAACGGATAGTGAAAAATGGCCACTTTTATCTGGTCCATCAAGGGATTTGAACCTGGTTCATCAGTGTGCCGGGCGAACGATCTACCACTTGAGATACGGCGATGGGACATTGCGATTTGACTTCACCGTTCTTATAAAGCGCTTTTCCAGCACAAGAGCAGCTCAAGGCGCTGGCCGATACAGGATTTAACTCAAGCTCCCTGAGGCGCCCATTGCTGCCTTGGACCCATCGCCTGACGCCCAGACGACTGAGCACAATCCTTGCAAAGCGTATATGTGTAACTGGCAATCGTTCGCCTAGGACATGAGTGTCAGGATCTTTGAAAGTCAGTGCGATGGAATGAAAGCGACTGCTTATGGATCTCTAAGACATGCCTGTATTAACTTAAATTGTACACATTATATTATTTCTCGTGATATTGAATAGACCTACTGTGTCCTGTACCAAAGCCCTCTAAGTGCCTCGTGTTTATACTTCGCATTAAATGAACTTTTATTTACTTTTTTAAATTTTGCTGTTACTCAGGGTAAGTAGAAAGAGCATACTGGGTCTGGATCTTGAACTGGATTTTTACATTTCTAATACCTTAACACTGGCGTCGCAACGGAATATTTATTTAGTAAGGAAGTTTAAAGCAAGTCTGGCATATGCCTTACAGAAGAACAAGAAGTCTTGGACAGATGGACAGAGTACTGCTCTGACCTTTACAACCACACACCAAATGGAGACCCATCAGTTCTAGCTGGTCCCGAGAACAGAGAAGAAGAAGAAGAAGAAATCCTTCCAATTCTCCGGTAGGGCAATCCCCAATCTTCGTTTTGCGGATGACATTGATGGATTGGCTGGAGAGGAACAAGAACTTGAACAGCTGGTACAGAGGCTTGACACCACCTCCAGAGCTTATGGAATGGAAATAATTGCAGAGAAGACCAAAATGATGACCAACAACACCAATGGCATCAACACGGGCATCAAAGTCAAAGGCCAATCCCTCAACACAGTGCATAGCTTCAAATATTTAGGAGCCATTGTATCAGACAATGGGTCCCGACAGGATGTCCTCTCCAGGATCTCACAAACAACTGCTGCCCTGACAAGGTTCAAGCCCATTTGGAAAGACAGGACCATCAGTCTACATTCCAAAGTAAGACTGCTGCGCTCCCTTGTCATCTCCATCTTCCTATATGCTTGCGAAGCATGGACCCTCACAGCAGATCTCCAACGAAGAATACAAAGCATGGAGATGAGGTGCTACAGAAGACTTCTGGGCATTTCCTATACCCAACACATCACCAACGACGAAGTCCGACAGACCATCACACAAGCCATTGGACAACACGATGACCTGCTCACAGTGGTGAAGAAACGGAAACTCCGATGGTATGGCCACGTCACCAGATCATCAGGCCTTGCAAAGACCATTCTGCAAGGCACAGCGCAAGGAGGTAGAAGAAGAGGGAGACCGAAAAAGAGGTGGGAGGACAACATTTGAGAATGGACTGGTTTGACACTGAGCGAAGCCATCAGAGCTGCTGAGGACAGAGAAAGTTGGAGTATGCTGGTTAAACGATCGTCTGTGGTGCCCCTACGACCTCCGGGTTGCGGGACAGGATAGGATTGGATAGGAAGGAAGTATATATGTTAACCTGCGTCATTTCAATTTACTTAATAGCTGTTGTGGTAATGAAGTTTGGAGCTTGTATTTTTGGTAGTGTATTTAGAGGAAGCGTTTTATCATGCCTTCACATTTCTGCGTTACGGATACTTTTCAAATTCACAGTAAGTGTTGCCCCACCGGGAACAAAAAATACGATTGAGCGCCTCACACCACTCCCATACACCCCACCACCCGCTACCACTCCCCCCCCCCGCTCCCACTCCCCCCCCAAAAAAAAAGCACACAAAAAACAACTCCTTCCAAAGGGTACAGGCTTGAAATAACTCGATACATTCATTCCTTTATGTGCCTGATAAAAGTTTGGTTCTAAACGTAGCACTACAGCAACCGTGTGTAGAGCATACACCGTAATGGTCCAATGAAAGCAGCAAGTTCTGTTGAGTGTTAGTACTTGTACACGTACCCAAGTTACTGCTGGGTTAATTGCTGTTTTGTAAAAAAAAAAAAAAAAAAAATTCCCCCGCGAGCCCAGGAAAGGCGGAAGTATGTTCGCATTTCCTTACTGTTCCACTTGTTCACGAATGTGTGCCTGAACACATCGTTTTTTTTTTTGTTTTTTTATTTTATTTTTTTTTTAAATTAATAATAGCGTCTCCCTATGGTGAAAGCGGTGAAGGAACGGAAACTCGGATGGTATGGCCGCTTCACCAGAGCATCAGGCCTTGCAAAGACCATCCTGCAAGGCACGGTGCAAGGAGGCAGAAGGAGGGGGAGACAGAAAAAAAGAGTAGATGGGACAACATTCCAGAATGGACTGGCTTGACACTGAGCGAAGCCATGAGGGCTACTGAGGACAGAGAAAGATGGAGTACGCTGGTTAAACGATCATCAGTGTTGCCCCAATAACTTTCGAATTACGGGTTAGGATAGGATAAGATAGCGGGGTCCCTGCATTTACACCACATGTTTTAGTGACGAATGTGTTTCGTTTCTGCGTGTATGAATGTAAAGATGTCTAAGCGTGACTTTGGCTACGTTTTCCCTCTGTTTTTGTAGAAAAGCGCGTAGACTATACATGATCGCATGTCCTAAGACCGGAGGGATATTCATGTATTTCTTAATCTATTCAGAGCATTCACATGCTGGCTTTGACCATAATGCGTCCTGTTAGGTTAAGTCCAGAAGCATCTTTAATTCACACACACCCCCCCCCCCACACACACACACCTATACACACACCCACACACACACAGAGCGGGCAGTACTTAAAGCAATAATCTTGTATTGTATTGTATTGAGCGGCCAGTGCAGAAAGGTATTCTATTCCAGCCTTTATAGGAAACTCCTTCAGCTCGAATAATTTTAATAAATGTTCTGCCTCGGTTTGGGCTAGATATATGACGGCCTACTAGCACCAAAACCTGATAATTACAAATATCATGAGATAATTACAAATATCATGGGATAATTACAATTATCTTTGACAAATTATAAATATCTTCGCGTGATCAAGTTTAATTTTCAGTTTTGGCTCTAGCAATCCATCTGGAATTGCAACAAAACTGAAAATTGTAATTATCACATTTTAATTACAATGTTCACTTCATAATTACAATTTTTACGTGATCATGCTTAATTCTAAGTCGGCTTACTAGCGCCAAAACGTGCAGTTACAGGTATCAGTGATAATAGTAATTAACACGTGTTCTGCGTAATTCACATTATGATGGCCTACTAGCGCCAAAACCTGATAATTACAAATATCATGTGATAATTACAAATATTAACGGCATATTTACAATTAACACGTACAAATTGTAATTATGAAGTAAAAATTACAATTTTCGATTAGGGCCCGTTTCCAGACGGATTACTACTGAAAATTAAACATGATCACGCGAAGGTATTTGTAATTTAAAAAAAAGAAGATAAGATTATTGTAATTTTGTCTTAATAATTGTAATTGTCAGGTTTTGGCGCTAGGAAGGCGTTGCAAATACTGCAAATACTGATAATTATTAATTAACGCTGTGGATTACCGGTATCTCTGTAAATTGCACAGAACACGACCGTGTTAATTTCAATTATCTCGTGGTAATGGTAATTACTCTCGGTTTTTGCCCTAGTAGGCGGTCTTATAGATTTATTTAACTGTTCTTGTGTAGAGCTTTCTACTGTTTTAATTGCTGCTGAAGACGGGGGGCCGAATCGATACAGGATCTCACTGAATATTTTCAGAGTTAGGCCTACTCTTCAATCACTCTGTAGTGCCCCACTGAGACTATTGCCACATAGGCCTCTTAGTGTTGTGAACCAAACCATCAATCTACGTCTTGACTGGCTATTTTTGTCGTTATTGTGGTTGCTCACCCTTGTTTTGTTTTGAGATTGAGGTTGAACATAAACCGATGCGCATATATCCTGTTAGCCCGGTCAAACAACAGTTTTAGTATTGTCATTGTTTTGACACTACTGATCTACAGAAATGTGTAACAGGCTTCAATAGACGACCATCATGCAGCATTTCGTCACATATGGCGTACGAACAGGGTCAAACGCGCGATGAAAAGTAGCGATGCTTTGCATCGATACTATTCTCATAAGGATCCATCCGTTTAGGAAAGTATCGCTACTTTTCTCAAAAGGATCGCACCTTTTCTCAAATGGAACGCCAAATGCGAAAGTATCGATGCTTTCTGAAAAGTATCGATGCTTCGATACTTTGCATCGATACTTCAGCTCGAGCAGTTTGCGAAACACACTGTTTCTGCAAAACTGAAATCGGGCAAGCTAATGAAATAATATACATGTATTATGTAACATTCCGCAGTTCCAGTTGTCCTTTGCAGAGCAAATTAATTAATAAATATAATTTTTCCAAAGAGCTAAATATAAGAATTAATATTAGTTAATAAATAATATCTACATCCATCTTCCCGCCTCAAGTAACGCAAAACGAAAGGAAAGCAAGCAGATTGGCGCGATTGCCTGTTTTGTGTTCCGCTTTAGTTCCGATCAAACTTTTGGAAAATTTGCACACTGTGTTTTCGGAAGAACTCGGAAATGCGCGATGAAAAGGATCGATCCTTTCGTAACGGAGCGATGCAAAGTAGCGATACTTTTCAAAAAGTATCGATGCAAAGCATCGCTACTTTTCATCGCGCGTTTGACCCTGTTCGTACGCCATAGTCACAGGCTGTGAAGTCTCGTCTTTCGTAGGCCTCATGTATATATATATATCTATATCTATATATATCTGCCTATAGATAGATAGATAGATAGATAGATAGATAGATAGATAGATAGATAGATAGATAGATAGATAGATAGATAGATAGATAGATAGATAGATAGATAGATAGATAGATAGATAGATAGATAGATAGATGTACTCTGTATATTATTTAGGAGGCCTACGAGTTTCCAATGATGAAAGAAGACACTTCAGAGCCTGTGATTTTGTATGCCAACATTCAGTGTCTTATTAACAGCAGTGATGAGCTTTGTGATATGGATTGGTATTATAGGGAGCAGAAACGAAACAGCAAAGGCTTTAGAGATTTTGACATCGCCCAAACCACAAACCATCCACCCACCTCGACATAAACAAAAGGAACAGTTAACATCCTTCAGTGGGAGTGAAGAGGAAAGGTGGGAAGAAGAGGGTTTTGAAAGAAAATTTTTAGATTTTATGTGGTTACTTCCCCTACACTCTAACCAGAATGACAACGTACCCTAAATGGGACTATCCAATGAAAAAATAAAAACCAACCGTGTTTTACGTCGACATTTTTGTTGTGTCGTGAGTGTGTGTAGGTACGGACAACATTAAACCACGCGTCCACACTTTGGGTAGTTCGTCTGGTCTCTGCTTTTATTCCCAAAAGCCTATCCTATCCTATTCTAGCCCGTAACTCGAAGGTCATTGGGGCACCACAGATGATCGTTTAACCAGCGTACTCCATCTATCTCTGTCCTCAGCAACCATCATAGCTTCGCTCAGTCTCAGTATCAAGCCAGTCCATTCTCGAATGTTGTCCTCCCACCTCTTTTTTTGTCTTCCTCTCCTTCTGCCTCCGTGCAGCGTGCCTTTCATGATGGTCTTTGCAAGGCCTAATGCTTCGGTGACGTGGCCATATCATCGGAGATTGCGTTTCTTCACCACTGTGAGCATGTCAACGTGTTGTCCAACGGCTTGTGTCGTCTTTCAGGCTTCTGTCAGACTTCGTCGTTGGTGATGTGCTAGGTATAGGAAATCTTCAGAAGTCTTCTGTAGCACCTCATCTCCATGCTTTGTATTCTACGTTGTAGATCCGCTGTGAGGGTCCATGTTTCGCTAGCGTATAGGAAGATGGAGATGACAAAGGAGCGCAGCAGCCTTACCGTGGAATGTAGACTGATGGTCCTGTCTTTCCATATGGGCTTCAACCTTGTCAGGGCAGCAGTTGTTTGTGCGATCCTGGAGAAGATTTCCTGTCGGGACCCATTGTTTGATACAATGGCTCCTAAATATTTGAAGCTATGCACTGTGTTGAGGGATTGGCCCTGGACTTTGATGTCCGTGTTGATGCCGTTTTGGTCTTCTCTGCACTTGTTTCCATTCCATAAGCTCTAAAGGTGGTGTCAAGTCTCTGTACCAGCTGTTCAAGTTCTTGTTCCTCTCCAGCCGATCCATCAATGTCGTCAGCAAAACTGAGGTTGGAGATTGCTCTACCCCCTATGCTGACTGTGCCTTCGTGATCTGCAAGGGCATCTGACATGATGCGCTCTAGAAAGATATTGAAGAGTGTTGGAGAGAGTAGGCATCCTTGACGCATACTGGTTGTTGGACTGAACCAGTTCCCGATGGCGCTGTTGTGGAGGACTGCACTGGTAGCCTTGTCATATATGTTTTTGATGACTTCAATAATTTTAGGGCTGATGTTGTACACTCTCATGGTTGCCCACATAGATGCATGCCAGACTCGGTCAATGTGTTACGTTGAAACGCGAACGAAAGTATGTCGGAAGCGTGTACGATAGATCTAATCGTTTCGATTTGCAAAGTATTCAATAATGGAGTTTATTTACCTTTGATTTGAGTTTGCATTGTTGTTAGGAGAGGCTTTGTATAACGTTGATAATTTTCGTTGGTCGATATTATTAGAGAATATTCTGGATCGCCTTGTTTACTATCGATCGAAGTTTCGGGACGATTGTCGAAGCAAGAGGTCGTTCCGGAAGATATAAAAATATGTATTGACGTAAGTCAGTGATGACGATTTTTTATTCGATTGGTGGCAGTGCGTCATTTCTACAGTATTCGAAATTCTTCCGGAAGAGAGAGAGGTTATTTAATCGTGTGCCGAGTTGCTGTTGGGAGATAGTTGAAGTTGTTGTTAGTTGGAAAGTAAGACGATTGAGCGATTGTATGCAGTTGTTGATGTGTGCTGAATAAAAGCGGAAAACTTCATACGTCGACTTTGTGACTTGTATGCTGTTTGAGCGGGTTGCGTGAATAAACGAATCTGAGTTACACAACTATCAGGAATTCAAGCATCGGGGCTGAATCAGATGCTGATAGAAAAACACCAACATCGAACAGAGTGTAACATTTTGGGGGTCAAGCCGCGATTCACGCCATAGCCAAGGGTTCAACTGCTACAACAAGCGAGTCAACGTTACGAGAGGCAGTCATCGAGGGTAGCCGCCAACGAGTTGCGTCGAGAGGGGCCAACATACTGGGACTACATCACCGATAGGTTCGGGTTGACTGCAAGGGCGTGTGGTCGCTGAAGAGTTGCTTCGTGAGCGAACAACAGATCAGGACTACGTGGCTGCCGTAAGACTACGTCGAGGGACAGTCTCGGAGCTACATCGCCAGTATTACAGAGAGCGGCGAGCGGACATCGCGTCTACTTCAGCACAGGAGCGTGTACATCAACACCAGCGTGGTGCAGCGTCGCATACGACGAGGACAGCGGGGCCTGCGTCAGCGAAAGCGACTAGTGGAAAGCATCAGCGCTACTGCAGAAAGCGTGCTGTTCTAGAACAGTCTAGAAAGGTACAGCACAGTCAAGAACTTTCCAGAAAAAGAACTCTACAGTCAAGAACTTTCTAGAAAAAGAACTTTCCAGAAGCATCAAGATGGCTGACTTCTGGCAGAAAGGGGTTGAACTAAATCTAAAAGGCAAGCAGCTGACGGAGTACGTCAAGTCTCAGGAGAGAATACGAGAAAGAGAATTGGAAGAGAAGCGTCTAGAAAAAGAAATAGAACTAGAACAGAAGCGTCTAGAAGTAGAAGAGCAGCGTCGCCGTGAAGAAATAGAATTAGAAGAGCAGCGTCGCCGAGAGGAAAGAGAAGAGCGGCGTCTAGAAAGAGAAGAGCGGCGTCAAGAAAGAGAGATGGAAGAGAGACGATTAGAAGCTGAGCGTCAATACCAGCTAGAGTTGGCGCGTATCCAGAACAATCAGCATGCGCCACAAGTTATCAGTGACAACACGGCTCCAAAATTGCCAGCTTTCGTCGACGGGAAGGACCAGATCGACAGCTATCTGGCGAGATTCGAAAGGTTCGCCGAAAGCTCCAATTGGCAACCTCGAGACTGGGCACTTCTGACGGGGCAAGCTCTCGAAGTTTACACCAGACTGTCGAACGATGACGCCAAAAACTATGACGTCTTGAAAGAGGCCCTATTGCAGTGCTACAACTTTACAGAGAAGGGCTACCGTAAACGCTTCCGTGAATGCCGGCCTAAGTCAGACGAGACGCCAAAGCAGTTTGTGGAGCGCCTGTCGTCATATCTACACAAGTGGGTGGAGTTATCAGGCGAAACGAAGTCTTACGACAGTCTCAATGACCTGATCGTGAAGGAACAATTTCTCAATGCCTGTCACAAGGACCTAGCGACCCACTTAGAAGAACAAAAGCTGCAGACGCTTAAAGATGTGACTGAGGCTGCTGAAAGATATCTCATCGCTCATGGGAAAACCCTGGGGCCACCCAGCGCGACGAAACATTTTCAGAAGACTGGAAACCATGTGAACCAGATCCAGGGAAGCCAGACGAGCCAGAGACAGACAGACTCCACGCCTCCTCCCAGGGAAGGGCATTCAAGAGGCTGATTCACCTGCAACGCTACAGACCACAGAGCGGCTAACTGTCCTCAAAACAAAAGTAGCGGACAGCGGAGCAGTACGGACAATTCAGCGGCGGGCAACCGGCAGAGGCGGTTCTCCAATCAACGGCAAACCAGTAGATCTGACCATCAGGTGTGCGGCGGGAGCGTCATTCTTCCGAGTGAGACCGAGCGCACAGCTACCCCTGCGGACGTGCAAGAGTGCATGACCGATGGCCAACTTCTCCTTGCCAACGGAAAATCCATCCCCGTCGTCGCCAGCGCAGCTGTGACCGTCCAGAACATGCCTGTTTCTAAGGGACGCGTCGGAAATCATGAAGTGACTGTTTTAAGAGACTCTGGCTGCAGTGGGGTCATCGTCAGAGAAGACCTAATCGCTAAAGAACAGTTCACTGGCGATTCAAAATGGACACTTATGGCCGACAGCAAATGTGTGAGAGCGCCAGTTGCGAAGATTCATGTCAACACCCCTTTCTACATAGGCGAAGTCGAAGCGGTTTGCCTGAAGAAGCCGCTGTATGATTTGATGATCGGGAATATCGACGGCGCGAGACGACCCGACGACCCCGATCCAGAGTGGAGTCCTGCCTCAACTCAACACGTCGAAGTTGTGGAGGAGGATCCATTGCCATTTCCCGATGGAGACCTTACAGAGCTGCTACGGGACAATGTGGTTACTCCGGCTCAGCCCTGCCGACCAGAGATCGTCGGTGCTGTTACTACCAGGGCCCAGGCCAAGAGAGACAAGACGTCTACGCCACTGAAGGTCGCCGACAACTCTAAAGCTGCCATCGTGGACAGAGATAAGCTGATTCAGCTCCAGGAAGCTGATAGCACTTTAAACAAGTACAGGAACCGCCAAGATCACGTGACCAAACGCAGTGGCACGGTCTATTTTGAGGTGAAGGCCAAGATCCTGTACCGAATCTTCCAGCACCCGAGGGTCAACGGAGGGAAACCACTACGTCAAGTCTTGGTACCGTTACCTCTAAGGCGCCAAGTGATGGAAGTAGCTCATGACTCTATCATGGGAGGTCACCTAGGCATCAGAAAGACGTCAGACAGAATCCAGGCGGTGTTCTACTGGCCAGGGCTTCATGCGGACGTCAGCCGTTTCTGCCGATCATGTGACATTTGCCAGAAGACCATACCTCGAGGAAGGGTCCCGAAAGTGCCTATGCAGAGGATGCCTCTGATCGACCGACCTTTCAAGAGGGTGGCCTTAGACTTAATCGGCGAAATAAGACCTCCGAGTGAAGAAGGTCATCGGTGGGTACTGACTTTAGTGGATTATGCGACTCGGTACCCAGAAGCAGTGCCACTGAAGAAGATTGACACTGAAACTGTAGCAGAGGCACTGGTGGACATGTTCAGTAGACTTGGAGTGCCTGAAGAAATTCTGACAGACCTCGGGACGCAGTTCGTCTCTGACTGCATGAAGGAGGTCAACAGACTGCTGAGCATCCGGCATTTGACTACGACACCCTACCATCCAATGTGCAACGGGCTTGTCGAAAAGTTCAATGCTACGCTGAAGTCCACCCTGAAGAAACTGTGCAGCGAGCAGCCCAGACAATGGCATCGTTATATCAACGCCTTACTTTTCGCCTACAGAGAAGTACCGCAGGAGTCCACCGGCTTTTCTCCGTTCGAGCTGCTGTACGGAAGAACCATCCGAGGGCCGATGCACATCCTAAAAGAACTGTGGACGAAAGAAGTAGACACCCCAGAGGTGAAGAACAGCTACCAGTACGTGTTTGAGCTACGGGAGAAGCTTGAGCAGACTCTCGAGATAGCCAGAGAAAACCTGAAGAAGTCCCAAGACTGTGGAAAGCACTACTATGATCGTAGGGCTGTGAACAGGAAGTTTAAACCTGGCAACAAAGTGCTGGTGCTGCTACCTACCGATCACAATAAGTTGCTGATGCAGTGGAAAGGCCCGTACGAAGTGGAGACCGTGGTGGGAATCAACGACTACAAGGTGAAGGTCGGCCAGCATTCCAAGATATACCACGCCAACCTCCTTAAGCTGTACGTGGAAAGGCCATCAGAGACTGTGCACGCAGCCACAGCAGCTGTGACCGACGACAGCTTTGACAGCGAAGAACTGTTGGAACTGGGAGACTTCCACAGCAAAGAAGGCATCGATGATGTTAAGCTAGGACCAAGCTTGACGGAAGGTCATAAGATGGAGCTCAAGGACTTTATGGGCGAGTTTCCACATAGCTTCAATGATGTCCCAGGCTCTACGACTTTGGTCGAACATGAAGTCCACACCCAGACCTGGAAGGAGCATCTGCAGACCTTGAGGGAGCTGTTCCACCGTCCCGCAGAAGCCAACCTGACCGTGAGACCCAGCGAATGCATTCTGGGAGCTGACGACGTCGACTGCGTCAGACATCCGACGGAAGAGGAAGACAACGGAGGATGCACTGACTCCAGGAAAGCCCACGTGATCGTCGTCTTTGACCCTGGGCCGTTGACAACCGCAACTGACGAGGGCGTCGATTCCTTGCGAGCGAAAGAACATTGACTGTGTGGACGAACTAAGAATATTGGTAATGACAGACTTGAAAATGAAAAACGTTGACCGGGTAAATGATCTGTGAACATTGACAGTATCCAGGAAGACTTGCAGATGAGAAACTTTAACTCTGTGTGAATGAACTGTGAACATTGACAATATCCAGACAGATTTGAAGATGAAAACCATTGACTCTGTGTGAATGAACTGAGAACGTTGATAATGTTCAGACAGTCTGAAATAAGTTTTAATTCTGAACTTTGTGCATTACGTTTCAACGTTGTTGAAAGAAATTGGGTAAATTTCTTCTTGAGTGGGGGGTTATGTTACGTTGAAACGCGAACGAAAGTATGTCGGAAGCGTGTACGATAGATCTAATCGTTTCGATTTGCAAAGTATTCAATAATGGAGTTTATTTACCTTTGATTTGAGTTTGCATTGTTGTTAGGAGAGGCTTTGTATAACGTTGATAATTTTCGTTGGTCGATATTATTAGAGAATATTCTGGATCGCCTTGTTTACTATCGATCGAAGTTTCGGGACGATTGTCGAAGCAAGAGGTCGTTCCGGAAGATATAAAAATATGTATTGACGTAAGTCAGTGATGACGATTTTTTATTCGATTGGTGGCAGTGCGTCATTTCTACAGTATTCGAAATTCTTCCGGAAGAGAGAGAGGTTATTTAATCGTGTGCCGAGTTGCTGTTGGGAGATAGTTGAAGTTGTTGTTAGTTGGAAAGTAAGACGATTGAGCGATTGTATGCAGTTGTTGATGTGTGCTGAATAAAAGCGGAAAACTTCATACGTCGACTTTGTGACTTGTATGCTGTTTGAGCGGGTTGCGTGAATAAACGAATCTGAGTTACACAACTATCAGGAATTCAAGCATCGGGGCTGAATCAGATACTGATAGAAAAACACCAACATCAAACCGAGTGTAACACAATGGCTTTGTTGAAGTCTACAAACACATGATATAGATGTTGTTGGTGGTGTAGGTATTTCTCGCAGATTATTCTGAGGTTGAAAATCTGTTCCGTAGTACTTCGCCGTGCCCTGAATCTTGCTTGTTCTTCAGCTATGATTTGTTCAACTTGGGGTTTCAACCTGTTGAGTATTATTTTCAGGAGGATCTTGCTGGGATGGCTGATGGTGCAGTAATGTTCACACACATGAAGGTTACCTTTTTTTGGAAAGAAGAGTGATGACAAGTGACTTGGTTCCGTGGTGTATGCCACTCCCCACTCTGCCAGATCTTATTACAGATAATGGTGAGGGCGTCAATCATCGCTTTTCTTCCTGCTTGAAGCAATTCGGCGGGTATGTTGTCCACTCCCGCTGACCCATTTCTTCAGCGATTGCATTGTTGCCTCAACATTTTCTCGGAGAATTGGTAGATTTCTTCTTCTCTGTTCTGGGGATATGCTAGAACTGATGGGTTTCCGTTTGGTTTGTGGTTGTAAAGGCCAGAGCAGTACTCTGTCCATCTATCCAAGACTTCTTGTTCTTTTGTAAGGCATATGCCAGACTTTCTTTGGATCGTGGAGACCTTGGGATGTTTAACACTTGTCAGCCGCTTCACAGTCTGGTAGGCCTTCTTGCTGTTGTTCTTGTTCAAACTGTTCTCTGTTTCCTGGCATTGGTCCTGATTTGGCTTGGAAGAGTCCGCTGGACCTACAGCAATAATCATGTAATGTTTCCTGGCATTGCTCTTCTACCCAGTTCTCCTTTGCTGTGCGCATACCTTTTCGGATGTCATTATTGATTTTTCGGTAGGCATCAGCTCCATGTGAGGTGTTCTTTTTCTTTTTCATCTCTCTTTGTTTATCACACAGGTCCAAAAGTTCAGGTGTCCACGATTTCTTTGGGCGGTGCTTGCCAAGGATCTCAGTAACGGCATCTGTCACAGCTGGGATGAAGGTGGTGGTCATGGTGTTGATATCTACTTCACCAGCTCCCAAAATGAGCAGCGGTGCAAATTTCTTTCCAACTGTGGCTTTCAATATTTCAGCCACCTTCGGGTCTTGCAGTTTGTCCAGTTCGATCTTCAGTCTGGTGCACTTTGCTGTGTTTGCTGTCTTCAAGTGGAACCGGAAGTACATCATCACGAGACCGTGGTCACTTTCTATGTCTGCTCCTGGAAAAGTGCATGTCCTGCCGATGTAGATGCTTGATATGAAGCGTGTCTTGACCGTGATGTAGTCGATCTGGTTGTGATGCTCCCCGCTGGGACTGTCCCATGTCAATCGTATGGATTTTTTGTGGAGACCAAGCGTCTCCAAGAGTCTCAGACCCCTGTTGTTTGTCTCGTTGTTGCAATGGGGTCCACATGTGTCTCCCCAATTGTAGTGCGCATCTTGGCCAACCTTGGCATTCCAGTCGCTTTGCACTATGACTATGTTCTTCTTTGGCATTTGTTCAAAGACAATTTGTAGATGTTCATAGAAATCCTCCACTTCGCTGTCGTCATGGTCTGATGACGTGGCATAGGCCTGGATGATGGTGATGTTGAAAGGGGCTGCTTTCAGACGGATGGCAATGAATATACTGGATCCGGGATACTAATAAAAAAACAACCCAAGTAAGAACTAGGCCAACACAGTGGCATAGGTACACGACTGTGCCATATGCACATTACTATAATTTTTAAGTCCTATCTTTGTTTATTTAGTTAGTTACATTTAGTTAGTCAGTCAATCAATCTTTAAACTTAGACTAACAACAAATAGATAAATAAATAAATAAAAAGACATGTGATTTTGTTTAAACATCGAAAGATTCTACGCATAATTTTGTTTAAATATGAATTAAATTAGTTCGTTAATTAGGAATATTTACACATTTATTTACTTACGTTAATCTGTTTTGATTTTATTTTTATATTACTGTATTTGTTGTGTTTTATTCTATTTTATGTGGATTGGTTTGTTGGTTTGCGTCCATTTGTTAATTGATCGTTCCACTGCCTAGAACTGCTCTTTGAGCCCGTAGAGTCCCTATGCACAA
The DNA here is from genome assembly GCA_036898135.1 of Oncomelania hupensis. Lineage (NCBI taxonomy): Eukaryota > Metazoa > Mollusca > Gastropoda > Littorinimorpha > Pomatiopsidae > Oncomelania > Oncomelania hupensis. Next base: position 61,136,127 of record CM072517.1, read on the forward strand.
ACAATTTAATGTGAATCTATCCCTTTTAACAGTTTCATTAACGCCCGCACAAAGTTGTTAGGCATATTTTTTCTATGTAAGCTAACTCTTCAGTCAGGATGGGTTACTCGTTCAGCTTGTTTAAACCAGTTGTTATTGCCATTCCATTCACTACCATTGTGTTCCAGTTGGGGTGAATTCCCAAACCAGTCCCTGCGTTCCCAACTTGGCATCGCCAGAATGTCTGACGGAAGTGAAGGGAATAATGAGGGACGAAAACAAATTCTGGTTCGGGAATGTCTACACTCAGAACTGCAACCAGACCAATATGTCCACACGGGACTGCAGTGCCAACATTGACCGCGTCCATAAGTCCATCGCCACTCGCATGCGCAACAGTAATGACAGCAACGTTGACGTCGTCCAGCAAGTGCTGAACGTCACTTTCAAGGCTCCAGAAGGTAGGTCTGCAGTGATGTCAGTGTTGCAGGTGGGGGAGAGGGGAGGGGAATGTGGTGAGGAGCGCCTTGTGTGCTTTGACAGGATTGTCTCCGGTCCAAATGTGGCTAAACATTGGTAGACTTAGCTTGGCCCATGTTAGCATCCCACACCTACTTTAGGGTCCAACGTAGACAGGATTATCTACCGTCCAAATGTCACTCATTGGATGCATCGATGGCTTGTGAACGCTGCACTGTAAGTAACAGTGCGTATCATGCAGCAAGTTGGCGCCTTTGACAGCTTGAGTTAGAGCTTCCTTCGGCCAGCCCTTAGAGAAACTATTTAGCTAGTAAATCAAGAACAATGTTTATAAGTTTTAAAAAAAAACCTAACAAACTAGCCACGTTATCTCTGGATTTAAACTTCAGTTTTGTGTTATTAGATAATAGTGGTGAATTTTATTCGACAACCTTAGCTTTTCACTTGAATTATCTTGGTATGTCCACAAGGTGACTACGAGGCGTGCGGCAACATGTACCACGTGCCTGCTATCACTCACACCATTGACCCCACTCAAACCACCACCATCCCGCTGTTCTCCCTCAACTACCTGTCACAAGTGAGCTGGACGGCGGCGGCCAACAAGACGTATACCGTCATCGCCTGGGATTCCGGGGCCCATGTTCTTCACGCTCTTTTCTTCAACATCAAGGGAGGCAATCTGGACACCGCTATGGTAATAATAATAATAATAATAATAATAATAATAATAATAATAATAATAATAATAATAATAATAATAATAACAATAATAATAATAATAATAATCATAATAATGGATGCTACACGCGCCTTATTCCTAATGGCCTGTCTTAGTTGGAAGGTTTGAGGAGGTTCAAAAACGTTTTTTTCGATCCCCGTGGGGATGCCGGGGGTTTCAGTATAAATAGTATCCACACTTTCTGGAAATTTAGTGCTTTAAATTCCCACTGTCGATGTCTTTCTCCTTTGTTCTTTCTCATTCCTACTCTGTTCTATCAATCTACTTTACTATCTTCTTCTTCGCTAGACCAGTCACCTAACTTTTTTCTTGAAAACTCTTCCGGGACAAATCTCCTCATTTGTGTGTGAGGTGTGTTGGATCAGCTTGGGAATATTGGACGCTTTTCTGCCAAATGATCACTGGGGCTTCCTATGATGTTATTATTTGGCAATGTAGACATTATATATATATATATATATATATATATATATATATATATATATATATATATATATATATATATATATATATATATATATATATATATATATATATATATATATATATATATATATATATATATATATATATATATATATATATATATATATATATATATATATATATATATATATGTGTGTGTGTGTGTGTTTTGTTGAGATTTTATAATGAAGTTTATATTCTATTTTGTTTTTGTAAAGGGGGGTTCGATAAATTAGAGTATAGCCTCAGCGTCCACTGCGTGGGATGTCTTTATTGTAAAGTGACCGGCTGGTGGAGTGCCTTCAGTGTTGCCACTAGGGTTGTTTCAGCAGATCTTTTATGCGGTTCAGGGGCGAGTCCTCTTTCAGCGAAGTTGTGGTCTTGATTTTGTGGTCCTGATTCGGCACTTTCCAGTTCGCTGGACCCTGTACGCAATGAATAACTATTAAACTAACTTATTTTTCGAGGTTCTCGGATTCCGAACCTTTGTTCCTGAACCTTTTTTTTTTTTTGGTCCAAAAGTTTCAGCAACCTAGGTTCGGGATCAGAGAACATCGAAAGAAAGTGTTTTAACCTTCCAATTAAAACAAGGCATAGGTCAGACTCAAACTGTAACCGACGTACAGGCTCACATACTACAGACATTCCTACATACACAACAAGCACACATCCATCACTCAAACCTGTGGTGTAAAGACAAGTCGCTAATACAATCGGAAAGGAACTCGAATGTTGCTTTGGCAGCTTGAGCTAGTTTCTGGTTTGGACAGCGCCTTGAGCAGCACTTTAACCGGCAAATGCGCTGTATATTAATAATAGTGATAATAATAATAATAATAATAATAATAATAATAATAATAATAATAATAATAATAATAATAATAATAATAATAATAAGAATAGTGATAATAATAATAATAATAATAATAATAATAATAATAATAATAATAATAATAATAGTGATAATAATAATAATAATAGTAATAGTAATAGTAATAATAATAATAATAATAACAACAACAACAATAATAATAATAATAATAATAATAATAATAATAATAATAATAATAATAATAATAATAATAATAATAACTTTAGGGTATACTGATGGTTGAAAGAGTGGGCAAGCGTTCCATGTTTTGATTATGTTCTTCTTTAGGATAAAACAAAGGCAGAATAGCCCCATGAAAATAACACTTTTGAATGTAGGGTGTGTGTGTGTGTGGGGGGGGGGGGGGGGGGTGTTTATTTGTGGGTTTTTTTCTGTTTGAACGGCGTGCTGTCATATTATAATCGTTCATTTATGGGGGAACAGGTTTACCGCTCCTGCAAGTGAAAACGCGTTCAGTTCGTTTGGTCGATGATTAATAGGTGTATAGGACCTAACACAAGCCGTCAGAGGAGCCCACCTGCTGCCGTAGGCGCTTGGTCTGACGCCTCAAACCACTGAGCACAGTACTGGGAACTATTTTTTATTGATTAAAAAAACAAACGGTCGTGTTGCAGACAGCGTGGAACTACCGAGGACCGAAGAACCCGTCTGACCGTGAACAGCCGTACGTCTTCCTGCTGTTCGAGCAGAACATGGACAACCTGACTGCGGTCAGCGTACGTGAGAGTATCATCAAGTTCATGACGATCAGTCGCAACCTGGCGCCCGACGTCTTCGTCAGAGACCTCAATTTAACTGGTGTGTTGAATTGTATTTATGGATTGATGTACTTGTTTGTTTCTGTGTCGTGACGACGATGACGACGATGACGATGATGATGATGACGATTCATCATCTTTTTTTTCTTCTGTGGCAATCTCTTTACAGGGCAACATCTCCATAATAATTTGGTGGTGCGTATCCAATTAAAAAAGTTATAGTTGTTATCATGATGATGATAACGATGATAATGATGATGATGATGATGATGATGATGATGATGATGGTGGTGGTAATTGTTGTTATTGTTGTTGTTCAAACTGCTATTAATTCTCCCAATTGGTTAACATAGCTTAACAAACGTAAAACATTGAGGAACAACGGTGAACGGCCAACCCTGGAGAAGAGTGTTGAAAGGAAATAGAACGCTCATCTGTTTGCGGACAACTTACATACGTCAACAACAATGAAGTGGCCGTTCACCGCTGATCGGCAGGAGAGTGGTGACACGTGTAATTCAGCCATTATTAGTCGGTCAGTCATTTGAGGTCGTCAGACGATGTGCCTTAAAAGGCAGCAAATTTTTTTTATTGTGATTTTATTTTATTTTTGATACATTATTGTCCCTTTTATCGGAAAATTCGGGTCCGCCTCCCTTGGTGAAGGAAGACGTGGTCGTAGCCTGTGATGCGCCCAAGACCAACCTACCTAATAGTAGTTGTGTTCCTTTGGAATGTTACCGATTCGCGCGGTTCGAGTTAAGGCCCCGCCACACATACCGGTTTGAAGGCCGATTCTAGATCGGGTTTCGGATCCGTTTGCGATCGGGCCGGACTCCAAAACCGATAGCACTGCCACACGTTTCCGATCAGGTCGACCCGAAACTTCCACACAATGTGCATTGTTTATATTCACTTTCACTAGTGTCAGTGTACACGATCCCCAACCCCATCCAACAGTTTACCATCCCCATCCAACAGCTCATCTAGTCAGCAGAAATAATGTCTCTACATGCTACAAAAACTATTTAAAAATAAAAACGTAATGGAAAACCAAATCAAAACCATACAAAACATCGCGGGTTGCATCACAAGCTCTGAAGTCTTTTATTTCGTCTTTGTAAACTCGTGGGCCTCCTACATAGGTACGTAGTATAGTATATATAGTATGTAATTGAGGCCTACGAAAGACGAGACTTCCCAGCCTGTCACCTGTCATCAGCTTTGTTTGTAACGCCAAGTTGACAATGAACACGGGACGCATTCTGATTGGTTGGAAGTTTACAATCGGGGCCGATTTTGCACAGCAGAATAGAACAGGCTCTAATCGCACGATACCGAGCCGATTGCAAATCGGACCGCAGGCAAAAAGTAGTTCTGACGTCATCACGTAGCAATCGGGATCGGATCGCAAACAAAATCGTTGCACAATCGGCATGTGTGGCGGGGCCTTTAGACAGATCCTGTATCAGCCAGAGCCTTGAGCAGCTCTTGAGTTGGAAAAGAGCTCTATAATAACCATTTAAAATATCAAAGCAAGGTTGTTATTGTTGTTGTTGGGTTGCACAGGCCCTGTGGGTGTGAGTCTGATGATAGTCAAGACTGACCCCTTTGCCGCCCAGTACATGAAGCAGAACCGCATCGTCAACCCATGCCCAGCCATGCTCACTTCAAGTAAGTAGCCTGCTGATTTGGCTTAAAACCACTCTCCCCCCCCCCTCCCCTCCCTTCAACCCACTCTCTCTCTCCCTTCCCTTCCCTTCTTCAATTCTCATTCTTTTGACCTGTTTGAATTGGAAGGTTCGTCGATATTGTCTAATATCGCCTAGAGTGAACAGACGTTAAATTGAGATACTGATTTGAAACTTAGGTACGTGGAGGTTCACGAACCTTCTTTTTGTTCTTGTTGAGGCTCTCAGATCCCGATCCTAGTTTCCTGAACCTTAGGGACAAAACAACCTTCACGAACCTTGCGATTACGACAGGGTCCTAGGATAAGACTGCTCATTACAAGAATCTTAACTCCCGTCTTTGTCTTGTGCTATTCCGATAATCTTGCACTGACACTAAGTTCCGTTTTCTTGTAAACATAAACATCTTTAGGTTTAGGTTGAATTAATTATAAATGTGTTGTATGATGAATATGATTGGGATTTTCTAATATTCTTTAAAGATGGTGACGGAGATGATTGTGTATGTGTGTGTGTGTGGGTGCGTGTGCGTGTGTGTGTGCGTGTGTGTGTGTGTGTGTGTGGGTCTAAGTGCGTGTGTGTGTGTGCGTGTGGTGTGTATGATGTCCAATTTAATGTTAAAGAATCTGCATTATGTTAATTTGCTAAATGGACAAATTGGAAGATTAGACTGTCCAATTAAACTAAAATCTGTATCCCTATTTTAAAAAACAAGCTTCAAAAGTGCCTATGTATCTTCCACAAGGGGCAATGCACGTTGGGCGGAGATCCCCCATGACGCAGCAGTAGTAGATACTACAAAACCTTTAAATTTTATAGAAGGGGACCAACTAAGCATCGCTGTGGCGAAACGAAATGCGCCAAACTGCGGGACTAATAATAATGTAACAACATTCTTATTCTGATGAACACAGCAGACCGATTGGACTCATTTAATTTCATTTGATTTAGGTTCGTAGTCACGAACTTCTTATTTTGTGCAGTCAGTTATTTGTTGATTGATAACGTGAATAATTATTTGACGGAGTGAATCATTGGTGGTTCCAGAGTTTCGGTCTCTTCCATTGGCTTACAACGTCAGTTCAGTCCAGCTAATGACGTCAGTTGACGTCACATTTATGTCACCCGAGATCAACGTCAGCGTCTGTTGCCAAGACACCACTGTCGTGTAAGTGCCCAGGGGAGTAGGAAGAGCGCCTTATAAATATCATCATCATCATCATCATCATCATCATCATCATCATCATCATCATCATCATCATCATCATCATCATCATCATCATCATCATCATCATCATCATCATCATCATCGTCGTCGTCATCATCGTCGACATCGTCTTCCTCATCGTCGTTGCTTTTATTTTCATTTTGTTGTTTACAGTTCGAATGCACGAATGGCAAATCCTTTGGGAAATGGATTGATACCTCCAGTATACACTCGCAACCCTCCCATGGTCAACCTGGTCCCTGCAAACTTCTTCGACACTTTCTATTACCTCAGTGAGTTTGACCATGCATTTGTTGTTGTTGTTGTTGTTGTTGTTGTCGTTGCTCAGTTTGCCTGCCATTCAATGTAAAGCTGAAATAAAACTGTTTATTATAAATGTACCATAATGTGATAGCCCGTACAACTATTATAAATGTACAATAATGTGATTGGCAGAACAAAGCAAGCACTATAGGCTCCATTCCCGCCTGTTCGTTCGCGATCTCGCTGTTGGCTATGGCGTTAGATGGAGCGCCTCAAGCAAGCAAGCTGTCGCCTTGAGTTAGATTTTGTTTTCGGCCGGCGCCTTTGAGTAGACTAGTAAAAGAACAAATCAATGAAACGCCGATTATGACTACGACTATGTAAAAGAAAGAATCAATTAAACACCAATTACAGTATGATCATTACTATGTAAAAGAACGAATCAATTAAACACCAATTACAGTATGATCTTTACTATGTAAAAGAACGAATCAATTAAACGCCGATTTTGACTATGACTATAAAAGAACGAGTTGATTATATTATTGTATGTGATTGCGCCCATAGGCAGCACGTGTGGTGAGCTCCGGGTGTTCGTGCTGTTTGTGCCAGACTGTTTGGACTATTGTTGTTATTTTTGGTATCTGTTTATTCGTGTTGTTGCACTGCAGAAGGTGGTGTTGGTTTTGTGCGGACATTTGCTGGATAACATCAATAATTCTTCGTTTTGTGTCGCCTTTTATTCCCCTTTGGAAGTGCCAGTTGTGTTGTTTTGAACTTTTTACAACGTCCATTTTTCATCACCCATTTCAAAATTGTGAAGTAAGTTCATTTTAATTAACTTGTTTACATCGTCTATTATGAAATCTGCTCACCGTGTGCCATTGACAATGTTTGGGCGCCTTCGTGACCCAGTGATCTATTGGCCTAGTGAACAGTACAACCCAAATGCTGCCTTCATTGGCCATCTGTTTTGTCAGAACATTATCACTACTGACCTACTGACCCGCTGCCGTGATCCGTACTCACCTGCTTTCACATTTGGGAAACCCGGGCGCTCCACTACACGGGTAGAAGAACACGTTGACCCAGTGACCTCAACGTTCAACCCGACTGTTACCCTCATACGTCAGTTCGGCTGTACTGCGACTTCCAGGCGTCATCTTCCGACCGATGTGTACTCCCGCATAAAAGAACTTGACATTGCGGCGAAATCACCTACCACGCGTGGTCGCAGGGCTGGCCGTTTGGTACGTTCATGGTTTCCATCCCCCACCGTCACCGACCAGTCACCTTCACATGGCCGTGGAGTTTTTGCTGTCGCCGGGACTTCTTCGGGATACCAGGCGGTCTCTGCTGCTTCCAGCCGGCCACCTCTGCCTGTGCAGGTGGTCTCTGTTGATACTGACCAGCCATCGCCTTCTACGGTGTCTGCCCTTCTTGATGCTTCACCGGCTTCCTTACGCCGCGCATCTCCGGTTAGTGTCGGTGCATCAGATGTTCCAGCAGTATTGCCTAAGATTGATGCGTGTCCCAAATCACAGAACATCAGGGTCTTCTGCCTCAACGCACAGTCTTGTAGAAATAAGGCACTGGAACTGTGTAACTTAATTACCGACGAGGACTGTGACCTTGTGTTCTTGTCAGAGACATGGCTCATGCCTACAGGTGACGAGAGCACCATTGCCGAGTTGACACCTCCAGGCTTTTCACTGAAGTCAGTTCCACGCCTGTCTAGATCTGGAGGTGGCCTTGCTATTTTATTCAAACATTCTCTTAAAGACTACATAACTATTGTCTGTGATGCAAATGACCTCACATATAGAACATTCCAGATATGTGAGACACGCCTATGCATTCGTGGTTTGAGCTACATATTTTTAAGCATATACAGACCCCCCTACAGTAAAAAGAACAGGATGACTGATAAGATGTTTGTGGAAGAATTTCCATGCTTGTTAGATAAGTTTCTGTCTTGTGACAGACTGTTTGTTGTTGGAGACTTCAACTTGCATTTTGACACACCCAATAATACGTATGTAAAAGCCATGACTGACACCTTACAGTGCTTCAACCTGGAGCAGCTCGTCCGCGTGCCCACCCGCAGGAGTCGACACATTGTTGACTGGATTGTAACAAACAGCGCCGCGAGCGTGATCAATCTAATCGTTGAGGACAAAGATGTGTCGGATCATTTCTGTCTGTTCTTTGAGCTTGCGACTGCGAAGCCGCGCCAGAAATCCAGGCAGGTCACTTCCCGAAACCACAGAAGAATTGACGTCGCTGCGTTCAGGTCTGACCTGTCGCGCGCTTTTGTAGTCTTTCGCGCGGACTCGGAGGTGACCGCAGAAGATTACGACACGTGTATTAAGTCTGTTCTTGATGAACATGCGCCGCTCGTGACACGCCGTGTGTCAGACCGGGTGTCTGCACCCTGGATGTCGCCTGTCATCACTCAGGCCAAACGTGACCGCCGCCGCGCCGAACGCGTCTGGCTGGAGACTGGCCTGACTGTTCATCGCCAGATCTTCAGCCAGCACCGCAATCTGGTGAACCGGATGGTTCGTGACGCCAAGACAAACTACGTACGCGGTAAGATTGAGAAGTCTACAAATTCCCGCGAGCTGTTTCGCTTGTGCGGAGAACTTCTGGGTGGGTCCGCGGGCGGGGCGCTTCCCACCATTTTCCCGCTTGAGTCCCTACCAGAGAGGTTCGGCGAATTTTTCAGCGGAAAGATCGCTGATCTAAGAAGTACATTTGATTCCAACCTCCCAGCAAGGAGTCCCCCCTCTTCGCCTGGCTTCTCTGGATCTCCGTTTTGCACCTTTGGGTCCGTGACTGAAGACCAAGTTAGGAAAATAATGGTTAGTATGCCAAAGAAGTCATGTCAGCTTGATCCTATCCCCACAGATCTTCTTTTCCAGTGTCTGGATGAGGTCATTCCTTCAATAACAAAAATCATGAACGCCTCCCTCTCGTCTGGCTCTGTCCCTTCTGTCTTCAAACATGCTTTGATAAATCCACTTTTGAAAAAGCCCACTCTTGATCCCGAGATTCTAAAAAATTACCGGCCAGTCTCCAACCTTCCGTTTCTGTCAAAAGTCCTTGAGCGCATTGTCCTCGAACAGCTCATGTCGCATCTCGAGGCGCACAGCCTGCTTGAGCCGTTCCAGTCGGCCTACAAAAAGAGTCACAGTACAGAGACCGCCTTATTACGTGTTGTCAATGACCTGTTGGGCGCGGCGGATCAGGGTAAGGTATCGATTTTATCGTTGCTCGATCTGTCCGCTGCGTTCGACACCATTGACCACGACATCCTCTGCGCCCGCCTGGAAACGACCTTTGGTTGCACTGGAACTGTTCTAGCATGGTTTTGCTCTTACCTGTCTGATCGCACTCAGGCTGTCGTGGTGAATAATGCTAGGTCCACTCCCTCACATTTGAAGTATGGAGTTCCGCAGGGTTCAGTCCTTGGCCCTGTCTTGTTCACCATGTACACCCAGCCCTTGAGCTCTATCATAAATGCCTTCAATCACTCATATCACTTCTTTGCTGATGATTCGCAGCTACATAATTCTTCTTCTCCTTCTCAGATTCCTGCACTAGCTCAGGATTTGTCTCAGTGTATCAGCTCTGTTGCCGACTGGATGAATGAAAACAAACTAAAAATGAATGATGATAAAACTGAGCTCATCCTGATTGGTTCAAAGTCCAAGTTGCGGCGGGCCTCTTCACACTCAATGACTGTTTCTGGTCACCAGATTGAGTTCTCAAAATCTGTCCGCAACTTGGGAGTCTATCTTGATGAAAGCCTGTCAATGGAAACTCAGATCAACATACTATGCAAATCTCTTAATTTTCATCTTCGAAGACTCAGTAAAATACGCCGATACCTCACAGTTGAAGCCACTAACAAACTTGCTGTTTCCTTTATTCTGTCACGACTTGACTACGGCAATTCTCTGTTGGCCGGCCTACCAGAAAATAAACTCTATAGACTGCAACGCATCCAAAACAACACTGCCCGTCTCGTTCTTCGTCAACCGCGCCATTCTAGTGCAAGCACTGCTCTAAAAACCCTTCACTGGCTCCCTGTCAAAGCTCGTATTGAGTACAAAATTGCCTCCATCTGTTTCCATTGCCTCCACACTGACTCCTTTCCCTCCTACCTCTCAGGATTGTTGTGTTTATATCAACCTTCCCGAGTACTTCGTTCTCAAAATTCATCTCTTCTCACTGTTCCCAAGTATTCCCTTAATTCCTTTGGGAAAAGGTCATTCTCTGTTTTTGCTCCCACTCTGTGGAACTCTTTGCCTTCCGACCTCCGCCTCATCCAGTCGCATGATGCTTTCAAGAAGAATCTAAAAACCCACCTATTCTCCAAATATTTCAGCCATTGAAATTTCGCCAAAGTCCCTGCCACCAGAAGTAACCAATTAACGACAGTGGTGGATATGGTGATGGTTGATGTGGTGGTGGAGGTGGTGGTGGTGGCGGAGGTGGTAGTAGTTGCCGTGGTGGTGGTGGATACTTGTGATGGTTGTCGTTCGCTGTCGTAATGGTGGTGGCGGCGGTGGCGGTGGTGTTGATGTCAGAAGAAGGATTAGTAATTAAAAAAAAAAAAAAGAAGTAGAATTTAGTGTTAAAAGGTAGTATGCGCACCCTCTTCCCCTTGGTTGCCTGCTCCCATCCCAGTTTCAGCATTTTATTTAAAAGCGCTTTTTACCTAGGGTGAGGAACACCTTTTAGTTCTATTTATTCGTTTTAACCTCCCACGTGGAGGAATTTCCCTTGTGTGCATGCTCACATTTCCCAGTTTTGGATGGTCCCGCACCTCCCCACCCCCACCTCCTCCCCTACCCCCGACTTTGACTAGAGAGGGGGTGCGTGCTGCTTTTTAGTTTAGCCCTGGTCTATCAGTCACTGGACCCAGGGTCCTATATTTTTACATTGTTGCGATCTTCACGTAATGGGTTTTTGAAATTTGGCAGTCAACTATTTTATTCCATAAAATTATACCTTTTTTTTAACTGGCTCATTCAGTCAGAGGACCAGGATTAAGTTCTGTCAATGTATTTTATTGTATTTATTCTATATTGTATTTGATTGCGTAAAGCCATGCTTGGTTGTGTGTTAATGTTTCTTACATCTTTTACATGTAAAATATATGTATATATGTTTGTTTGTTTTTTTAAAAATACTTTTGTTTAATTTTATTGGACACGCGTATTTTTACGAATTTTATCTTATTGTTTTTAGCTGCTTATAATAATTCTGTGTGTGTTTGTTTGTAGGCATGTGGTGTCAGATGTATGTGTGGTTTTTTTTTTTTTTTTATTTTTTTATTTTTTATACACCATGTTTTAGTGTGTTGTACAGTCTCTTATTGTGCGAGAGCTTGTGTGAGAGTATGCGTGTGAGCGCTTTGAGCAGACTTTTAGTTTGGAATTGCGCTTTATAAAATAAATTATTATTATTATTATTGATTCAAAAAGTCCCCTATATGCTTATGTGTCCGGGGACGTTAATCTACTCAACGAAACGAAACACCGATTGTGACTATAAATTCAATTCAATTTCATATTTAATCGACTTTTTATAACAATGTGATTTTAGACAACAGCACACACAAAAAAGGTAAAAATAAAAACAAACAAATAAACAAAGTCTCTTAACTATTTCCACTTCAATAATTCTGTTCCGACAATTACACCCGCAATATCAGATGTCTCTAAGATCGTCTTGTGCAATTAAAGTAATTCTTTTTTCCTTTGTACAGTACTGTTAAAACGGTGCAATTAAATAATATATGTTGTAAGGAATTAGTCCCGGTACATATACAATTTTGACGTAATATACCTTATTCATAATATAAAAAATAGGGGTATTGGAATGACCTTTTGTTGTGTTTCGTCCCATTTAGAGATTTTTTCTAATGACATTTGAGATAAATTAGCCAAATAAGGTGCAATGTGACTATAGAAGACGGAATCGATTATTGATAGTATTAGAATTAAGGTATTGGAACAACCTTTTTGTAAGGTTCCACCCCATTTAGGGATTTTTGCTAATGAAATGTTAGATAAATTAGCCAATAAAAAGGTGCAATGTGGCTATACAAGTAGGAATCGGCTCGACATTGATTGTATTGTGATGCTTGCAGAATTTGATATGACGTTGCTGATGCTGGACGTGACGGATGACCTTGCCGATAAGGCCAACCCGGACACGCAACTCTTGTGGCAGGTAGTCAACATCCGGGAAGCTGACTTGCTGTCCGGGGTGACGACGCAGCCCTACATGACGCCCTTGCCCATGGTGGGAGCAGGCAGCGAGAGAGTGATCATGGTCCTCTTACTGAAGCAGGAATATCGTGTACAGAACGTGTCAGCCTTGACTAGATTCACTGCCTCCAACTGTTCTCAGCAACTCAAAAACAGGTCAGTTTTCTGCCCCACACCTCTTCTAAGGTTGGGGAAAAAACACTTTATAAATATACCATTCTTCTTCATTTTCTTCTTCCTCTTCCTTCTTCCTCTTCCTTCCGCTTCTTCCTTCTTTTTTTCTTCTTGTTCTTGTTCTTGTTCTTGTTCTTGTTCTTGTTCTTGTTCTTCTTCTTCTTCTTCTTCTTCATCTTCGATACTAACCGTACAAATCTGCTCACTAAACCGCATCCTTCTTCAGTTTAGAACAACGAGCAACTTGTATGCCCTCCCCTTAGCTTACTGTGGATATACGAAAACAACAGTATTTCAATTATTTAAAATCTTTATTTAAAAAAATAGTTTTGATTCTTCCATTTTGAGCTCTCCGTTCTGATCAGACGAGACGTATTCTCTTGAATAATGTGAATATTACATTCTAAAATTTTAAAAAGAATGGTGTCGGGCAGAATGGATGTTCTTTGAAGCTTGGGGTAGGGGTGGAAAAAAAAGGGAAGGTAATTGCACAGCTTGAGGCATTCTGGTCCAAAATCTTTCTGTGTGCGGTTGTAGTTGTGTGGTGTGGTGTCCTGTCGTGTCGTTCACTTGACGCTTTGTCATAGTATGAAGGACGTGACGTGTGCAGGTGTCGCTTTGACCTCAACGCGTTCATCGGAGAGCAGAACATGTCCGTGGAAGGAGCCTCCTGGTTCCGCTCCTCCCCGGATCTCTTTTCACGTCATCATCTCGTCATGTCAGGTCTTCAGGCAGAGGCTGCTGCATGCGCCGGCGTCCCCGGGTACAGCAGCCCCTGTGCCAAAACCTGCACTGGCGGGTCAGAGGTCGTACTGGCGCAACTTTCAATCACCGTGTTGCTGTGTTTGCTGTCGGTGCTGATGATGAAGTGGTGATACTGAAGACTGTTTCCCAGTTGAAGATTTTTCTGTTTGATATTTGTTGTTTTAGCTGAGTAATTGAAAAATTGTTCCCGTTGCAGCTAATCTCCGTTTCACTATTCACGGCTGTTTCACTATTCCTCGCAGGACTTTAAAAATAAATTACTCTAGAATATAGGCCTATGTATTTGAATCAAGAAATCGGTATCGTTTCATTGTGTACAGATATACGCTGATGATATTCAAACAAAACCGTGCTTTGAAGGACATCATGTTAGTTTATTGTGTTTTATTTATGTACATAAACATAAAAATGATTATTTAGTCTTCGTTTTTAACATTTCTTTATTATTTGTTTTATTTTTTTTTATTTAGTATTAAATAGTTTTTTGTACCTTATTTGGAAATATTTATTTACCTTTGCATTTTTAAATTTATGTTGGTGATTGTATTATTTATAATTTATTTTGTCATTTATCAATTGATTAATTACGTATTGTTTAAATTGTTAATTAGTTAAAGGGTTGATTATTTATTTATTTATTTATTTGTTTGTTTCAGTTCAGGTATGTTTTCTGAGCTATTATTGTTCTTCTTGCGCATTGATCATAACTGTTTTAATGGAATCCTGCTCCTTAAAAGACCCCAATCAGCACCACCAGCACCACCACCATCATCATCATCATCATCATCATCATCATCATCATCATCATCATCATCATCACCATCATCATCAGCATCAGCATGAATGTTAAACCAACAGTGATGCGAAATGCCTAACTTACTATTGCACAAAAAGGACACAATTTTGACAATTCCTGGTGCAGTCAAGAATGTTTTCTTTGATATCCTTGTTTATTTGCTCTTATGGCTGAACGAGTGAGTTAGGATTTCAACTGACTGCCTTGTATCACTCCATTGTTAAGATGTGACCGACTGATGTGATTGTTATTGTGTCGTTGTTTTGTCATAAGATGTTGCTCATTTATATTAGCATCCATATTGCTTTAATTGCTGTATTGTGTTCTATGGTCTTAATAAGTTGTTTTCTTGTCCAATCCATTTTCCAACTTGTGTAGCTGTTATTGGTCGTTTACGCGGAAGACAGCCTTTTTTAAATACATAACATAAAATACAAAAAAATTGTTTGTTCTCTATTCGTGTTTTTAACACCTTTATATAGTCCTGACTCGTCGATCAAGAATCTTAGCACACGCGGAAGAGCAAGAGTTACTTTTTAAATTAATAAAACAACAGAAGCCAACCAACCAAACAAACAGTCAAGCATACATAATGGAGTCCCCAAGTTTTACGTCCACATTTTGGCAATGTAAGTCTTTAAATCTTTATTCGATAATTTTTTTTATTGTTGTTGCAAGATAAGAAGTGCTCAGTGCTTTATTTTGAACTGTGAAGAGATTCAAATTCTTCTTTTAATTCATTCGCAAGTGCATTAATTGCGCTTCCCGTTCACCGTCCATGGCCTTCGCAGTATTTGAATTTTTAACATCTGATGGAAACTTTGCTTTATTTTTTGGATCACGCCACCGTTACCTCTCTGCATTCGCAATGGACATGTCTACCGATGTGGAGGATCGCGCTATACAAGACATCATCAACATCAACATCATTAACATCAGTGTTTGCAACATTTATTGGTTAATTTATAAGCGGGTATGATTCCCTTGAGTGCAGAACCACCGGGCATTACCCTAATAGAATGGATCCTCGATGACGCAGAGGTAGTGGATCTTCGATAGCACAGCGGTAGCAGCAGTAGGTATATGTTTTATACCTAGCCTACGTGGGACCCGCTGGATCCACTACCTCTTCTTCACTATTGAGGATCCACTCTACTTCGTTAATGGCCCCGTGGCAGGATTTAACGAATACAAAAAAAAATAATCAAATAATTTCTCTTCTCTCCCACACTCTTTGGATCTTTTAGCTTCGACGGCTATTCGACCGATTAATTAACTAACATGACACTTCACTTTGCGGACTGCCCCTAAACCTCCACAACACACACACTCACACACACACACACACACATACACACCTCTTCTCATCGCATCTTATCCCTCCTTTTTCCCATCCTCCACTCCCCGCCTCCATCCCCATCTTCAAAAGCGGATTGCACAATGAGAATAGGGAAGGGCTGTGCATTACAACATTCAACAAGTATATATACCTCTCTCTCTCTCTCTCTCTCTCTCTCTCTCTCTCTCTCTCTCTCTCTCTCTCTCTCTCTCTCTCTCTCTCTCTCTATCTATCTCTACCTATCTATATCTATATATCTATATTTATATATACATGTATCTCTCTCTCTCTCTCCCTATATATAGTATTACGTGTACCCATCGACAGAAAGTTGACTCTGCATTTCCTGTTTTCATATATATCTATATAAAAGTCTGAAAACAGGAAATGCGGAGTCAACTTTCTGTCGATGGGTACGCGTAGCTTACATGAAATAATTATGGTCAAACTACATTTCTTACTGGTTTTCAAAAAAGCGTTCTATTTCAACAAACGTGCACCAATGTTCACCAAACGACACCGGCGTTGCTTTCTTTGGGTAGTCTTGGGCTTCTCACTGTTCACCAAAAAGTGCAGTCTTATCTTCACAGTTTAGTTTTTGTTTTGGTTCCCTCAGCACCACCACCACCACCACCACCTCCACATCCCCACACTCGGGGTATTGAGTATTGACCCCACAGACGTGTTGCAGTGATCACTAGCCTTTCCTGGGGACGCTGTCACCTGTGATCGCTCTCACAGCATTTTGACGAAGATGGCCATCACATCCGCTAATAGATACGGAGCCGTTCCGTTTAGTGGGTCTGCGCCGCAGAGCAAAACAAACAAGACGATGTAAGTACAGGATGACCTAATTATGGGCAGAGCTACCAACCTAAATAACAGCACCTAGAGATGTAAGAGCTTTTTTTTTTTAAATTTTAAAGAAACTGACATTTGCACAGAGAAAGAACATTTTTACTATTATATTAGCAACATTGTTTTGACATCACAAAAGCCCACTATGAAGACTAGCATTTAAGATTAATTTACGTGTACGAACTAAAAGATCAGTTGGACTTTTATGAAAAAATACACAACACAAGTGGGGAATTCAAATACATATTAGTTCACAAACGAAGGTGGGAATTTCCCAAGCGTCCATAATTTCACCAATATTATTTCATATTGTAATAGGTGGTTAGCAACATTACTGAATAATGAAGTAGCACCTGTCCAATGCGAACAGGACACAGGAAACGCAGACGAATTTACATTAAGAACAACAAACATATCTCTGCGTGGTTTAAACCATATTAATTTACTCTGTTATCTTACAGGATCAAACACTCTTCAACATCTTCCTAGAGCGCATCATGTCAGATGCTCTTGCAGACCATGAAGGCACAGTCAGCATAGGGGGTAGAGCAATCTCCAATCTTCGTTTTGCGGATGACATTGATGGATTGGCTGGGGAGGAACAAGAACTTGAACAGCTCGTACAGAGGCTTGACACCACCTCCAGAGCATATGGAATGGAAATAAGTGCAGAGAAGACCAAAATGATGACCAACAACACCAATGGCATCAACACGGACATCAAAGTCCAAGGCCAATCCCTCAACACAGTGCATAGCTTCAAATACTTAGGAGCCATTGTATCAGACAATGGGTCCCGACTAGAAGTCCTCTCCGGAATCGCACAAACAAATGCTGCCCTGACAAGGTTGAAGCCCATTTGGAAAGACAGGACCATCAGTCTACATTCCAAAGTAAGACTGCTGCGCTCCCTTGTCATCTCTATCTTCCTATAATGCTTGCGAAGCATGGACCCTCACAGCAGATCTCCAACGAAGAATACAAAGCATGGAGATGAGGTGCTACAGAAGACTTCTGGGCATTTCCTATACCCAACACATCACCAACGACGAAGTCCGACAGACCATCACACAAGCCATTGGACAACACGATGACCTGCTCACAGTGGTGAAGAAACGGAAACTCCGATGGTATGGCCACGTCACCAGATCATCAGGCCTTGCAAAGACTATTCTGCAAGGCACAGTGCAAGGAGGTAGAAGAAGAGGGAGACCGAAAAAGAGGTGGGAGGACAACATTCGAGAATGGACTGGTTTGACACTGAGCGAAGCCATCAGGGCTGCTGAGGACAGAGAAAGATGGAGTATGCTGGTTAAACGATCATCTGTGGTGCCCCTACGACCTTCGGGTTACGGGACAGGATAGGATAGGATAGGATCTTACAGGAAAAAACCCCATAGCAGACAGTTTCTCAATCACAAGAGATTTGAATTCTCATAAAAATGTAATAACTTTCAGGGACCAGATTAGTAACTGAAAATGAAGAAATCGAATGTGGGAGAGAAGTAAATGTGCAGGCATGAATCTAACAAACAGGAAAAGACATAATGTGAAAGGAAACATTAATAACTTATTATTAATATTATTAATAACTTATGAAACGTCTAAATATATCTACGTCCTAGAGCATGATCGCGTAATATAAATATTAATGCAGGAGGCTGTCGGTCTGGAAAGAAGTTTAACATTCTTGACGCCCGATCATCAAAGCGTGTATGCTGGCGTTTTTCCTTACATCCAAAGAAGTCGACTTTGGTGTCATTGGGTGCGTACAGGAACTTGGGAAGTTCAAGGAAGTGCGAGCTGTTTATAACAGCTTGTCCTTCATTTGGAGAGCACTCGTCCATGTGATTGTCCATCATGATGAACCAGCCCAAGGGACAGTCTGGGTAATTGTACGAATCCGCTACTATTGTAAACGCTCGAGCGAGGAACCTGAAAATAGCACGCATTCTTTGGAAAATTTTCTTGTGCTTTGAGCATTCCTTTCCCCGGGATTCTAGCGCCTTACAAGACTGAGGTAATACACATTGCTGCGATCGGTGGAAAGTATCGCCAAAACTCCCGCTAGCAGCAGGTGAAAGTATTCCCTCCATCCCTTCAAAGTATACTTTGGACTCGCTGCTAGCCGCGGATGCGAACCGCAGTACTGTTTAAAAGTGATGGAAAGAGCGGAATATTGCTACAAGGGTTCGGGTAAGTGTTAGTTGTAGATCTATCCCTAGCCCTTGCCCTAACCATTTTCTCTACAGAAATGCTCTTTTTCCGTCCCAAAAACCCATTTGCCTTCTTG
This sequence comes from Oncomelania hupensis, assembly GCA_036898135.1. Lineage (NCBI taxonomy): Eukaryota > Metazoa > Mollusca > Gastropoda > Littorinimorpha > Pomatiopsidae > Oncomelania > Oncomelania hupensis. The sequence continues at coordinate 61,155,114 of CM072517.1, forward strand.
GATTCTTAAATTGTATTAAACCAAGTGAGGACACTCTGTCCGGCGTGCGAACTTGTTTTTTCCAACCTATTTCCAGTCATTCGCCGAAAAAAGCAATTACCGAAGTCGAACGAAGCTCTCCGAGTCGAGCGAAGCTATCCGATGTTTTACGAACAAATGTTCGCCGTACTACGTGAAACCACAGGCTGGGAAGTCTCGTCTTTCGTAGGCCTCAATTACATACTATACTACATACGTATCATAGATACTCTAGAGAGTTTACAAAATCAAAAGCAAAGACTTCAGAGCCTGTGGTGAAACATCCGTGCATAAAAATAGCCGCTGTTGCTTCTAGATCTAATTCTGTTTCGATCTGCACAGCTTCAAGCTGTAATGAAGTCAAGTCGGGATTCGCATATTGAAGCAGTTAGTATTTATTTTTATTTTATGATGATTAATATACTGACACAATTAGTAATAAAGAGTAAAAGTAATACATAACACATAATGCACACATACAACGATTTCACATCATGATCTATATCAACAATAAAACCATGACAAAACTTCAAAGCGCTATGGATACGTTGATGTCCCTTCAGCACAAGGCAAAGCAAGTTTATAATGGTCTCAAAAAACAGTGACATTTCTATTGCAAGCACCAAAGCAATTATTTATTTAACTAATATTATTCTTTTTAACTGATACAGTAAATTTGTTATAAGTATTTCAATGATATGTATTTTAATGAGAAACACGTATTAAAAAAAATGTTGCGTGGCGGGCGGAAATTTCCATAAATCATCTCATATAATATATAATGTAGATTAAGCCTATGTATACTGTATAACAGTGTCTACTGGGTTCTAGGCAGGAAATGGGGAATGCTATTATTAGCCTACTGCTGAGAACTAACAAAATGCAAATCAAGGAACGCAACTATTAAATATGGTCGATAATAATTATGCTCGTATTAACAAAGTATACCGTTGCGAAATGCTAAATCTGTGTAAATCGAACAGAATTAGAAGCAACAGCGATCATTTTTAATGTCAGCTAGTCGTAGTCATGCAAGCATCATTTCGTAACACATCGGAGAGCTTCGTTCGACTTCGGTGATTGCCTATTTGGGCGAATGACTGGAACTAGGTTGGAAAAAACAAGTTTGCGTCCGGCGTCAATAAACTGTTCGAAAAAATTCTCAAACGGTTCGTAAAAGACAGTTGACCTAGAAACAAATATAGCGTGACCTAATTCGTCGCCTAGAGGAGACGAAACTTACTTTTCTGTTTCTAGTCTTTCACCTACACTGTAACTGAGCGGGCTGCTAACCTCGCCAAAGTATCCCTTCAAGGGACAAGGGACATACTTTGGCCTGCTGCGCAGCGTGTGCCTGGAGTATACTTTCTTTCGATCGTAGCTATGTGTAATGGGTGCAAGACTACACTCATCATCATCATCGTCATCATCATCATCATCATCATCATCATCATCATCATCATCATTATCATCATCATCATCATCATCATTATCATCATCAAAGCCTTCTTTGTCAGAAGGTCGTGCGTTGTAGACTGCAGGCTCCGAAGCGACTGTTCAGGGGTGAACTTTAACCCTGCAAACGGCAGCTGCATGGGGGTGTCGTCCTCTATCTACACTTTCGGCATCATCATCATCATCATCGTCATCATCATCATCATCATCATCATCATCATCATCATCATCATCATCATCATCATCATCATCATCATCATCATCATCATCATCATCATCATATTCTTGTTATTGTCCATTCTACTAAATGTAAATTGCCACAATTATTACCATGGTGCACAACAACAACAAATTATCCACTGCAGACTTCGGCTGGGTGTAAGCAACCTTAACTACGATATGTATCGTCGCCATTTGATAGACGACCCGGGTTGGCGTTGCGGACACCAGGTTGAAACGTCTTAACACGTCCTGCTCTTGAGTCCCTTGTTTGACGATGCCCGTATTCAAACGATTGGTCTTCTTGATCCCATCCTCAGGGAAGTTAATATCCTACTTTTTGGAAATGCAGAACTGTCATTGCAAGGAAATGCCAACACGTTTTCAACAGTCCACACATTCTTACTTTCATGTAACCGCTTCGGATCGCCTCCCATTATATTTTCAACGACTTTCAAAATTTTGATCCCCTTCACACATCTGTTAGTTTCTTTTCACAAGGCATAGCTCTCTCTCGCTCCCGCCCCTCCCCGCCTCTTCCCATCCCCGTTTCTTCATCCCTCTCGCTTGGAAAAAATTGTTTAGTTTGTAATTCTTCAATATGCCTGGTAACTTCTCAGACGTTTTTGTGTGTTAGTATGGTTTTATTCAGTAAATGTTTTTTTTTTTTAATTTTTACTTATTTTTGTTGTTTTATTTATTTATATCAATGCTTTGTTTGTTGCTTCCTGTCGTCGGCCAGAGATATTTTTTATCCTATCCTATCCCGTAACTCGGAGGTCGCTGGGGCACCACATATGATCGTTTCACCAGCGTACTCCATCTTTCTCTATCCTCAGCAAACCCTCATGGCTCAGTGTCAAACCAGTCCATTCTCGTATGTTGTCCTCCCACCTCTTTTTCGGTCTCCCTCTTCTGCTACCTCCTTGCACTGTGCCTTGCAGAATGGGTCTTTGCGAGGCCTGAGGATCGGGTGACGTGACCATACCATCGGAGTTTCCGTTTCTTCTCCAGATATTCTCCGATATTAACTCCGATATTTTTTTAATACATTATTTATTATTTGGGTAGCATTTGGGCTTCCGTGCGCCCTGATGTTTTGCCTTGAATTATTATCTGATTTGTTGAAAAAATTTATGTTTGAACTTATTGCAACGAAAGGTCGAACGGCGCATTATGGCCTCATTATACAGAAACCGACCCATTAAGCCGATGTTGTCCTACCCGTCAATGGTGATGTTGTTGTTGCCGCCAGCGACGAGATCACTCCAGGGACTGCTGATCAGACGATCAGTGTGGAACCAGCTGTCACGGCTGCTGCCTGTGCCGTTAAAAACCACCTCCACTACCTTGCTGCCGTTGGTGTACAGCACAAGCCGCACCTGCATAGGACGTCGTCGTCATCATCATCATCATCATCATCATCATCATCATCATCATCATCATCATCATCATCATCGTCATCGTCGTCGTCGTCGTCGTCACCATCATCATCACCATCATCGTTAACAGCATTATTATTATCAATAGCAGCAACAACAACAACAGGGTCTTTACCTTGTCGATGTTGTTTGAGGGCCAGTTGGTCAGCAGCTTGGAGCGGTAGTAGTGAGTGCAGCTGGAACGGTCGGCGCTATAACATGCCGTGTCCATGCCAGGCAGGTCGTCCTCGCTGTTCAAGGAGTCATTCCAATAGGCGTTGGTGGTCAACCCCTCTGGAATTACCACTGGAGGTTGCAAGGTTTTGGACATGGAGCTCTGAGCGCGAAACACCAAGGCCCAGTCCTTGGATTCCCTGTCGCGCACTGGGAAGTTAGATGAAAGTGTTTATGTTTGTCAACACTCTGTCTACGGGAACATGGCATAACGAAGTCTGTACATATCATGTAAGATAAAATATTCATCATCAGATGCCCGATAGCAAGCGCTAAGACCATTTGCTTTAGAACAAGAAATTTGCGGCTTCTACTTTATTTCACAAACCCACGTTTTCGCCCGTTGATGCAGGTAGGTCTATTTTAAAGCAACCAAACAACTAATTTGAGTTGTACAACGTAGTTTTCTTCGTAACACGATAGAAGGAAATTGTAGTGCTCTGAACTCACCGTCTCCTGTGACAGGGCTATAGTTGTTCCACGTGCTGTCGCTAACTCCCTCAGCACCGAAAGTGTAGATGGACGATGCTACACCCATGCAACTGCCGTCGGCAGGGTTAAAGTTCACACCTGAACAGTCGCTTCTACTGCTGCAGTCTACAACGCAGGACCTGCTTACACAGAAGACTTTGATGATGATGATGATGATGATGATGATGATGATGATGATGATGATGATGATGATGATGATGATGATGATGACCATGATGGGCCACTTCATTTAACATAGTGAGCTCAGAACCTCAATTAGCGCTACTGCCATACACGACTTCGAAGGGTCGCGCGTCGGCAAAGCATCTAAAGGGTTCTTATGGTTTTTTCGAGGAACTTTCGATCGACTTGTGTGTCAGCGACAATTTGCGTGGCAAAATCCTTGCTAGTATTGCCATTTGCCAATGATAGCCAGACTAGACTGCTGTGTATAGACTCATGTCACTCGATAGCCAGACTGCTGTGTCTAGTCATGTCACACGATAGCCAGACTGCTGTGTAGAGTCATGTCACACGATATGCCTTCTATGTCTAGATTCATGTCACACGATATACCTTCAATGTCTAGATTCATGTAACACCATATACCCACTTCAATGTCTAGAGTCATGCCACAGGGTAACCAGACTGCTGTGTCTAGAGTCATGTTACACGACAGCCAGACTGCTATGTCTAGTCATGTCACAGGGTAATCAGACTGCTGTGTCTAGAGTCATGTCACAGGATAGCCAGACTGTTATGTCTAGACGTCTAGATTCATGTCCCACCAGACCGATGTGTCTAGATGTGTCTAGAGTTATATCACACGATATAAAGATTGCTATGTCCGAGTAAGAGACCACACTGGTTTTCAACACCCCCCCCCCCCTCCCAACCACCCCTCTTTTTTTTTTTACATCGTTTGCCGCGAAACTGAAGTAAAACTAACTTCAGTGGGGTACTTTTTAATCACACGTAACAGTAACATAATCAACAGCAGCAGCAGCAGCAACAACGGCAACAACAACAACAACACACTTCAAAATTGGAATTCCTGTCCGCCTTCTAACATCGCTTTCCTTGTACTGCCTTTTCACCACGTGTTTGTATGACGGATAAGAGTATAAACCGAAGACTAATCTGTGCACTCACGCGTTCTATCGCGCAATCTTCCAAGCTCCTGACACTCATGTCCTAGGCGGGTGAGTGCCGGCTGCACACATACACACAGCAAGCACTAGGGCCCTTCTCCCCATCTCCGGGCCGCCCGGGATTGTGCCCAAGGTCGTCAGGGCGTCAGACTATTCGCCCAAAGGTTGCAAGTGGGCGCCTCGGGCGGATTGTGTTAGATCCTGTATCGGCCAGCGCCTTGAGCAGGTCTTGAACTGGAAAGGGGAAGCTATATAAGAGCGATTAAATAAGATTATAGAAATACCTGCGACTGTGGGTATGTAGGAGTGTGGGTGTGCAACACGTGAGCATGTATGTGTGGTACAGATCGCCGCGCTTTGCGCTCTCATTGAGAAAACAACAACAACAGCAACAACAACAACAACAACAACAACAACAACCCGCTCGTGTTCGAACAAGCCATAACAACTGCGTTCTGCCCAACCTCCGTCCTCGACGACAGCTCTTTCCATTGCCACAGATAGGGAACTCTTGCTCCTGGTTCACTCTCAGGCTGCGCGTCCTGTGGTACAGCGTGACCTGCGTCTCTGAAACCGCCTCCACGCCTATCCAGATCTGGGTCAAGGTCGTTAAGACGCCCAAGGTTAAGGTGAAGGTCAAAGCCTCGTGGAAAAACAGGCGGTTGGTCATCATAGAAACCACAGACGTTGTTCCTCTCAATGATCGGTTTTTACCTGAGGTAGACACAAATTTAGTTCTCATCTCCATACTTAATCAAAGCTTGCCACACACAAAAAAAAGTCATCTTACGAATAAATAAATAAATAAATAAATAAATAAATAAATAAATAAATAAATGTAATCATTTCAATGAACAATCCATAGCAAATCAAATGCGAAGCAAACAAATGAACACACACACACATACACACACACACACACTCTCTCTCTCTCACAAACACACTTACATACACATCACACACACAAACACACATCACAATCACACAACCATGCAAACAAAAAAATAAAAATAAAAATGATGCACAAACAAATGCGCCATTATTCTTTAGGATAAAAGTATCAACCGAGGTCCAGTCCGTCCACGCACGCATTCCATATTACGGACTTTAAAGATCCTGACGCTCCGATCCTGCTACAGACGTGTGAGTGCCGGCTACACAAATACACCCTGCGGCCACTAGGTCCTTCTCCCCAGCCCCAGGTCGCCCTAGATTGTGCTCAGTTGTCTGAGCATCAGACTATGCGCCCAAAGGCTGCAAGTGGGTGTTTCTGGCGGCTTGAGTTGGATCCTGTATTGGCTAGTGCCTTAAGCAGCTCTTGAGCTGGAAATGCGCTATATAAGAACGATTAAATAAAGAAATAAAATTAAATACATAAACAAACAAACAAACCAATCTCGCCCGAACAGGAACCGAAATAGAAAGAGAGAAAAAGAAGAAAAAAAACCAAACTGAACAAACATGTCTCTCTACAAGGACTTATTTCTATTGGAGTGCGACATTTAAACACAAGACAGATAATTACGCGACCCTTAAACATAGACACTTAATCATGCGTTAGATAAACACGGGCACAGTAATCATACGACATAAACATAAGCAGGGCTCGACACAACCGACTATCCGGGACAAGGAGGATAGGGTGCCAGACAGGTTGGATCGTTACCCAACCTGTCCGGCTGGAAAGGTATTCTTCAGCTGCCAAGTCAGTGGGCGTCAATGATCTTGGCTTATCATAAAACAGAAAACAGACCGCTACGACTTTACAAGCAACACTGAAACAGTAGTGAAACCAAGAAGTCGCAAACATTTGACGGAACAGAAGCGACTGTACGCAATATCTAACTTTTTGTGCAGTAGTTAACAGAAATGCAAAGTTAAAATCATGAATTTTGGTTCAGTTGTTCTTGAGATAAGGCAAAAAGTGTTTTTACCCACCCACCCCCCTCCCACCCACCCACCCCCCCCCCCCCCCAAAAAAAAAAGATAAATAAATAAATAAATAGATAAATAAAATAAAAAAAAACAATAAAAATTGAAATTAGGAAAGACCGCCTGTCCGGCTGTCACTTGTTTTTTCCAAACTACTTCCAGTCATCCGCCGAAAAAGGCCATATCACCGAAGTCGAACGAAGCTATTCGAGTCGAGCGAAGCTTTCCGATGTTGCAGGCATAATAATTATATTCAACTAGTGACGCTTCTTCGCTGAGCGGTGACTGACTTATAATATACATATAATGTAGATTAGGCCTATGTACATAACAGTGTCTACTTGATTCGCGGCAGGAAATGGGGAATGCTATTATTAGCGTACTGCTGAGAACTAACAAAAGCAAAGCAAGGGATGCAACTATTAAATATGGTCGATAATAATTATACTCATCTTAACAAAGTACATCATTGCGAAATGCTAGTCTGTGTAAATCGAACAGAATTAGAAGCAACAGCGACCGTTTTTAATGTTTAACTAGTCTGTTTGACTAGTCATAGTCATGCAAGCATCATTTCGTAACACATCGGAGAGCTTCGTTCGACTTCGGTGATTGCCTTTTTCCGGCGAATGACTGGAACTTGTTTGGAAAAAACAAGTTTGCAAACCGGACTGCTACTGAAGGCCGGTCCATGGTTTGAAGTACCCGGGGTGGCCTCGTGGCGCAGTGGATAAGTCGCCGGTTTCCTATGCCGAAGGTCGCGGGTTCGATTCCCGCAAGGGGCGAACGTATGTGACTTAGGTACGAGACTATTGAGGTCACCGAGGGTTTTCTCCGGGCACTCCGGTTTCCTCCCTCCCTTCAATAATGGTACAGGATGCAGTCAATATAAAAATTTCAAAAATAAAAATTCGATTTTCTTCCGTCTTCTAATAGCGATCTTCCTGCCTTTACACCACCTGTTTGAGTGATGTATGTGTATTTGGTGTGTGTGAGGGTAAATGAGACAGGTGAGCGTGTATGTTGGTATAGATCGCCGCGCTTTGAGCCTTGGGGAAAGACGCGTACATATCATCCTGTATTCTTATTATTATTATTATTATTATTATTATTATTATTATTATTATTATTATTATTATTATTATTATTATTATTATACCAAAAACTCAACAATATCGCTTTTGCCGTTTTTGGGATATTGAGCAAAACGTGTTTAGCAAACAAATAGACTCCAGTGACCCTGATCTTTGCTTTAGAGCAAATAGGATGGTACGGGGGTGGTGGGGAAGGGGGGTGGAGGCCACTAACCTATGTAACGTCCCTGTGAAATTTGGACAAAATCCGTTCGGTAGCTCTGGAGATATAGCATCCAACGGACCGACAGACGGAAGGACCGACCCACCGACTAACAGCCAGCCAGACTGACAGACCGACATTTGGTTCGTTATGATTCCTGACTATTTGAAAGTCTAGAAATACAAAAAAAAAGAGAAAATGTGTTCGGTCTTCTGTTTCTTTGAATTTCTTCCTTCCTTCAAGATGGTTTAAAGATTATATTTTCTGTTATTGTTATTAATTATTACCAAGTTGTACACAAATAATAAATGTATAATAAATGGTGCAACTCTGACTGAAAAACCAATGATGAAGGCTCCTTCTAAAACCCGGTCCTCGTCTACAGATAACCTGTCAAACACACCAAGACACCAGCACTGGGTCTATAGATCGCTTGTCATTCACCACGTCGTTAACACTGGGTCTATAGATCACTTGTCATTCACCACGTCGTTAACACTGGGTCTATAGATCACTTGTCATTCACCACGTCGTTAACACTGGGTCTATAGATCACTTGTCATTCGCCACGTCGTTAACACTGGTTCTACAGAACACTTGTCATTCACCACGTCGTTAACACTGGGTCTACAGAACACTTGTCATTCGCCACGTCGTTAACACTGGGTCTACAGAACTCTTGTCATTCACCACGTCGTTAACACTGGGTCTACAGAACTCTTGTCATTCGCAACGTCGTTAACACTGGGTCTACAGAACACTTGTCATTCACTACGTTGTTAACACTGGATCTACAAAACATCCGTTACCATGTTGTATCTGAGCCTTTTTTATTTTATTTATTTTATTTATTTATTTATTTTTTGTGTCTCAGACTATTCAGCGTCGAGGTTTTTCCAATCAAAATCGCCTTGCATCAACTCAGAATCAACATCTACGCCGAAAAGATTTCAAACGTTGAGTCCAAAATGCGTAGGGAATCGGTGGGGTTTGACTGGATCTGCGGAACAATTGAAAATTCTTTACTTTTGAACCCCACCTCACTTTGCTAATTACATCTGTGGCCTAAATCATTTCGTCATTGTCCAGCAAGCGATCGCGTTTACAAAATATTGGCCACACTCCAATCAGGAACTTAAAACAGCGTGACGGCGAATGTGTTTATTTATGTGAACGCGCATGTGTGAGTACCTGCGCGTGTATGTGTGTTTGTGAGTGTGCATTTGTATGTTTGTGTGTGTGTGTGTGTGTGTGTGTCTGTGTCTGTGTGTGCATGTTACTCTGTGCGTTGGTTTTACTTCTACTTGTTTTGCCCAAGTTTTTATCTTTGCAAAGAACCAATAATCATTTCCAACATAAAACCGGCAAGTTTAGAGAGCAGCACAGTCCAACCCCACTTTGTTTTTTGAAGCACTCACGCCTTCCCCTTCACCCCTTCACCACCCCATCAACCCTCACCCTTCCTCTCCCCATTAACCCTCCCATGCACCTTACTTTGCTTTTAAAGTTACTAGGTTTCAAAGATTAGTTTAGTTTTCCTTACAATGAGTTTACCTTAGGTTTTGTATTGTTCTCACAATATAGATGATACTGTGAGTCATTGCTCAATCTGCTTTGATTGGAAGTTTTTGTTGTTGTTGTAGTTGTTGTTGATGTTGTTGCTGTGTGTGTGCGTGTGTGTGTGTGTGTTTCATAGTAGGCTAAATAAGCAACTATTTTTTAACAAACCCGGCAAGGACGGTCAGCTGACTGAATGCTGCACATCTTCCAGATCTAACCTTGATGCTACGCATAGACACATATACACAAAACAATGTATACATTTATATCAAGCCAATAATTTTGAAAAGATATTACTTTTAAACAAATCTGTTCTTCTTGTCCCATTGCGGTGACACTCACTGGGAATTAAAAACAACAAAAATAACAACACACATCTGTGACGCCGAACGTGAGGGCCCGTAGTAACTTTAAAATGAACGAAGTTTTCTGTCAGTGCACTAAACATCGATATTTAACGAAATGAGCATGATTGAAGTTTAACGTCTACGCCCACCTTCGGCGATATGGCAGACAATCACCATGGAGAGAAGTTTTAAATGCCTTTTAAGCAACACTAACATCGTTCTAATGCGCCATACGATGTTAAACCATTGGCAGCATTCCCGTGGACCCAGCTTCAATAGCTTACTACGTTTACATTCTTGATCAGACATTCAAAGTGAGCTTAATACTAACAGTGTAACGGGCTATAAACTCTACTTCGTCAAAACAATAAATACAGTGGCGTCATAGTATTACTTTATTTTAAGTGTGCTGCGCTCCCTCGTCATCTTCATCTTCATTTACGCTTGCGAAACATGGACCCTCACAAAAGATCTACAAAGGTGTGGAGATGAGGTGCTACAGAAGACTTCTGGGCATTTCCTATTCCCAGCACATCGCCAACCGCGAAGTCCGACAGACCATCACACAAGCCATTGGACAACACGATGGCATGCTCACAGTGGTGAAGAAACGGAAACTCCGATGGTAGGGTCACGTCACCAGATCATCAGGCCTTGCAAAGACCATCCTGCAAGGCACGGTGCAAGGAGGCAAAAAAGAGGAATAAGACAGAAAATGAGGTGGAAGGACAACATTCGAGAATGGACTGGCTTGACACTGAGGGAAGCCGTGAGGGTTGCTGAGGACAGAGAAAGATGGAGTACGCTGGTTAAATGATCACCTGTGGTGCCCCAACGACTTTAGAGTTACGGGATAGGATAGGATAGGATAGGATAGGTGAAAGAAGAACAATGGTCTTTGAATGTCACAGTCATGTCAAATTAAATATGATGCCACAGGAGAAAATTAATGACCTGATCTTTTTTTTCCCAACTCCCCCATCACTCATACTTCCATTTTTTTTTGCTCTGCCAAAATGCACACAGTCTCACAGACACTGTTGTTGGTTTTGACCAATACGAGCACCTCATTTGTATGGTTTTAAGCACACGTACACACATACAAACAATCATACATACACACAACGCACACAAATGCACAATGCTTTCTCGCACAGCACACATACACAACACAGACACACACAAACACCCACACCCACGCACACACATTATCTATCTGTATCTTACTTTGGCATATAAAAATAAAAATTACTACTACTACTACTACTACTACTACTACTACTACTACTACTACTACTACTACTACTACTACTACTACTACTACTACTACTACTACTACTTCTTCTCTCTCTCAGCTGTCTTCTTTGTCTGTCTCTCTGTCTGTCTGTCTGTCTCTCTCTCTCTCTCTCTCTCTCTCTCTCTCTCTCTCTCTCCTAAAATAGTCCTATTACATGTATTTTTTTTAAAAGGCAACCATTCTTGAATTAGACTACATATCGGTAAACTTAGGGATTCTCCCCATAAAAGCAAGTTTGGCTTATAGTAAGGGTTCATTCATTCGTTATTTCACACAAAATTATCACTCGATATGTATCAGAAACCACATGCTCAAATTTCACTTTGAGAACTTCGCGCCAAGCCATGAGATTGAACACTCCTCTTCCTCGGATTGATCTGTTTAAGTCTAGTTTAATTTATTAAGATAACAGTCTCTGGAACTCTCTCCCAAACTTCCTTAGACAAACTACCAAAAATGACTACTTTCAAGAGCGAATATGCTTCCCACCTTAATATGTTGCTTTCATTAGCATGTAAGAAAATAAGAATTTAGTTTGTTCTTTCTACAAACTCACTTGTGTTCTTTGCTACTGATGATTTTATGCAACGTATTTTGTTTGCTTTAATTATTTTGAAAAAAAAAAATGATGCGTAGGTGCTAGTTATTGTGTATACTGTCCTTTAAGCTTTGTTGCTTACAAACCAGTTGCTCTTTAGAATGCTGTAAATGTTAAAATATAAATATAAAATTGATGTGCAACTCCACCCACATGTGATATGGTTTTGTGGTCGTAAGTTATGATAGGATGACGATGAGTGTGTGGTGGGCATAAACGCAGTAGGCGTGTAGGTGTGCATATGTGGGTGTGTATGCGAGTGTGTGCGTGAGTGTCTACGTGCTTTCATTCCATGTGTAAATTCCCACCTCTCAAATCATTCTCACAACAGGTTTATTTTGTTGATAATTATTATTTATGATCTTGCCTATGTAATGTGTTTTTATACAGTGAGTATCCTGGTGGCAAAACAAATTTTCCTTTTTGATGGAATAAAGAATATATTGACTTGACTTGACTTGACCCCTTACTCATTGAAATGCTTGTCATGTAATACACGTGTTCCTACTCAAGTTTATCTGTATACATTTAATCGTATAAATTTTTATTTTTTGCATTATTTTATTTTATTTTTGGGAGTTTCAGTAGACTAGTCCCTCTTTAGGAGAAGGGCCAGATGTAAAAAAAAGCAGACCGTTGCTTATTCAACTACCTTCGTGAAATAATTATCTTATCTTATCTTATCTTATCTTATCTTATCTTTATATCTCTGTCTGTCTGTCTGTTTGTCTGTTTGTCTATCTGTCTGTCTGTCTGCCTGTCTCTGTCTCTGTCTGTCTCTGTCTGTCTCTCTCTCTCTCTCTCTCTCTCTCTCTCTCTCTCTCTCTCTCTCGTCACTGTGAATGTGATTTTATGTTTTTGGCACAATATCGAAAATGATGTCTTCCGCCGTCCAGGTTGTAACTGAAGTTTTTGGGATCATGATGCTGCCAAGCTAATTGTGACAAACTTTCAAGCACAGCAGGAAACTCCGGGAGCTATTGTTAAAAAATACTTGGAGTCCATTTGCTCGTGAAAACTTTATTAAGCTTTCTCAGTAAAACTTTCTTCACAGGACACATAATGTGTAAAGTGTCAACCATCTAGAACTATAGAAAGGGAAAATGCCCATTAGGTATTGTCCTACATGTTTGGTAACATTTCTTTTTTTTTTAAGTCTTTATGCACAGTATTCTTTCAAAGGAGAGTGTAAACTGAGGCCTATTCGGTGCACGCAGGCATTCCATTGCATTCAAAACTTTAAGGATACTGACGCTCATGTCCGAGTACCAGAAAAATAGACACCCACCTAGCAAACCCTGTTTTCTCTCGGTCGTTCAAGATCGCTTAGTTGCCCGGTGTAGCAGGCCAGATTATACCCCGCCTCAAGTATACCCAGGGTATAAACTGGTCTAGCCCAGACTATGCCCCCGTATAAACTGGCCTAGCCCAGACTATACCCCTGGGTATTATCTGGCCTAGGCTTGTTTAACCCTCTCCTGCCGATTATAACCCCCCCCCCCCCCCCCACTACAGAAGACCTTATCCTTCACCTTACTCTTTAATTTATTTGTTGTAATTGTTCTGATGCACTCAGATAGATACATAGACAGACAGACGGATAGATAGATAGATAGATAGATAGATAGATAGATAGATAGATAGATAGATAGATAGATAGATAGATAGATAGATAGATAGATAGATAGATAGATAGATAGATAGATAGATAGATAGATAGATAGATAGATAGATAGATAGATAGATAGATAGATAGATAGATAGATAGATAGATAGATAGATAGATAGATAGATAGATAGATAGATAGATAGATAGATAGATAGATAGATAGATAGATAGATAGATAGATAGATAGATAGATAGATAGATAGATAGATAGATAGATAGATAGATAGATAGATAGATAGATAGATAGATAGATAGATAGATAGATAGATAGATAGATAGATAGATAGATAGATAGATAGATAGATAGATAGATAGATAGATAGATAGATAGATAGATAGATAGATAGATAGATAGATAGATAGATAGATAGATAGATAGATAGATAGATAGATAGATCGATCGATCGATCGATCGATCGATCGATCGATCGATCGATCGATCGATCGATAGATAGATAGATAGATAGATAGATAGATAGATAGATAGATAGATAGATAGATAGATAGATAGATAGATAGATAGATAGATAGATAGGGTTAAGGTTAGGGTTAGTTTTTTTTAGTTTTTTTGTTTTTTATTTTTTATTTTTTACAGGCAACATAAAGGCTGTTAGCTGAGTTCAATCAGTTTTTTTTTTTTTTTAAACACGCAAGCAAAAGGCTGTTACCTGAGAGTTGGTCACGCAAACGGTCATGTACAACAAACCCATGAGTGAAATCTCTTTAGGTGGGGGTATATTCCGGGCGCGAGGGGTATGACCTGGCCTAGGCTGATCTATACCCAGGGGGTTAAACCCGCCTAGGCTACATTATACCTAGGGTATAAAGTAGCCAGGGGTATATTCCGGCCTGTTACACCGGATCGTCAGAGGATGATTATTCAACAGCAAGTTGGCGCCTTGGGCGGTTTGAGTGAGATAATTATTTTCGGACAGCGCCTGGGGCAGCTTTTTGGAGCAAAAAAGTGCGCTGTACAACGCAGTTCATGTTAATGTGGATCGATTGCAACCTTCATGAAGACACTGAGCTACGATTTCCTTCTGCTTGTAAGATCCGCGAAGTGTTTTGTGCACTCTAGCAGCGGGTTATTTTTTTAATTTTTGAATTCAATGTGTTGGGTGTTGGTAATTAGGCGTGACGGGAAGTAAATAAACATTAAAATAATGCGAATGTCCTTGTCTGCATTTCTTTCAACGACCCGATAGCATTCGCGAACGTGGATGTTGCAGGAACCATTACAGCGGAAATGTGCTTGTTGCAGGAACCATCTACGGCGGCCAGACAGACCTTCCCTCTCTTACAAAGTGCCACGCAACGTTCTCCCTTACTCCCCTTCCCCAAATCCCATCCCCAAAACCTTTTCTGCTCCTGTCTACCTTACCACCAAACTAACTCCCGTCTTCAAAATGTGGTAGGATATCTAAAAAAAATAACCTAGTTGACTTCTACTCTCAGACTCAACCTCAGTTGTGTGTGTGTGTGTGTGTGTGTGTGTGTGTGAATGTGGGCATGTAGAAACGACGTTCTGATGACACACACATTAAACTCCACATGGTTTCTTATGACTTTTTTGGAAGGCCGTACTATTTTGACGTCAAAATAGTGCTCCGTTGAGTTAGGACTGTTTTAGGATTAGGGTTAGGTTAAGGGTTAGTTAAGGGTTAGGGTTAGGGTTAGGGTTAGGGGTTAGTGTTAGGGGTTAGTGTTAGGTTTAGGGTTAGGGATAGCTTCAAAAATTGGAAAATGTCAAAATAATGTCAAAGAAATGGAAAGTGTGTCAAAATAATCCCTGTTTTTTTCACAACAGTCATCAGAACGTCGTTTCTACAAAAATTGTGTGTGTGTGTGTGAGAGAGTGTGTGTGTGTGTGTGTGTGTGTACGTACAAAAATGCACAAATGGGTTTCAGACCTTGTCTTTTCTAGTAACAAATGGGTTTATTTGCTTGGAACCCACTTTTTTCCAGAGAGTGTTTTAAGTACACAGGATCCGGAGTGATCTAGCCGGGACGGAGAAAATACAGTCAATTTTCGGAGAAATTTTGAAGAAAATTCGACCTATTTCGTCGCCTATAGGAGACGAATTAGGTCAACTTTTTAGCAAAGGGTTCGGGTAAGGGTTAGCTGTAGATCTATCCCTAGCCCTTACCCTAACCCTTTTCCATCAAAAAATGACTTTCCGATTCCTACATTCTTAAATGAACCCATTTGTGATGTATTGCAAATATGTGTGTGTGTGTGTTTGTGTGTGTGTGTGTGTGTGTGTGGTCTTTTTATGTTTTATTTCTTTTTCTACTTAAATATTTCGTTGTCAGGGCAATCTGTACCCCTCATTTTATATTTCCAGATAAGTTTGGTAATACTGGATATAGTCGGGAATCAAAAGTGGGTCTGTCATTCACATCAGCCACGCCACATCTCAAGAGAAGCAGAATTGCTATTGATCAAACAGCTACCTAAGTGAGTGGCCATCCGCACATTCAACCGTATTAGCATTACACTCAAAGAAAAGGTCAACATCGCTGGGAATTAATTCTGTGTACAACATATTTTTTTGCTCTAAATATCAAAAAACGGCTGAACCGATTTTTGTTAATTTTTGGTTTACAGGTATTTGTAACAAGAGGCTAGGTTTACCCAGAACTTTTAAGCTTTTGCCTTGTTTATTCAGCTGTAACCTTAGTAGGTTAATGTTACCCTGCAGCAGACGACGGAAGTTTGCTGTATGCTACACTTTTGTAATGCTGATGATAGCCCAGTAGGTAATGACATCATCCAGCTTACGGATAGGCAGCAGTCAGGCCAATCCGGACAGAGGAGAGCTTAGGTTTACCGGTTCTACCCGGTTGAGGCAGAGAGCGTAGGAGAGTCATTGCTGTTCAACTTGCTTAGAGTACAGAGCTCAGCTCTAAGAAATATCTCCACTGAAGACTAGAAAAGCAGGGACTGTTGAAAACTCTATTCAACTAAGTTAGCTACGGCCTGACATTGTCAAAAAGGTAAATGAACATACTTTTGTTTCATCGTGATGTATTGATATTATTGTTGAATCATGTTTGTGCAATTTGCCATGTTTAGAATTGAATTGTTAGTCCAATGTTGCGTGACCACGTGGCGAACACGACCGGTCGACGCCATGATGAATTCCATACGGACCAACTGTTGTTTCGCCTATATGTATTCTTGCAGACCAGTGGCTGTACCAGAGAATGTGTATAATATTAATTAATTCTCTATGTGTATAGTTAGCCATGAGTTATATTTATATATGTATAGGAAATTAGAGTGGAGATTCCAATGGACCACGGACTTAGCAGAATGTTTGTCGCTTATATATAAAGATTTGGAGCTAATCACTGAGGGCTACTTCCGCCTTCAGTGAGACGCTCTGCATACACCTAGAGTACATGGTGGTGCAGAATTTCGTCTCATATGTTACATACGAGCAGGCGTCGTATCGTGAGCCCAACCAGGCGAAAGACAAGAAAAAGTCTTCATTGAAAGTTGGTCTGCCTCGGCTGCTCAAGCAATGCGTGACGAGAGCCCACCAGTCTAGCAACAAGGAGAAGAATCCACAATAACACAGCTCATCAAGGAATCAACCACAACACAGCTCTTCTAACATTAAGTTAAGTGCAACGTACTCAGTGCACCAAACCTGTATCTCAGGACCACAGTAGTCCACTCTTCCAGAAGTCTGACCCTTAGGGCAGAAAGCATCCAGTGCCCGATGATGATACAGTAGCTGCTTAGAACTATCAAGAAGCGAACCATTCGAATTGACATTTGAACTTTTAAGTTAGTATCGTACTTTGCAGATCGTGTATAGAGTAGAGGAAATAAATGTGTGATATTTACTGTTAACAAGTGGCTGGACTACCTATGTTTCATAGCCGTATGAGAGCTAGTGTGACAGTGATCTTTTACCATTTTTCTTTCTATCTCTGTACCCCAACCTAAACACAGACCGAGCTAAACAAATAAATGTATTAAGTTGAGTCACAGGGAGATTTACTAGCGATCCCCATCGACAATAGACGAGTGGGTAATAGCATTCCATTGTGCAGAGCCTAGCAACAATAGACCCACCGTCACAGTATTTCAACTCATGGCCATTCAGTCTGTGGCAGCCGATTGGTTGGTCGATCAGTCTGCATCACCTCCGATCGGTATTTCACTGTTGTGTTCAAACAATTTTTGGTGAAATTCATCTGGTTGTGATAAGATAAGATAAGATAAGATAAGATAAGACAACTTTATTATCTTTTACAAGAAATTACATTGTGGTGTACAATTACAATCAACAAGGAATAAACATCACAATAATAATAACAACAATCATAATGACAATGAGGATAAAAATGCACAGTCATATATGAATAGAATTACACTTATGCATGCTAACATTAAACGACAGCAAATGTGAAATGAGATTATTTTGGGCAAACAAAACACACACACACACACATACACACACACACACACACACACATGTCATTTATTAAGTAATGAGACAGCACTTGGAATAAAACTGTCTTTCGTTCTGAGAGTTCTGACCCTTGGTGTTTGGTAGCGCCTTCCAGAAGGCAAGAGCTGGAAGTGGTGCGCAAGCACATGAGTGCTATCCAGCACAAAGCAAATAGCTTTCCGCACAACACGTCTTTCATACAACACCTGCAGACTCTCTTGTTTCACTCCCACAACCCTCCCACAGACTTTCACTACTCGATCCAGAATACTTTTGTTTTTTACACACAAACTTCCATACCAGCAGATAAAAGAAAAGGTAAGAACGGACTCAATAAAAGAAGAGTAAAAGGTCTGAAGGATGCGGCTACTGACTTGGAGATTTCGAAGTTTTTGAAGGCAGTAAATTCTAGACTGACATTTTTTGTGTATGGCCTGGGTGTTTGCAGTGAAGCCCTGTTAAAATTATTATTTCGTTTGTTTGTTCGCTTGTTGCATTCTGTTAAAAATGACGTCATCGAATTTGATCGTTTTTACTATGCAGATGCTTTAACTGCTGCTCCTCTTTCCTGTAATTCATATTTGCACTTTGTCAAAGGTCATGGTCGCTCAGGTTCATGAATTCTTTTAAAACACGGTTTGCGTGGCACCGCAGTTATTCTCCCGTTGGTAGAGCATAAACATTCAGGGGACAGTGTTACGACGGAGACGCGTACGACAGTTCCGTACATTTTGGCAAAGCATGCAATAATAGCGTGTGTTTACCTTTGATTTGATTCTGCGCTGTTGCTAGAAAAAGCTTTGAATAATGCTGATAATTTTCGTGGGCCGATATTGTTGTAGTAGCGTTGACAAATTTTCGATCGAATGTTCCAAGTGTTTCTGGCGATAGCTAGTTGAATCATGTAAATTCGCAAACATTCTGTGACGTAAAACAGTACGTAGTTTCAGTAACGATATTTGTTTTTTGGTTTGGTGTTATTATTATTATTATTATTATTATTATTATTATTATTATTATTATTATTATTATTATAATAATAATAATAATAATAATAATAATAATAATAATAATAATAATAATAATTATTATTATTATTATTATTATTATTGAGGATTTTTATAGCGCACTTATCTCGCCGTACTTGACCAGACTCTAGGCGCTGGCCGATACAGAATCTAACTCAAACCGCCCGAGACGCCCACCCGCAACCTTTGAGCGCATGGTCTGACGCCCGGACAACTGAGCACTATCCTGGCCAACCGGGGATGGGGGAGAAGGACGAGGTGCATGCTGGGTGTGTTCTTGTTACCGGCACTCACTCGTCTAGGATAGAAACGTCAGGATCTTTAAAGTCCGTTATGATGGAATGTATGCGACACAGACTAGACCTCCGAAGGAGTAGGAAACGGGAGTAAAGTGTCTTTCCCAGGGACGCAACACGATGGCCCGGACAGGGCTCGAACCCGGGACCTTCAAATCCGCAAGCCAAAGCACTACCATTAGACCACCGTGCGTAATTCTGGAATGTTCTAAGCCTTACTGGATTGCAGAAAGGCTATATAAGTAATGCTCTGTCTGCTTGCGAGAAGTACAAACACCCGTTTTGATATGATGATGATGATCATTGTTGTCTAGGTGGCGACGTGGTGATTGGTCCTTAACGCTAACGCAATAGACGTTAAGACGTTAAGCTTCAATATTCCTTACTTCCTATGCCAGAAGTGATTTTTGAAGTGATTTTCGGGAAGCCATCTTGTAAGCAGTTGTTGGTGTTTGCTGAATAAATTTGGAAAACTTTATACGACGACTTCCGCCTTGTTGCTGAGTGAACAGGCTGCGTGGATAAAACAGAAGTTACCTCCAATGAAAGAGGAGTAAATATTACTCTGCAATGTTTCCGGGGATTTGTAATAAATATTACTGCTGGAGTAATCTCCCTGCAATAATCGCCAACCATATCATATCATATATAGGAAAGAAGAAATAAAAGAAGGAAGGAAGAAAAAAAGAGAAGGAAGGGAAAAACAATGAAATAAAGAAAGACAGACAGAAAGAACAGGTACAAAAACATCACCAACAACAACATCAACAACAACAACAAAAAGCCACAACGAAGACAAAGAAGGAAGAAACAAGCAAACAAAGGAAAAACACACGAAAGTCCCAAACTGTGGAAATAACTGCCCAAAGTTTATTTGGATACACTTTTCTACTTCAAGAAATGAGGGATGGAAAACACACACACACACACACACACACACACACACACACACACACACACACACAAAACATCACCACCTAGCAAGATTACACTCACAGATGTCAGCTAATGTAGACCCATATTATACCTGAAATAAACTGTACAGTATTCCATCCTGGAAAACGTCGTTGCCGTATTTTGTGATCTCATCTGTTCTGATATTGTTCTGATGCAGCGCTTTTCCAGCTCAAGAGCTGCTCAAGGCGCGCGCTGGGTGATGCGGGATCTCACTTAAGCTGTCAGAGGCGCCCACTGGCTGCCTTAGGCGCATGGTCTCACGCCGCAGACAACTGAGCACGATCCTTGACGACCGGGGACCAAGCGGTAGCTAGTGTTGTGCGAGTGCGTGTGTGTGTGTGGGTGTGTGTGTGGGTGTGCGTGTATGTGTGTGTGTGTGTGCGTGCGCGTGTTTGCATACGTGCTCGCGCGTTTTCTTTTAATGGCGCAACAATAATGATCTCCCCATTCTAAAAAGAAAAGATTTATCTTTGGCTGATATCTTCACGTCCAAATGGACGGAAAATACAATCCCACGCTTTTAAATAATAAATGAATCAGAACATTAACTTGGGACGTTCTCTTGGCAGTGGCTGCGTGCGTTTGTTAGGGCTTGATGCCAGTTTGAAAACAGATGGCTCAGGGACAACGGTAAAGATTTGTGTCCACTTCAAAATCAATCTGGGGTCGAAATCATACATTGTGGAAAATGATGAAATGCCTCATTCACGCTAAGAGCTGACATAAATATATTCCTATATTGTGTGTGTGTGTGTCTGAAACTGTGTCTAAGCGTTCAATGGGTGGAATTGCTATAGCAGTGAACGGTTTGTCTCCTTTAGAAAAGAGGGTCAGCTCAGGCGCCCAACTGATTAACGCAGCGGTGCATGGCGAATATTGTCAAAGGCGTTGTTTTGAATTAACTAAGCGGGAGGAACGTGTATGTGTAGTAATGACAACACTATCTAATTTATAAATATTAAAAAAATGACCCCAGATTCGCTTTAAATTACAGACATGTAACTATTGTCCAGTGATGGTCTGCAGGCCCCGCCAGACTGCGCGAGCGCTGCCAATGACTGTGTGACAGTGTCCAGCTCGTGAAGTTCGCTGACGACACCACGGTCGAGGGCATCATCTCCGGCGGCGACGAAACAACATACCGCCAGGAAGTCGACCGCTTGGTGTCGTGGTGCAAAGACAACAACCTCGAACTGAACACCTCCAAGATTGTCGAGATGATTGTGGACTACCGCAGGAACCAGGACCCCAAAGATCCACTGCTCATCAATGGACAAGCCATCGAGACTTTAGACTCGTTCAAGTTCCTGGGTTCCCTCATCTCCTACGACCTTAGCTGGGGTGCCAACATTAACACCATCGTGAAGCGGGCCCATCAACGACTGTACTTCCTCAGACAGCTGAGGAAGTTTGGCCTTTCCATAGACATTCTCCTCCAGTTCTACCGGGCCGTGGTGGAGAGCGTCCTAACATTTTCCATCACGGTCTGGTTCGGAACAGCAACGTAGCTCGACAAAGACCGGCTGGAGCGGGTTTTGCGCACGGCAGGCAGGATTGTCGGCTGTGAGCTCCCCTCTCTGGCCTCCATCTAATCGACCCGCTCTCTCAACAGAGCCGACAAGATCCTCTCTGACCCTTCCCACCCTGCCCACCCCCTGTTCGATCTTCTCCCCTCTGGCCGCCGCTTTCGATTATTCAGATCCCACACTTCCCGCTTTAAAGATTCCTTTTACCCTCAAACTGTAAGATCTCTAAACGCCGCATCCTCCTCCCACCGCTGATCCCCCTGCCGTGCGCACACCCTGCTTCTTCCTACATACTCGTACATCTATCTCTAGATACTACAGCGACTATTATAATTTAGAATGTTTTTGTGATCACTTTAGACTAGTCATTTGTGTTTTACTATATCTATCTGTTTATCTGTTGGGTATGCTTGTGCAAGTGTGTGTGGTTGTGCATGCATGTGTGTATTTGTGTACGTAGGTATGTGTGTATGTGTGCGTGTGTGTAAGAGAGAGAGAAAGAGAGAGAGAAAGAGAGAGAGAGATGTTGTTAAATATAAAACATTCTGCCATTGTCCAACACCAAATAATATTCCGATTGTTGTATCTATTATTATTATTATTATTTATTATTATTATTATTTATTTATTATTATTTATTTATTTAATCGTTCTTATATAGCGCTTTTCCAGCTCAAGAACTGCTCAAGGCGCTGGCCGATACAGGATCTAACTCAAGCCGCCCGAGACGCCCACCCGCAGCTTTTGGGCGCATGGTCTGACGCCCGGACAACTGAGCACAATCCTGGGCAGCCAGGGATGGGGGAGAAGGACCTAGGTGCATGCTGGGTGTTTTCTTGTCACCGGCACTCACCCGTCTAGGACATGAGCGTCAGGATCTTTAAAGTCCGTTATGATGGAATCCAGTGTTTCCCACAGCTTTTTTTTTCAGAGAGTCCTTGGGACTCTCTGGTGCAAAATTTCAAGAGTCCCCTTACAAAATTTGAGAGGCCCCTTACAATTCCTACATTTACCTTGATTTTGATTACCAACATCACGGACACACAAATACGCCTCAAAGTCAAACAAAGCTTAGTTTTCAATGCAAATTTATTGAAAATTATGAATAAGCCATAAAACAAGCAACACAACAAAAGGAATTCTGTTCTGATAAATGTTACAAAGGAATCCATCATTGATTAGAGGAACCTTAAAATCACATACAATGACCATAGAACAAACATGAAATGGTCATACGACAATTTATACACATCAATCTGCATGTACTGACAAATTGTCTCTGTAAAAGCAGTTAGTGTTAGAGGGGATTAAGTCGATGACCAGAAGAAGAAAAAAAGAGACAAAAAAATCTGTTCAACTGCGTATTACAGACAAGATCATCATTGCCTAGGCTAGGGAGAACTGAAAATGATTCAACATTCAACGATTGCACCGTCTTCCGCATTTCTGCGGGTTATCGTTTTCCGTAGCCATGTGTCGAGCGACATGTTTCAGCTTTTCGGAAGCAAACAAAAAGGCTGCGCATGCGTGTCAGCGCGGTCAGTGGGTAGGGGAGATCACCGCGCTTACTCGGCTCGGGCGCACGATAGCTCAGAGGTGCCAGGATACATAACGGCAGTAAAAAAACAACGTTGCGTCTCTTGTGACACACCTTTTTTTTTCATGCGTCCTTTTTCAGTTTTTGTGCGTCTCTGACGCACACATGTGCGTTTTGGGAAACACTGGAATGTATGCGACACAGACTAGACCTCGGTTTATACTCTCATCCATGTCAATTGGCGAAATAAATTCCTGTTATCCTGTTATACATAGCTATCTGGACTAGAGTATTGTTGTGCTCTGTTTCATTATTTATATTTTTTTTGCCGTTCATTAGTTCCATCCAAATTTGTAACGACGATAATTATCGCTTTGTGCCCTCGCCACTACGCAACTTCGCCACAGTCTGTTGTGAACGTCATAGATTTTACTCGTGGGTATGGAAACTGTAGAAATTGTGAACGCGCGGAGTGGTGCGTTTTACATGCGGGTATGGAAATAGAATACAACGTGAAAGGTTGCTTACGATTTGCATGCACGCCATGAGCTCATTCCATGCTGTCAACACAGCAAGATGCATCAACATGAGTCATAAACTGAATGCCATTTATCAATGAATATTTTCTGACGTTACGACTATTCGTTTCTTTTAGATCATTCAATGCAGAGTGACTGAATGTTTGACCCCCATCGCCAAAACAAAGTCCTATGTATTTTGAATTCATTGGGCAATAAAGTGTCTTCAGTCTTGAGATTTTTCCTTTCCTACAGGCACTCAGTGGAGTGTGGATCTCCATGGTTTTCTTGAAGTGGTCACATGTACGTAGCTGTCTGGCTTTGTTCCTGCGGAGTGGTGACCTTTGCTG
>CM072517.1:61184459-61189459 GCA_036898135.1 Oncomelania hupensis
ATAAATGATTATTTAAATTGGTCAGCTCAGTTAAAAAAAGGTGGTATGCAGTTTAAAAGAAATTACACACAACTTGTGTTAGAACTCATGTAATCTATGAACACACTGAAAACAAAAGCAGGAACAAATAATGTGATTTGATTTGATATTTTATTAACAACAAGAATAGAGATATTAGACTGATTTTTTTTCTCATCTGTCCTTGCAACACTCATTCACACCCCTTCCAAGCATTTATCAGGTTTGCCGCTGTCTCTCGTTGGGCTAAAATTTATTTGGCACAGCCCCGCTGTTTGCATTTAAAAATGAGCGTCTCGGCTGACTTTTTCTACAACAAAGTCGTAGTATTCCATAAACGCTTCAAAAAATGTTGGCAAACTTTCATCACTCGAATCACTGCAGGAAGCCATCTTCTTTTCACGATCTCAAAATTTAATATGAACTGATGCTGGGTAGGCTAGCGGCAATGTTTACATACGCTAATCCAAATTGCCTCAAACTGGCTGCAACTGGGTCAAACCGGCTTCGCGCATATGCACCTGTTGTTCGTGGCGGAAAATCAAACTGAAGTAACGAAATTTTTAACGAAAGAAATCGATAATCGTTACTTTTATTTTTTCATTCGTTGAATTTTCTTTAACTTTTTAAAAACAGTAACGAGTTAGATTTTCTTTAATCCAAAATTTAATTTGCTAAATCGTTAAATCGTTAAATCTTCCAACCCTGGAAGCTGTGTCTGAATACCATTGGCGATTTGCCGCTCTATGTGATTTTTTTTAAAACCACTAGGATAAGGGTCCAGTTGTTGTGTTACTGTTAATTCTCGTAAGTGGTGAAGCGCACTCTACAATAATGATAATGACAAAGAGAAAGCACTAATTGCACGATTATAGTGTCGTACCCGTCGATTCTGATGTCGTTGCTGTCGCCAGGGACGAGGTCGCTCCAGGGACTGCTGATCAGTCGATCCGTGTGCATCCAGCTGTCACGACTGCTGCCTGTTCCGTTAAACACCACCTCCACTGCCTTGCTGCCGTTTGTGTATAGCACAAGCCTCACCTGCATGGGAAGAGTATTAGCCTGCATGGGTCGATGTGGTTATCGTTACTGTTATCATAGTAGTAGTAATAGTTAGTTAGTTATTCATTGCTTACATGGTCTAGCGGACTGCAAAGAGCCGAATCAGGACCACAAAATCAGGACAACAACTTGGTTGAAAGAACTTTTTAAAGAAGACACGCTCTTGATCCGCATAAAAGATCTGCTGAAACAACCCTAGTGGTAACGCTGAAGGCACTCCGCCAGCGCAGCCGGTCACTGTACAAAAAAAACAACAAAGGCATCCCACGCAGGAGTCATAGTAGTAGTAGTAGTAGTAGTAGTAGTAGTAGTAGTAGTAGTAGTAGTAGTAGTAGTAGTAGTAGTAGTAGTAGTAGTAGTAGTATATAGACAAATCAGGCTGTAAAAAAATACTACTACTAACCATAATACAGGATGCTATCAGGCACGTTTTCTTTAATTGAATTCAAAGCGGGGCGATCTGAAAAGGTCGCTATTACAGAGAAGTCGGAATAGAAATCAAGTTTTATTTGTGAAATGTTACATAGACTGTATCCAGTACTATTCCGGAAGGGCAAAAAGTCATTTTGGAATGTCCTTTCTTTGTAATTTCAACTTCTTGTTACAATATGTCAATCTTACTTCAATCCTTGATTTTAGTATCATCGGTAAATATTTTACTCATATATTTTACACAGTCAGGAGTATAATTCTTTAAAATGGTAAAATACATGGGTTTTAAAATACGACCTTGGAGTACACCACTTTGTACATTCCTTCCCATCTCCCTCACCCGATCCCTGATATTGCGTCCCCTACCATGGCTGCCTGTTTACGATTAAGTTAGATATTTTTCCTATTTAGTTTTGTCAATATTTGTATTTATGCCACAATTATCCCTCCAGCTTTCGAAGAACTCTCTTATGTGGTACTTTGTCAAATACTTTGCATATTTTCAAACATATACTTTTGACAGCAAAATGGTAGTTTCCATCAACATTATCATCATCATCATCATTATCATCATCATCATAATCACCATCATCATCATCATCATCATCATCATCATCATCATCATCATCATCATCATCATCATCATAATCACCATCACCATCATCATCATCATCATCATCATCATCATCATCATCATCATCATCATCATCATCAACGTCCTTACCTTGTCGATGTTGTTGGAGGGCCAGTTGGTCAGCATCTGGGAGCGGTAGTAGTCGGTGCAACGGGAACGGTCGCTGCTGTAACAGGCCGTGTCCATGCCAAGCAGTTCGTTCTCGCTGTGCAAGGAGTCGTTCCAATAGGTGTTGGTCGTCATCCCGTCTGGAATCTGCACTACGGGAGCTATCGTCCTGGACATGGTACTCTGAGCGCGAAACACCAAGACCCAGTCCTCGGACCCTCTGTCGCGCACTGTCGAGTAAGAGGAATTGATGATAAAACCCATTTCCTGGTTTGGGTCAACACTGTGTTGATGGGGTCATAGGGTAAAGACTGCATCATTATTTGACTGTGATGGAATCCATCTTCTTGTCACGTGGGGTTTATGGGCTCTGCACAATGGAATTATGGACCCTCACGTTTATTCGGTGGGAACTGCTAGTAAGTCACCCTATGAATTACTTTAATAAATTTATTTGTTTAGCTCGTTCTGTGTTAAGGTTGGGGTACAGAAATAGATAGGAAAATGGTAAAAGATTACTGTCACACTAGCTTTCACACGGCTATGAATCATATGTAGTCCAGCCACTTGATAACAGTTAAAATCACACATTTATTTCTTCTACTCTATACAAGATTCTCTAAGTACTAATCTAACTTAAAAAGTCTCAGTCACTGCTAATAGTTCGATCGCTGATAGTCTAGGCAGCTGTTATTTCTTCCTCGGGCACTTGCTATTATATTTCATGTAGATTTGGACTACTGTGGTCCGTTTTACAGTTTCTGAAGAGTTGGACTACTGTGGTCCTGTTATGATCAGTTTAAGTGCACCTTCGGAGATTACACTTAACTTTCTTATGGTGCGGTCGAAGTCCTTCTGTGAGGTAGCTTCTGGTCCACCTGTGTCGTTGTGTAGTTGGGTTCCCTTGCCACGCTGTGGGGTCTGACAGGGTGTTTTTCAAGGTAGCTCTTTCCGACTTGTGCGGTAGAGTCTCCTCAACCAACTTGTCGTTTCTGTGGAGTGGGACGCCCAGGATAGCTCGCCTGCTCGTCTGTAATATAAGAGACGAAATTCTGCACAACCCTGAATAATCGGTTGGTGCAGAGCGTCTCACTGAAAGCCAAAGTAGCCCTCAGTGATAGCTCCACATCTCTATACATAAGCGACGAACATTCTGCTACTTCCGGGGTCCACTGGAATCTCACTCTAAATTCCTATACATACATAAATATCAATCGTGTCTAACTATACACATACAGAATTAATAATAATATAAACATTCAGTGGTACAGCCACTGGTCTGCAAACATACATATAAGTTCAACAACAGTGGTTCCGTATGGTATGCAACATGGCGGCGCAACCGGTCGTGTTTCGCCTCGTGGTAGGCTCTTCCACGTGGTACGGCAAATTCGGATTAACAATTCACATTTATGCATAGCAAATTCCACAAACATAATTTCAACAATAATATAAATATATCACGATGAAACAGAAGGGTGTTCATTTACCTGTTTGACAAGTTCAGGCCCGTGGTGATTAAATAGAATTCTGAGATTCTAAGTCCTGCTTCCTGGTCTATGAGTGAAGATAGTTCTCTGCTAGCTATTGAGATGTTGACTCTTCCTCGTCTCACACACGACTGATTCCAACTGTGTTAGGCTCTGACACAGTCAGAACCGGCTCTACCCGCTTACCTGAGCTCTCATTGGTTAAAAACGGTCAGATTCAAAGCTCAAGTGCTGAGTCACTGCGCAGCGTGGGTCGGGCTCGCGGTGTGTACTTTACTTGCTGGCTGTGTACTATACTAACTCTCTTAATGTTACAATTACTACACAAGGCTAAATAGTCAATGGGCAGAGTTAAAACTAGCCAATTCATGACACTTCTAATGTTTAACGCTTGTCAACACTGTGGACCAAAGCTTTAACAAAGTCTGTGTGAATGGACTGTAGCCATCGTCATTGTGCACAGAATCGTCAAAAAAATCACGCAGTATAAATAATGTGTTTTTTTGGTGGTAAAACCTGGATTGGTGTTACACAACGCAGGTATCAGCTGAAAAAAGCTGTTCAAGATTTATTTTTTACGGAGATACAACAGTTCACTATAGATTGAACAACAGGCACACGAAAGTTTGAAACCGTCAGGATTGAACTAGTGTCAGCCAAGATCTGCATTTGCACTTTTGTTGTGTAGCTAACAGAAGACATTCCCAAGATTTTAGTTACTATCCTATCCTATCCCGTAACTCTGAGGTCGTTGGGGCACCACAGATGATCGTTTAACCAGCATACTCCATCTTTCTCTGTCCTCCGCAACCCTGATGGCTTCGTTCAGTGTCAAGCCAGTCCATTCTCGACTGTTGTCTTCCCACCTCTTTTTCGGTCTCCCTTTTCTTCTACCTCCTTGCACTGTGCCTTGCAGAATGGTCTTTGCAAGGCCTGATGATCTGGTGACGTGGCCATACCATCGGAGATTTCGTTTCTTCACCACTGTGGGCAGGTCATCGTGTTGTCCAATGGCTTGTGTGATGGTCTGTCGGACTTCGTCGTTGGTGATGTGCTGGGTATAGCAAATGCCCAGAAGTCTTCTGTAACACCTCATCTCCATGCTTTGTATTCTTCGTTGGAGATCTGCTGTGAGGGTCCATGCTTCGCAAGCTTATAGGAAGATGGAGATGACAAGGGAGCCCAGCAGCCTTACCTTGGAATGTAGATTGATGGTCTTGTCTTTCCAAATGAGCTTCAACCTTGCCAAGGCAGCA